>CM047582.1:1201432-1232698 GCA_026184515.1 Peronosclerospora sorghi
TTAATCTTGCCACAGGCTTTCGCCTGCTTGAACCATTTATCAGGCGCATGATACTTCCAGTATCCGCGGGATTCTCCAGGCAGCAAGTCCAACTGCATAACCACCTTGGTCCGGGAGTACTCATCGGTCTTCAGAATGAAGACCGGATGGTCTGGGTCGACGCAATTTGGAATAGAACGTGTATTGTCGGTCTTATCCTCCTTGCCGACATATGCATAGATGTGAACCGTAGAACGCTAGGCTCGATCCAGATTCCAACCTGGCGAGCGTTCTAGTTTAACATCTTTTCCGCGTCCGGCGGCAGCATCCCCGCGTGCTTGTCCGGCACGTGACACTTGCGTATCATGTTAAAAAATTCTTCAATCTTGCAGTGGCCGGCCTCGTGGATCTCTCCACATGACTTGCATACGAAAAGGTAGTGGTCAGTCGGGTGGCCGCGTCTCTCGCACTTCTTGCACACCATCTTCTTCCAGCAATTTGGACCATCATGTTTGCTCGACCCACAGTGGGATCACTTCTGACGAGGTCGGTCCGGATCGGACTTGCTTCCATTCCTGCCCTTCCGGTCTACCTGGTCGGACTTCGACCTGGTCTTCGGGGAAGGTCCCGCAACATTGACGTAACGATACTGGTCTTCATCCGATGACTCCTGGCTGGATTGACTTCCACTTTCCCCTTCCGTTCCCGTGCTGTCTTCGGCTACGATCGCCTTGACCGCTCGGGTCGGTCTGGTCCAGGGTCTCTTGACCGGATCGGTCTGGGTCTGGGTCTTGGATCGGTAGCGACCTGATCCACCAGCACTCTTCGTCCTCATGCTACGCGACTGCTGTACCGTCCGTAGAGTCTGTTCAACTTCACCCGCGTCCCTAAGACGCAGCAGAGTAAGCTGGTCCGCCAGTTCTTGATCGTCCAGGGTACTAATGTAGCGACCCACATGTTCCAGAGCAGCACCGTTCGGCGGGTTATTCTCTTTAATTGTTATGCCTACACGAAGTGCAGCCACGTTCAACCGATGCAAATAATCGATCGGTGTCTCGTCGCTCCTCTTCTGCATATGGTGATACTTGCGGGCACTCGAAAATCCGGAGTTACAATATTTCCCTTCAAACTCTGCACATAGCTGGTCCCAGTCAGACCGGACATCCCGACCTAACTGTTGGATCCAGTTGGCAGCCGGTCCTTTCAACAAATCCCGGAGAATCAGACACCTTCACTTTTCGGAGTCTGGTCTCGCAGGAACGCAGACTTTCCCCGACCGAACCAAGACCGGGCCTGGTCTTCATCAGTATCCTTGCCGGTGAAGTCCTTGAGGTCGGTCGTAGCGGCCATACGGATGCGCGGAATCGCAGCAGATCCAAAGTCGTAGGCAGTAGTGGAGGCTAGGTTAGCCTTGCGCACCTTGCCTGCGCCTGTACCGTCTGACCCACAATGGTCGTCAAGACTGCCGACCGACTCCATGTCACAGTCACTTGTCTTGCTTGGTCTACGCGGTCTGGCCGGTTGCGGCTTGCGCTTCCCTTTGCCGACTTGCTTATCACTTCGAGTGGGCTTGTCCACAGATGTTACCGATTCCATATCCACATCTCGGCAAACATTGGCACTTTGCTGGGTAGACCGGTCTTGGACATGTGGGCGCAGAGGTGGTCTAACCCGGTCTTCCATGAAACGCTCCATCATCGTCTCAAACATGGCTTGGACATTAGATGGCGTCATGGGCAACGTGTTGATACCCTCCTTTTGCGGAACTGAGGCCTGTGAGGCTCGCTGGAGCCCCTACTGGCAAGCAGCCCTTTGCTGCCGCATGTCCCTTTTTTTGTTCAGGATGGGTATGGTCCACCCCCATGGTCATCCGCTCGACACCGGTCTCCAACTCTGATAAGCTGTTAGAGGCCGGTAGAGACTGATAAACCGATTCGTCATCAGAACCAATGTCAACAAGCGCTGTGGAGACTTCAGCGACCTTCACTGCTGCGGTGGGAGTTGGGCGGCGAACCTCCCCCACCAGTGGGACCAAATGGTCGTGGAAGGTCGACATCGACGATTTCAGCCTCCAAGTCTCAAATTCAAATAGTTTCTGGAGATCGGCGGGGTTCTGCATTTTAATGCCAACCTCTGCCAACATCGCCACCAAGTTTTTCACCAACAGTAATGGGCTATCACTCTGGACCGGCTCGGTAGTGGGACCGAGAAGACGGTCGGGGATCTGGAGGTTCAACACCCGAAAGACCACGTCAATACGAACAAATCGTTTCAACTCAAAAATGTAGTACATCTTGTTTAGGTCTTCTTCAGTGATGCCTCCATCTCCGACCTCCGACTTTTCTTCGAGGTCGTCTTCGTCGGCCGGCATTCCCAACCCTTTCTTGGGAATCTTGGGGACCTTGGGGACCTTGGGGAGGTTGGTCTGATCGTTCTGATCAGCCTCCAAGTATTTTTCGTCTTTTGATTTTACATCAACTTTTTTATGCACATACATAGGATCAGCACCAAGGTCCTGATCCTTTCCGGGACTATAGCAATACTTGCTATAGTCCCGATCGGCTCCGGTGGGAGCCTTTTGTGGAAAAAACAATTTATTAATCCCGATCTGGTCCTCCACCAGTCCAGACCGGACATCGCCATCTTTATCAAGAACGAAGACGTAAGGTGATAGCCTTTCCTTACGCCCTCTCCAGAACGATTCCAAATTCAAAGCTTCAAATTCAATCTTTGATGACACCTCGCGGTGATATCCCTGGTTCAAATCCGGGCACGCGCACCATTGTGGTGGAGTCAATTCGAAATCGAATACATTTGTATCGACAACCTGACCACCACCATCGTGCCCAGCCTTCCAACTTACGGGGGGGGGGGGTACCCCGCGACCTCCATTCGAAATCTGGTCCGATCGTCCGCTGCTGGCAGAGGACCGTCATCATCCAAAGACACTTGGTCCGATTCACTTAAGTTCATCTCACCTTGTGTACCCGATGGAATGGGCTAGTTACACACTCGGTGGATCGGGATCGCATATCGATCTGATTCGGTCTTGAATATAAGACCGTGCTGGCTAGGTGTACCTAGGGCGGAACTCTTCACCCCAGGTAAGTACAGACCAGAAACACTTCCAAAAGATAAATTCCAATAGGTCGATCGTCCAAACGATCTAGACCTGACCAATACGAAATAATAGATGGTAGACCAATCAACCGGTCTAGCCCCTGACCAATATGAGAGCAGACCAAAACCGGTCTAAACTCCAACCAATGTTACAATGAGCCAATATATCCACGTGAAGACCCAATATGCCCGTGAAACTCCACAAACGATATCTCCACGTAAAGACCAATCCAGTGAATAGCACGTTCCAAACGTACTTGAATTAAAGTGTCGAGATCGCCAAATCGTACTCCCGTCGAGGGACTTCCGGTGGCCAAAGTGCGCGTGCGGCGCGTCCAGACCGGGTATAATAGGCGAGAGGGGATAATTCAACCCTCTGCACCCAAACACTCCGCGGTGGGCGGAGGCGACTAATGTACGTAAAAAGAAGAACGGCGAACCCTTGCTGTGGTATAGACCAAGACCAAAGGACTTCTACTTAGAATATCCGCAACCAAAAGACTCTTACTTGGAAAAACCGCAACTAACCAATAATACTACCTCCCTATGGTCCCTAATGTACCCACACAAAATTATGTAAAATACCCAAAGTCAGGTGACTCACCCAAGACCAGCGTTCTTGATACTCCTTGAATTTCATAGGCTAAAAAGCCCCCCTTGTTTGGACCATTCGGAAACTCGACCAACTGCCTTGACCAAAAGTGACCAAATTTGTGGTACACTTCACCACACTTGTTACAAGTCGCTCAACTTCATGACCAAGGGTCGGACCTTGCACAATCGGCTCCTGATTGCCCTTTTCTTGAACTTCTTGTAGCTTATGCGGTCTTCCGGTCACTAATGTCACCGATTCCGTGATCGAGTCCGCGGGTCGTACTAAAATTCCCTGAGGAATAGGGTACTCCTTTTTCTCGACCAAAGGGCCTTGGTCGACACTTTCTTGATCGTCATGAACGGAATCGATAGAAGCTTGATACGCGAGATTCTGCCACTCTTTTTAGCGATTAGAGCCCACCGAAATAAACCCAGGTCAACGGGGCACTGCATCCTTATTCATCCAAATACCTAAAATCATATCGTCATGTACAATGATAGGATGATCGGCAACATTCGTAATACGCACATATCGCGAACTACCCACGCCCCTAGTCACAGTGGCGACCCAATCTTTTCCACGAGTAATCCATAACTTCCGAGATAGCTGATCACGAATCCGGACCTCAGCAGATCGACCTACTTCGATCTGTTCGAACTGACCAAGTTTCATATAATTTCCACTCGATCCATACAGCTGTCGGCGGCCTTCTAATTGGATGATTACTTCATCCGGCAGACTTAGTGCGACGTGAGCGATGTCCAATCTGACACCATCTGGGATCATAAAATCCATCCCTAATATAACATCTTGACCAACGAGCTTTCCCACCCATGCATGGAAATAATAGACCAAAGAACCCGCTAAAGTCACTTTAATCTTGGTGCGTCCTTCGGTGAACAACGCACTTTCCCCAATGCCAACACATTCTTGTATTTGACTCGTGTCGATCTGACAACCCACCTTACGAGCAAAGCTTGGGTCGACGATCGACGCTTCGGGACCAGAATCAAATAATAGCGTGGAACGTTCGTTATTAATTTTGCCGCTCGCCTTGGATTGTTTAAACCACTCTTTTGGCGAGTGGTATTTCCAATATCCACGTGATTCACCCGGAAGCAAATCAACTTCCATGATCACCGGGGATCGAGAAAACTCATCAATACGGAAATTAGCCAAACGTGGTAAATCAGGTTGATCAAATTTTCGTCATCTTTCTCTTCTGCTTGATCAACCCGCTTCTTATCCATATATGCAAAAATACACACACCAGAACGCTCGTCTCGTACCAGATTCCAACCTGGCAAGCGTCCTAGTTTAACATGTCTTCGGCTTCTTTGGGCAACATTTCCGCATGCTTGGTAGGGTTTTACCACTGTCGAATGCGATTATAGAATTCCTCCATGAGGCACTTGCCAACGTCATGAATTTCGCCGCACGCACGGCAGACGTACAAACAGTGATCCGTCGGGTGTCCTTTCTTGCCACACTTCAGACAGGTCAGGCGTTTCCAACAACTCAAATTGTCATGCTTAATTGATCCGCAATGGCTGCATTTCTTCATCGCCCCTTGGTCATCAGTACTTGATTCGCCTTGTTTACCGGATCGAGTCTCACTAGGTAGACCGTGCGTTACTGGTTGATCGCGCATAGCAGCAATCATGTAACGACGCTGGTCACCGTCAGCTCCACTGTAATCGGATCTTGACTCTTCGCTTCCAGACATCACCTTAATCGCGCGCACTGCTTTAGGCTTCCGCGCTGGGGCAGGTGACCGATCATCACTGAATTTCTGACGGAATCGGTTGGTACCTACCGTCTCCATTGGCTGGTACCACTTATTGCGCGCATACGCCCGCAACGTTTCTTCCAGATCCGCGGCGGTATACAGCCGCAGAAGTGCCAGGTGATCGGCGAACTCGCGATTGGTCAATGTGTCCAAAAAATGTTGCACATGTTCGCGTAAAATCGTAGGCGAGCCATCCCTAATTGTCAACTTGGCCCGAAGTCCCGCCACATTCAGCCGGTGCAGATACTCAATGGGAGTTTCATATGAACGCTGTTTCGTGTAATAATACTGGCGGGACGTCGATTGACCACTTCCACAGTATTGAACTTCAAACTCGTCCACGAGACTTTTCCAACTTGATCAGGTAACTCTACTCAGCTGGCCATGCCAATTGCGTGCTGGTCCTTTTAGTAAATCGCCCATAATTAAGCACTTTTCTGGGTCGGAGGCTTGATCACGCATAAATTCCGACTTCAAACGACTAATCCAATTCCGCGCTTGATCTTCATCCTCTTCCTTCCCTGAAAGTTATTTAAGATCACTGACCGCCGACATCCGAATCCTGGGAATCGGCTGTTGGTCAGGCATTCCAGTGTACGCTGTCGCAACCGTGGCTTGTCGAGGCAGAGTGATTGGCTCGTCTGGGTCGATGTAATCACGCTGGGATGGTTGATTATGGAGCGAATATACAGATTCCATGTCAACATCTATAACCGTTGCCGATCTTCTTGACCTTGACTGACAATCACGGAGCGAAAACACTGATTCCATATCCACGTCCTTCACCGTCGCAACACTTCCTGGCTTGGTCTGGGGAATTTTTGTGCGAATGACTGCAGGTGTCGTCTTGCCTCTTTCTTCAGCCAAAAACTGTTTCATGGCCTTGTCGAAAAATGTTTGCAGCTGTGGGCCCTGCGATGATTGATCATCGTCTGACTTGAATGATTGCGGTTCCCTCTTGATAACTGAAAACTTGGGATCATCCTTCTGGCAAACTGTCATCCTGGTGATCTTGGGCTCCATACTTCCAGCACTACTCGACTCCACTTCAGGTTCATCGCTTTCAGAAGGGGCAGATTCGTAACACGATGATCCCGTGTGTTCTGCCAAGTTTATCGACGGGCCCGCTTCAATTGTCAGCATAGTACGAGGTGGTTCTATCTTAGCGGATTGACCCATTATAGGTACCAACAGTCCGAACAGCTAGCTCGGTAGTGGTCGCGACGTCTTCAGGGTCGAGATCGAACACTTCCTCGGCATCGTAAGCGCCTGTAGTCAGACCAGCTTGCTTAATCAGGCGTGTCAGCCCTAACACCAACTGAAGCTTGTCCTTCTCGTCCGTCATTGGTCGACTAACCGGATCGCTCAGTTTTCCACTGATCGTGACTCCGAGTAGGTTCATAATTGAATCCATCAATAAGAAATTATTCATCTCCTTCATATAAAACGTCCTTTACAAATCGGATTCTGATGGTGGCATACTTGGTCGACTTTCATCGCTATCCGAACCCGGCGCCTTCAGTGACGCCTTCGGTCAGTCCGGGTCGTAGTATTTCACCAACGGCTTTTAATCCAGATCATCATATGCATATGTAATTGGCGGATCATAACTTGCGTTATGATCCGCAGGGGCTCCCGAAGGAGCCTTAAGAGGTGGTTGAGGATTCTTCTCCTCCTTTAATATCATCAGGATACCTCCCCAGGTCCTGATAATCAGCATTTTCTTTCTTCTTCAGACATGACGACGGCGAACTGCCTTCCATCGTCACAACCACCTCCTACTTTTCCACCTTTATCTTCATTTCTGCTTCTGCTTCCGTTTTCACGTCCACATCAGTGCCATCTTGCGTAGAATCGCGGTGATATCCCGCGTCGCCCAAAGATCCGGGCACGCGCACCATTGTGGTGGAGCAGCTGATCAAAGTTTTCGAGGCTTGATCAGGCGGTACCACGGCACCCGGACTGCCGACTGACGAAGGGGGTCCTCCGGTTGTCCTTGACTGCTTGTTTTTCTGCTCACCTTGTGTACCCGACGGCTTAGGCGTGGGTCGCTATCCAGGTGGCGGGGATGGCACTCTACAATTCCTTGTGGCAAGACTGAGTTGACTTGTGATGAGACGACTGATGCGATCAGGCAACGATCAGGCGCAATCAAGCTTGTACTACGTGCGATCAGGTGTGATCAACAGTGATCAGGCTTGGGCAGGTACTAAGAGTCGTCGATCAGCGGTGATCAGACTCGATCAGGCGCGATCAGGTGCTAAAAGTCACTGATCAGCTAGTTGGCGCGAGTTGTGAGCAGCTGAGTGCGGGTGGCGAGTCGCAGTGTGTCGATCAGGTATTGACCGGCGAAGGGGTACTCGATCAGGCATCGGAAATCTTTACTGCCCGATCACAGAGCCTCCTTCAGCTTAATCCGTCAATAGAATACCCAAAAATGTGGTGGAGTCAAGTTCGTAATCGAAAACATTAGCATCGATAACCTGACTACCACCATCGCGCCTAGCCTTCCAACTTACGGGGGGGGGGGTACCCCGCGGACCTCCATTCGAAATCTGGTCCGATCGTCCGCTGCTGGCAGACGACCGGTCATCATCCAAAGACACTTGGTCCGATTCACTTAAGTTCATCTCACCTTGTGTACCCGATGGAATGGGCTAGTTACACACTCGGTGGATCGGGATCGCATATCGATCTGATTCGGTCTTGAATATAAGACCGTGCTGGCTAGGTGTACCTAGGGCGGAACTCTTCACCCCAGGTAAGTACAGACCAGAAACACTTCCAAAAGATAAATTCCAATAGGTCGATCGTCCAAACGATCAAGACCTGGCCAATACGATATAATAGAGGGTAGACCGACCGTTCCGGTCTAGCCCCTGACCAATACGAAATAAGACCAAAACCGGTCTAGTTTCCAACCAATATTAAAACAAGCCAATATGTCCGCGTAAAGACCCAATATGCTCGTGAAACTCCACAAACGATATCTCCACGCCAAGACCAATCCAGTGAATAGCACGTTCCAAACGTACTTGAGTTGAGGTGTTGAGATCACCAAATCGTACTCCCGTCGAGGGACTTCCGGTGGGCCAAAGTGCGCGTGCGGCGCGTCCAGACCGGGTATAATGGGCGAGAGGGGATAATTCGACCCTCTGCCCCCAAACACTCCGTGGCGGGCGGAGGCGACTAGTGTACGAAAAGGGAAGAACGGCGACCCCTAGCTGTGGTGTGAACCAATACCAGAAGATGTTTCAGCCACTTATCCGAAAGCTAAAAGATTTCCTTACTTAAAGGTATAACCTATGTCCTAAAAGGTAAAACCGCAACCAAAAGCCTCTTACTTGGAAAAACCACAACTAAAATACTACTACCCTATAGTCCCTAAATGTACCCACACAAAAATATGTAAAATACCCAAAGTCCGGTGACTCACCAAAACTTGCGTTCTTGACACTTCTTGAGTCTGATAGGCTGAAAAGCCCCCCTTGTTTAAACCAATCCGAAATTAGACCAAATGCCTTAACGAAACTTGACCAGAAGTGTGCCAAATTTTGGGCAAGCTTCTCCACAGCCGCCCCCGAGTCAGACCGTGTCGCACAACGACAACGGTCTGACCTCGTCCATCAAATTCAGTTGAACCTTGGTCATTCAGACTTTTCCGACATGGAGCAACCATCTTCTTCATCCGTTCCAGGTACTTGCACTGATGGACTTGACCTTCTTGTATTTCCTTAACGACCGTTCTTGTAGGAACCTCGCATACCACGTCATCGCATGTCACTTCGCCCGTCCGGTCGGTCCGGTCTGGCATCCCCCATCGTTCTACTGCACCTCATACATCGGCAGGGCATCAGACCGGGACCGACGCGCAGTTGCAAGACGCACTTGAAGAGATCGCACGTCTCCAGGAGCAGATTGCTCAACAGGCGACATAACGTAAGCATGCATGTCTGGTCTTCACCTTGGACCTGTTTTAACCTTCGTTTGTCTTCAGCCCGTATACCCCCAGCCCGTATACCTCCTGGCATCAGCAAGACAATCAATGCCCTGCTTGCCACCGATCGGCAGTCTAAAACGCATGACCTCCAGCTGCGCCAGATTTTGACCGGACTAATAAACGCGCGCAATAGGTTGACCCGCTTGGAGGCTCATCAGCTTCATCTTCGGGCGCAGCTTGTGCTGGTCCAACAGCAGCAAGCGGAAGGCCTGATGGACCAGACCACGTTGAGCATTCAAAGCGACGATCTCGAGAGGTGTCTCACCGAGCTCCGAATTTTGATTCAAGACCAGACCGAGGAGGCCCGGTCTTGTGAACGCAAGTCGAACGATTGGACGCAGGCAGCGAACGGTCGTCGGGCGGTATTAAAAGAATGTCATCAGCGCTTGGTTGACCTGTTGCGTCCTCGTCGGCATCCGGTTGCTGCCCCCAGCGTAGACCGGTCTGCGTCGGCCGCCTTGGTGGACCTACACCGGGACCAAGACCAAGGCCGTTCATTGGCCGAAATTCTCCACGCCGAAATTGCACACAAATCAAAGAAGCGCGCGGACGCGCCGGGTATCTCGAGGGCGCGGGGCATAGCGTGCGACCCCGAACTAGGTGGGAAGCGTGCGGTGCCCCATAAGCGAGCCAAGACGCAGGCGCTTCTCGTGGGCCCAAGCTTGGACGAGGATGACGACAGTAACATCTCCGAAAATCAAGCGCCCTCGACCGCCGGTGCTGACCGTGCCAAGTATTCAGAGGTCTCGTCCTGGGATGACTCCGGTGAAGACTCCGGTGATTCGGAGTTTGCTGTCCCCATCCCAACCAAGTCGCGAACAAGTCCACATGAAAGTTTTGTTCGATTTGCATCGACTTCGGAGCAGACCAAGAAGACCGGTCCGCATGGTGTCGTTCCACCACCTCATGCGTCGACAAAGTCAACACCTACGGTCTTTCCTGGGACGTCCAAGCTCCACAAAGATGCTTTGTTGGCCAGCGTGGAAATCGACAGTTATTCCCTTCCGCCACGAACGCGTGAGGATACTTTGCCGTGGTCGCCAGGGCAGATCGGTTGTTTACGCCGGTTCACCCTGACCAAGCAGCTCCTGGCCCGGTCTTTATCTCGTCCAGACCATTGGCTTTTCCCGCCGGCGAAGAAAGTTCCTGTCGCGTCGGAATGGCGGCCGGACTTGATCACGTCGGCACAGATCTCCTGCTTGTACGCTGACGAGCCATGGAAGATTTTCGAGCATCCCAAGCTGGGGTTCATTATCCACTCGACTCCGTGGTCCAACGCTTTCATGATTCGGGTGAAATATTTTAACAAGACTCACGCTCAAGCCATCTGGGAGGCATCCCACTATCTGGTGCTTCCCCCGGAACGAGTTCGGCAAGACCCTGGCTTCTCGACCATCCAGATCAAGCGTAAGCGGCGTCGGATCATAGCGGGTGAGGCCTGGCAGTCCTTGTGCCAGTATGTTTTGGACGGGATGCTGGCCCACGAGTGCGACGTCGATGTGTTCTTATATTTAGTTGTACTTCATATGCCGCGGCGTCGCGTCGAGAGGACCCGGCTGCTGGCTGACGGTGGCACATGGTACCCCGGTCTTGGGTGCACTACACCGGTCTTGGACCTCAAGGATGCTTTGGTCCAACTAGACCAACAAGAACCTTGGCGTAACCAGTACCAGGACCAAGTTGAAAAGCATCCGTCGTTGACCGTCGGCCGTCTGTGGGGTGATGGCGAGTGAGGTCGTAAGTAGTCGACCAGATAACACTTAATATATATCATCGTTCTTTTTCACATGTTCGGTCATCAACTCACTTGAGCTAATTCCACCACTTTCTCCAGAGTTGCACTAGACACGTTATCACCAACCGTTCCACTTACATCGCGAAAAAACAATCCACGTTCGTCACTCCACTATTCCAATTCGTCACATATTAACAATACACAATACACAAGACCTTCCACCTCTTCACGTCGGTCGGGAAGACCGATGCTACTGCATGTCTTGGTCTTGATCTTCATGTGTCTGCATCACTGCGAAACGGTTCCGACTGACTCGGTCCCGCTCGAATTCTCGTAGTAGTGCTCCACAGTTCAGGTCGGACTCATCGATCCAAGTTGTTTCATCATGGTCCTTCCATCGGACCAGATATTCTCGGTGGGTCCGGACGAACCTGGTATTCTTGACCGATCGGACATCTAAGACCTTTTCCACTTCAAATTCGTCCTTCTCCAGCGGTCGTTCCCAACTTTCTCCGGCAGTAATGCTTCATCGAAATCAAACCATTTTGCCTCGTCTACTAGACAGGGCATTTTGGGACGATCAGGAAATATTCGGACCAGTTTTAACTTGGGCATATGTACGATCGAGAAGACCTTGTAGTCCGTGCCGGTTGTTACTAGACGGGCAGCGTGTTCACCAATCAGCTCGGCAACACGGATAGGACCGTGTCACATGTGAGCCAGCTTCTTCGCATAGCCCTCCTTCACTCGGTCTAGGTACAACCATACCCTCGCCCCTGGTTCTATACCGTGGGGTTGGACCTGGTCGTTGTTCCGGTCTGCCCTGTCTTGTGTAGCTTGACGTAACTTTTCTTTGACAATTTCTCTTGCATGCTGGTAATGTTTCTGGACCTGCATGCGCCAACGTCGAGCATCATGATCGCGGGTCCGGGTGCATCCAATAGGTATCGCGGCTTCAAGAGTGGACCGGGGGTCCCATCCATACGCAAGATAAAAAGGCGTTTCTCCTCGGACCCGATCGGTCGACGAGTTGAGTGCAAACACCAGCCTTTCTGAATATTCGTCCCAATAGCGCTGGTCTGGATCGGCAACGTACATCTTGATTGCTCTTGTAATAGTTTGTACCATACGTTCTGCCGATCCATTCGCTTTCGGACGATATGCCATCGTCGCGCTCTGTTTCTGGCCCAGCATATTGTTAAACGACCGGAACACCTCGGCCATGAAACCGGGTTCTCGGTCGTGTCTGATGACCTCGCTGGCGCCGAACCTTCGGAACACGCATTCTTCGTAACTTTTGGCGATCTTTTCGGCAGACCGGGACGCACTTGTCTTCGCAATAACTAGACCGGTGAAAAGGTGTACCCAGATCAACAACTCAGTATTGCCATATGTCGATTTTGGCAGCGACGGTATATGGTCCATCGCTATGACCTGGAAAGGGTAGGTAGCCTCGATATTTCCGGGAGATCGCCCCTTGATTACCGGTCTACCCTTTCCGGTCTCGCAATCCGTGCAACAACCCACATATTTCTGTACACTTCGGAAAAGACCTCTCCAGTGAAATTGGGACCTGATCTTGTAATACGTTCTGCCTATGCCCTGATGTCCCCCTTCTAGACTCACATGGTAGTGATGGAGGAAATCCGGCTGCAGCAACTCAGATATCACCAATTTCGCCAATCGGTCCCGGTCTGCACTGTCTTGGTCGGCATCGCGGCAGTAATATAGTAAATCATCCTCATCCACTTCGTAACTGTCTGCTATCTTGGCACATTCTTTCGCTTGACCATTCGTCAACTTAGAAAATTCACCGCGCAGGTAGGTCTTCAAATTCACAATCCATTCTTCTTCGTCCTGCGCCTTGAGGATCCGTTCTACCCTTAGTCGTTGCACAACAGATTAACTCAACCGTTCCTTTGGGAACGGTTGGTGGGACTTCCGAGCTTTCGGTCTAGTCGCGACCATCACATGCACCTGGTCAGGAGCGTTCTTGGGTCCGATCACCTCGGGGAGCCTGCTTATATTCATCAATTCATCCAGAACGGCCTTCTCGGTGATCGTAGCCCCGGTCTGGTCTTGCATGGCCTTGGTCGCGAGGTAGTCGGCACTTCTGTTCCAGTCCCGTTTCACGTGCAACAGCTCGTGGTTGGGATGGTCTTTCAATGCCTTCATTACCCGATCATTTAGCGTCCTTAGTCGTGGGGCCTTGCAGTCGATTTCTCCGGTGACCTGCCTGATCACTAGGTTGGAGTCACCACATATGATGACTCGCCCCTTCTCTTGCGACGACAGCAGGTCCAGACATAGAAGTAGACCTCGGTACTCCGCCTCGTTAACCGTAATATCCGGCGTGAAATCAGCAGCGGCTGCAACTATAGACCATTGTGGAAACTTCCACAATATGGCACTATAGGCGCCTACCTTCTTCTTCGCGCTTGCCGATCCGTCAAAACTTAAGACCAAGAGCTCTTCATCATGGTCGACGGTCGGTGGCGGTCTCGAAACTGACTGCCGAGGTTGCTTCCTCGGGGCAATCGCTATTAATGCCTCGTCCACTTCAGACCGAGGGGTGATACTGGCAGCTAATGTTCCCAATATCTCTTCCTCGCCCCTGGTGCACTTAACGACCTCGAGGGTCCACTGCGACAAGACCGCCGACCATCTTCCTAGACGTACGTCCATCCCATTGGCTGATAATAGCCAGGCCAAAGTAGACCGCCTTGACAGGACCTTTATAGGTCGGCCGACCAGCAGGTTGTACACACATCCATAATTCGTAGCAACGCCAGAACTTCTTTCTCGACAATTCCATAGTTCACTTCATTTGGCTTCAGCGTTCTGCTCGTGAACGTGACCGGATGGTACACACCTAGAGTGGCCGAAATGGCCCACTGACTAGCATATACAATAATGGTCGGGACCTTTTCGGGATCGAAATTCTTCAAAATCGGTGCCGTCACCATCTTAGCCTTCAACATACCAAAAGCAAACTTTGCACGCTTCATATGGTCTTCGGCCTCCACTTGCGGACAATCTGCAGCAATACCAGAGTCGGCGCCCCCTTGTAAAGTTGCCCGGTCTTCTTCGCGCAACATATGGTAGTCCACTTCTCGGAGCTCATACAACACAGCCGCGTAGATAGCAAAATCTTCGATGAAGCGGCTGTAGTAGTTTAAACTTCATAGGAAGGACTGCATTGCCTTCAGAGACTTGGGAAACGGGAGGTTGCTTAACGAATCCAGGTCCTTAGGATTAGCCTCTAGACCATTGTTCGAAACCATATGACCTAAATAGGCGACCTTGGACATACCCCAAAAACTTTTTATGGCGCTGATAGATAGGTTCCAGCGGTCGCATGTCTCCAACAATCGTTCAACCTTCTCGCACAGATGTTTCCATGACGAGGCAGGTATCAGAATGTCGTCGATGTACGACCGCCTCCCTAGAACGGACGTTCTTCTTTCTCGATCCGGTTCAACCTCTGTAAACACAT
The DNA here is from genome assembly GCA_026184515.1 of Peronosclerospora sorghi. Classification (NCBI taxonomy): domain Eukaryota; phylum Oomycota; class Peronosporomycetes; order Peronosporales; family Peronosporaceae; genus Peronosclerospora; species Peronosclerospora sorghi. Next base: position 1,216,147 of record CM047582.1, read on the forward strand.
CATAACTTTCGTCAGGGTCCCAATCGGTCTTTATTTTGAAGTGTCTGTACAGTGCGTTGTCTATCAATCTTTGATAGATCTGAAGTGCGTTCTTCAGACCGAACGGCATACGGTTCCACTCGAAAAGTCCAAACGGTGTCACAAATGCGGAAATCTCACGGGCTCGATCAGTCATCGAGACCACCCAAAATTCACTTGCCATGTCCAGCGAACAATACCACAAGGTCTTGTCCAGGTCTTCCAACAAATCATTAATCAGCGGCATCGGGTACACCATAAGTTTAGTTAACCGATTTACCAGCCGATAGTCGATGCACAACCTAATGTCGACGCCGTTCTTCTTGATAACAATTACGATCGGCGAGGCCCATGACGAAGTCGACGGTCTAATAATCTTGGTGATCAACAGTCCTTTAATGAGATCAGAAAGCTTTTCACGTTACTGTGGAGCCACGCGTCGACATCGCTGGGCAATCGGCTTGGCATCTCCCACGTCAATATCGCAAATCGCACCACGGGCTGCAGGTGGTAAGGCGTTTCCCTTTCCGATCAGCAGATGTCTTTTCTTCCATATGATATTCTTCAACTGCTCGATCTCGTCTGGACTGTTAAGGTCTTGATCACCCACTTGTAAATCATCCATTGTAACTTCGGGCGAGTCGGCAGACACTTCAGGGAGGACTGCCATTTGGCCTTCCAGCTCCTGAATATACTGTTCCCCGCCTTCATGTATACAGACTTGTTCATCTTCTGGGGTGATACCACCAGACCATCTGGACCGGCTGAACGACCCTGGTCTTGATCGACGGGCTGTCCTTCACTGATATCGGTCTGATTAGGAATACCGTCATGGTCCGACCTAGCAATTTCATGTTACCCTTCTTCCGTTTTTTGTTCCGCTGTCGCCTGGTCTTGTGCTGACACCACGTTGACTAACCTTGGCTCGTATACTTGATGGCCTACCGTTCCTGGTGACTGCGGCGCCTTTCTTCGGACCAACATCTTTTTTGGGGTGACATAACTTGGTCTTTCCACTAAAGGTGAGGTATCCTCTTCCACCGACCCATCATCGCTGATAAGATCGGTGGTCGATTGATACACCAGGTTTTTCCACTCGACATACCGCCTCGATCCAATCGAGACGAACCCCATCTTCCTTGGTACCTTTCCTTCTGCTAACCACATGCCGAAAGTAGTGTTATTGTCCAGTGTCAGCGGCTTGTCACCGATATTGGTTACACGGACAAAATCACGTCGACCAGCACTCTTTACGAAGGTCGAGACCCACCGATCGCCCCTGGTCAACCACGACTTCCTCGAACGAAAACCTTTCTCAACCGGGGTATCGGCAGACAGACCAACTGGGATAGTGAGGTCTTGGTCCCACCGGACCAGATCTGTATACGAACCATACAGAGGTCTTCGACCAGCCAACTGGACCTGGACCTCATCCGGGAGCGTAAGCACTCCATATGACAGTTATAGGCAAATACCAGATGGGACCATGAAATCCATCCCTATTAAAGCGTCTTGACCATCCAACTTGCCAACCCAAGCGCTGAAAAAGTAGACCAGCGATCCCGACAAAGTAATTTTCACACGCGTTCTTCCTTCGGTCATATAAGAGTTTTCACCGATCCCGACGCATTCTTGTCTCTGGGTATCGTATATACGACATCCGGCCTTACGAGCAAATGCGGAGTCGATTATCGAGACTTCAGCTCCAGAGTCGAACAACATCGTCGCTTTCTGGTTATTAATCTTGCCACAGGCTTTCGCCTGCTTGAACCATTTATCAGGCGCGTGATACTTCCAGTATCCGCGGGATTCTCCAGGCAGCAAGTCCAACTGCATAAGCACCTTGGTCCGGGAGTACTCATCGGTCTTCAGAATGAAGACCGGATGGTCTGGGTCGACGCAATTTGGAATAGAACGTGTATTGTCGGTCTTATCTTCCTTGCCGACATATGCATAGATGTGAACCGTAGAACGCTCGGCTCGATCCAGATTCCAACCTGGCGAGCGTTCTAGTTTAACATCTTTTCCGCGTCCGGCGGCAGCATTCCCGCGTGCTTGTCCGGAACGTACCACTTGCACATCATGTTAAAAAATTCTTCAATCTTGCAGTGGCCGGCCTCGTGGATCTCTCCACATGACTTGCATACGAAGAGGCAGTGGTCCGTCGGGTGGCCGCGTCTCTCGTACTTCTTGCACACCATCTTCTTCCAGAAGTTTGGACCATCATGTTTGCTCGACCCACAGTGGGAGCACTTCTGACGAGGTCGGTCTGGATCGGACTTGCTTCCGTTCCTTCCCTTCCGGTCCACTTGGTCGGAATTCGACTTGGTCTTCGGGGCAGGCCCCGCAACATAGACGTAACGATACTGGTCTTCATCCGATGACTCCTGGATGGATGGACATCCACTTTCCCCTTCTGACCCCGTGCTGTCATCAGCTACAATTGCCTTGACCGCTCGGGTCGGTCTGGTCCAAGGTCTCTTGACCGGATCGGTCTGGGTCTTGGAACGATAGCGACCTGATCCACCAGCGGTCTTCGCTCTCATACTACGCGACTGTTGTAACGTCCTCAGGGTCTGTTAGACTTTGCCCGCATCCTTTAGACGCAGTAGAGTAAGCTGGTCCGCCAGTTCTTGATCGTCAAGGGTACTAATATAGTGACCCACATGTTCTAAGGCGGCACCGCTCGGCGGGTTATTCTCTTTGATTGTTATGCCGGCTCGAAGTGCAGCCACGTTCAACCGATGCAAATACTCGATAGGTGTTTCGTCGGCCCGCTTCTGCATATGGTTGTACTTACGGGCGCTTGAAAATCCGGAGTTACAATATTGACCTTCACACTCCGCACATAACAGGTCCCAGTCATACCGGACGCCCCGACCCAACTGTTGAATCCAGTTCGCATCCGGTCCTTTTAACAAATCCCGGAAGATTAAACAACGTTCGCCTTTGGGGTCTGGTCTCGCAGGAACGCAGACTTGACCCGAATGAACCAAGACCGGGCCTGGTCTTCATCAGCATCCTTGCCGGTGAAGTCCTTGAGGTCGGTCGTCGCGGCCATACGGATGCGCGGAATCGCAGCAGATCCAAAGTCGTAGGCAGTAGTGGAGGCTAGGTTAGCCTTGCGCACCTTGCCTGCGCCTGTACCATCTGAACCACCATGGTCGTCAAGACAGCCGACCGACTCCATATCACAGTCACTTGTCTTGCTTGGTCTACGCGGTCTTGCCGGTTGCGGCTTGCGCCTTCCCTTGCCGGTTGGTTTATCACTTCTAATAGGATTATCCACAGATGTTACTGATTCCATATCCACATCTTTGCAAACATTTACACCTTGACAGGTAGACCGGTCTTGGACATGTGGGCGCATAGGTGGTCTAACGCGTTCTTCCATGAAACGTTGCATCATCGTCTCAAACATGGCTTGGACGTTGTATGGCGTCATGGGCAACGTGTTGATACCCTCCTTTTGCGGAACTGAGGCCTGTGGGGATTGCTGGAGCCCCGACTGGCAAGCAGCTCCTTGCTGCCGCATGTCCTTTTTTTGTTCAGACCGGGCATGGTCCACCCCCATGGTCATCCGCTCGACACCGGTCTCCAACTCTGATGAGCTGTTAGAAGCCGGTGGAGACTGGTAGATCGATTCATCATCGGAACCAATGTCAACAAGCTCTGTGGAGGCTTCGGCGACCTTCATTGCCGTGGTGGGAGTTGGGCGGCGAACCGCCCCCACCAGTGGCACCAAACGGTAGCGGAGGTCCGCATCGACGCCTCCAGTCTCCAATCATCAAATTCAAACAATTTATTGACACCGGCGGGGTTCTGCATTTTAATGCCAACCTCCGCCAACATCGCCACCAAATTCTTGACGAGCAGTAATGGTCGATCACTCTGGATCGGCTCGGTAGTGGGACCGAGAAGACGGTCGGGGATATGGAGGTCCAACAACCGAAAGACCTGGTTTTGGTGAACAAATCGCTTCAATTCAAAAACATAATACATCTTGTCCAGGTCTTGTTCGGTGATAGGGCCTCATCCCCGACCTTCGACTTTTCTTCGAAGTCGTCTTCGTCGGGTGGCATTCCCAGCCCTTTTCTGGGCACCTTGGGTACCTTGGGGACATTAGGGAGGTAGACCGGATCGTTCCAGTCAGCCTCCAAGTAATTTTCATATTTTAGTTTTCCATCATTTTTTTCATTCATACGCATAGGATCAGGACCAAGGTCCTGGTCCTTTCCGGAACTATATCAAGACCTGCTATAGTTCCGAACGGCTCTGGTGGGAGCCTTTTGGGGAGGAAAAAACTTATTAATACCGATCTGGTCCTCCGCCAGGCCAGATCGGACATCGCAATCTTTATCAACAACGAGAACGTAAGGCGATAGCCTTTCCTTACGTCCTCTCCAGAACGACTCCATATTCAAATCATTCAAATCTTCGAATCCAATTTTTGATGGAATATCAGCACGGTGATATCCACGATCAACAAGTGATCCGGGCACGCGCACCATTGTGGTGGAGTCAAGTTCGAAATCGAAAACATTAGCATCGATAACCTGACTACCACCATCGCGCCTAGCCTTCCAACTTTCGGGGGGGGTACTCCGCGGACCACCACTCGAGATCTGGTCCGATCGTCCGCTGCAAGCAGACGAACGGTCGTCATCAGAACCCACTTGGTCCGATTGTTTAGTGTCCATCTCACCTTGTGTACCCGATGGAATGGGCTAGTTACACACTCGGTGGATCGGGATCGCAGATTGGATCGAAGCGGTCTTGAATATAGAGGACCGATCTGGGTAGGTATCTCTGGGGCGGAACTCTTCACCCCAGACACGAACAGACCAAAAACACTTCCAAGAGATAACTTCCAATAGGTCGATCGTCCAAACGATCAAGACCTGACCAATACGAAATAATAGAGGGTAGACCGACCGTTCCGGTCTAGCCCCTGACCAATACGAAATAAGACCAAAACCGGTCTAGTTTCCAACCAATATTAAAACAAGCCAATATGTCCGCGTAAAGACCCAATATGCTCGTGAAACTCCACAAACGATATCTCCACGTAAAGACCAATCCAGTGAATAGGACGTTCCAAACGTACTTGAGTTGAGGTGTTGAGATCACCAAATCGTACTCCCGTCGAGGGACTTCCGGTGGGCCAAAGTGCGCGTGCGGCGTGTCCAGACCGGGTATAATGGGCGAGAGGGGATAATTCGACCCTCTGCCCCCAAACACTCCGTGGCGGACGGAGGCGACTAGTGTACGAAAAGGGAAGAACGGCGACCCCTAGCTGTGGTGTGAACCAAGACCAGAAGAGGTTTCAGCCACTTATCCGAAAGCTAAAAGCTCCTTACTTAAAGGTATAACCTATGTCCTAAAAGGTAAAACCGCAACCAAAAGCCTCTTACTTGGAAAAACCACAACTAAAATACTACTACCCTATAGTCCCTAAATGTACCCACACAAAAATATGTAAAATACCCAAAGTCGGGTGACTCACCAAAACTTGCGTTCTTGAAAATTCTTGAGTCTGATTGGCTGAAAAGCCCCCCCTTGTTTAAACCAATCCGAAATTAGACCAAATGCCTTGACGAAACTTGACCAGAAGTGTGCCAAATTTTGGGCACGCTTCTCCACAAAAATACCTTGTATTCTAGACTTAAGCTTTAGAGGGACGGTCGATCAGCGCGTTCGACGGGCTGATCGACGATTACCACTAAAAAAATACGCCTAGTGTTCCCGTGGGGCGCTTTAAGCAGCCGAACACTAGGGGCCAAAACGTGGACCAATAGGGGAAGAGGTGAGAGCGCACTGCTCGATCACGTTCCCGAGACCAAAAAACCTTTAAAAGAAGAACAACCGCTGACACAGCGGGCGGAGTTGCAGGTGGTTCTCACACTCTACGCCCACCGTTGGGCCAAAAATGCACTAAGTGCTCCCGCCAGGGACGTAGAGGTTTTTAGTAGAAGAAGGGAGGCCCTAAGTTGCCGTCCCTGTAAACGATCGGCGCGATCGTACGCAAAAGGATAACTGTACTATTGCTTATATCCTAATATCTACCAAAAACCTAATATCAACCAACCAGAACTACCCATTCCTACGCATTTTGTCGACCATTCAACCGCTTACCTTCGGGTTACCGTCGGGTAACCGTGCCAGTTGTCGTATCGTCTGAGACGTCTTATCCACGCCTCGTCCCTGTCCGCCACCGTTGTGTCAACAGTTGTACCGTCTGGGTACCAACTGTGGTACAGACTGTGTTGCCCACTATCGTACCACCTTTTGTACCGACTATTGTATCGACAAAATTTGTGATACCCTCTACCACAGCTACGCCTATAGGGGTGCTTATAATTATGCCCCTAATTACGTACCAATTTTGCGGTACGCTTTACCACAGCAAAAAGCCGCGAATCAGTACCAGAAGGCACATGTAGCTCCTGGGAACTTTCAGCAAGCGTATACAGCACCCAGAAATGTCCAACGGGCGTATGCAGCGCCGGGAAATGTCCAGCAGGCGTACGCAGCACCCGGAAAAGTCCAACAGGCATATGTATCGCCTGGAAATGTTCATGCGCAGCCATACCTGAAGCCAAGGCCACCGACGGCCAAGGCGAAGACACCAGATCCGGCCGTTCGATGGTCTGAACCGTATAATGGTATTGGGTCTGGTTTTTGGGGCTGGGGAACTAAGTTCTTCAGGCAGATATCGATCGCCGAAGAATGTTGCGGTTTTAGATGGACGGAGGATATCAAGGTCGAATTTCTGGGCCATTATCTGGCTGGCCCAGCGGAAGCATACTACGACCGGTTTGCGGAAACCTGGTGGAAAGAAGAGCCAGCGTTGTGGCACATCATGAACAAGATGTATGCTGCTTTCAGTGTGCGTATAACGCACGCGGAGGGTATGAAACTTCTAAGTGCGCGCAAGGCACCAGGAAGGAGTTGGCCGGATCATTTTTTATATCTTACGGCAGTGGCGGATGCAGTTGGATCGAACTTCGACGCAATGGTGTTGGATAACATCATTTACCATGCCGTGCCAGAGATGTCGAATGTGATGATGTACCGTTACAATCATTTACGGATGGATCATCTGCAGCAAGCTGACAAAATCTGTCAGTTTGCGCAGTCTGTTGAGTTTAACAGCCGGCGACTGAAAGGTCACGGCTACGGATCAGTGAACATCATTGTGGAAAAGCCTAAAAAGGCTGTGGCGATAAAAAATCGCGGTTTACGCATGTGAAGAGCGGGGCACCTCAAGAGGGAATGACCCAAAAAGAACAAGATGCAGAAATCTGATTTCGCATTGATGGAGATGACGTGCCATCCGGTCGAGACACATGGATTCTCGACAGCGGTGCCAGTGTGCATCTGACGCCGGATTGCACTTGTTTGACGGAGGTTAAAACTGTGGACCGTCAGTGTCATCAGGTGGATGGAAAAAACTTTCGTCATCAATAAGAAGGGCATTATGTACATTCATTTTGTGCATGGGAGCGCGGAAACTCGCGTGAACACAGAAAGATGTTTTCTACGTAGAAGGAGCAGCCCGAATTTTTTTTCGTATGGTGTTTTCGAAAAGGGCGGTTTCGTGATTGATTACGTGGATGGAGAAAGGACGCTTGTCAGACATGACACGCGCCTTCCGATCACTCAAGTGCGCTCGGTGAATAATGTGTTCACCGTGGAAGGTGAAGTGGATCGCCTAAAGAAAACGTACAAGGAAATGATCATGTCGGTGCAGTACCCGATGGAGGAGAATTAAACGCCGGACGACGACGTTCAAAGTGGATCGCTGATGCACTTTCATGTGCGGATGGGCCACCTCAATTATGATACTATTTTGAGGTTGGCAAAGGATCCAGAATATGGAATCCGGATCACAGACGAGACGCGCAGGCACTGCGTCACCTGCGCGCAAGGCGAGTAAACCAAGAACGATCAGTCGAAGAAAGACAGTGGTGAAAACGCGCCTGTTGATCGGATCGGTGGTGTGATTTGTTCCGACCATAAAGGTCCAATCACACCGAAAGATCGTTTGGTCAACCTCTACTTGGTGAATTTCATCGATTTCAAGAGTAATTACACCAGGATTTTTTTGGCGAAAAATAAGGACACTGAGGCCAAGAAATTTGAACATTTTCTGGCATTTTTCGAAAGAACTTTCGCGTGCAAGATTCACGTCCTTAAGACTACGGAGGTGCGGAATATCGGAATGTTGACTATTTTTGTCGCATTACCGGCATCGCTCGGCAGATAAGCGAGGCCGGGAATCAAGCCAGTAACAGAATAGCCGAACGCATGCATCGGACGGTGATGAATATGGACCGGTGCATGCTGTTCGGAAGTGGATTGAATTTGTCTTTTTGGGGGGATGCGGCGGAGTATGCAGCCTTTGTGCTGAACCGCACCCCGACAAGTGCAAACCCCAAGCGAATGTCGCCGGTGGAAGTTCTTACTGGAAACAAGCCGAATTTAGGCGCTATCGAAAATTTTGGCTCGCCGTGTACCGTGTACAGGAACCCCGGGAAAAAGACTCTCGCGCACCGTGCGCAGGTCGGCGTAATAATCGGTCGAACGAGGATACCAAGGGTTTCAAGGTATATCTGAAGGCCGAGCGGGAGGTGACCGTCACCCAGCACGTCAAGAATGTAGACACGCTTACGGACGTGCAGAACCGGCAGTTGAGGATCGTTGAAGACGAAGAATGCAAGGCGGAAGCACCACCAAGAAACCGGATTGGTGAAACCGAAGAATGCAAGGCAGAAGCTCCACCAAGTGACCAAGGGTCAGAAGGAGCAGTGGTGACGCCAAGCGTGGAGCAAATCGGAAGAAAGAAGACGGTAAGAAAGCCGCGTTGGACGAGGGATCTTCATGTCACGCACCAGTACGCCGAGCGCATGGCTCAGGCGGAAAGCAAGAAAAAGGACGATGGTGATGATGAAGGAACAGAAGCATCGATTAATATGGCAATGGAGGGCGACCCGAGGAATTATCGCGATGCGATGGGTCGCCAAGACGCTGATAAGTGGATAGACGCGATGGATCAAGAAATCAAGGCGTTGGAAAGAAACGAAGTATGGGAAATTGTTAAGAAGCCAGCAAATTCCAAGCCATTGCATTCGAAGTGGGCCTTCAAGATCAATACCGATGCGAATGGACAAGTGGAGCGATACAAGGTGGGGCTAGTGTCCTGAGGAAACGAGCAGCGTTTCGGGGTCGATTATGAACTAACCTCTGCCGCGGTCATGGAGATGACCACAGTACGGTTCATTCTGATGCTTGCTCGGAAATGGAGAGTACGAGCGATGCATGGGGACATCCCCAACGCTTATGTGAAAGCGTTCGAGGATGAACACGAAATATATCTGTTCACCCCCAGTGGAATGAAGGTGGAACAAGAAAAACTCAAGGATTTGCACGTTGAAAACTCAAGTCACGTGGTTTTAAAGTTAAAGAAGACGCTTTACGATTTAAAGCAGGAGGGGAGGCAATGGAACCGCCTCTTGCACTCCAAGCTCCTAGGTCAAGCTATGAACAAAGTTTCACAGACGGTTGTCTGTATTTCAAGAAGGTTTGTGGTGAAACAGTCATGGTAGGCGTATACGTGGATGATCTATTGGTCACGGGAACGAAGCAGGAACATGTGTCAAATTTTTTCGAGGAGCTCAAGGATTTGGAGATAAAAAATTTGGGCGAAGTGACAAAAATATTAGGCATGCGAGTGGAGCAAGAAAGTCGTGGATATTTTCTAGATCAAGAAGTAATGATAAAGGACCTCCTGAAGATGTACGTCATGGAGGAGGCAAACCCAGTGAAGGCACCGATCGGGGACGAATTTGAAGACCAAAATTTGAAGGAGAAAGATATGCTGAAAAATTGTGAAAAGGATGGAGCGCCAACGATCAAGAATTTCCAGTCTTTGACTGGAAGTTTGCTTTGGATCGCGCGCTGTTCCAGGCCTGACATTTCGCACGAAGTGCACAAGGCCACGCTGAGCTCATGCGCCTTAGAAGCTGGATTGGATGACGGCCAAGAGTATTTTACGATTCCTGAAGGGCACGTCAAGTATGAAATTACGTTTGGAAGCGAATGGAAACACGAAGTCCAAGAACAACGATGAACTTAATATTGAAGGTTTTTGTGATTCGGATTTCTCTGGTTCCAAAGAAGACCGGAAGTCCACGAGTGGATGCGTGTTTTTAGTGGAAGGGTGCATTGTGCACTGGATATGCAAGCGACAGTCTTGTGTTTCGCTCTCTACAATGGAAGCAGAGATTTATGCGGCGCCAGTGGCTCTATGTGAGCTGACTAGTTTCAAGGAAATGTCGAGTGAAGTCGGATTGAAGGTTGCTCTGCCGATGACGTTGTTTTGCGACAACCAGGCGGCAATAAAATGTTGGAAGGTGATGGCAAAACGTCGAAGACAAAACACATGGATGTTCTGGTGAAGTTTTTACTCTCAATTTTTAAGGATGGTGTTATCAAGACAAGCTATCGACCTACGGACGAGAACTTGGCAGACGTTTTTACGAAGCCATTGAATCCTGAGAAGCTGAGACGTGCACAGGAGGGTCTTGGAATGGCGGCGGTTGCGGTGGAGTAGCTGGTTTTTTCACGGTAAAGTCGAGAAGGAGTGTTGGAAGTGCGCGCTTTTTGCGCTGCACCTCGTGTCGCCATTTTGGCTTTTCAGCGACTTTTCAGTGAAAAGGTGATGTATTGTACATGACTTTAGGTTAGGTACAAAACATTGTGTATTTGCATATTATTAGTTTTTGGTGCAAATTTAATTGTAATTAATCACTTCTGAATTTGATTATTGACTCTCGTGTGGTTTCTTTCGTGTGGAGAACAAGCGCGCTACGGTGCGCGGCTTGTTTGGAGTTTGTTACGTGGATTACTTGGTACACTGCAGTGGCAGTCGTATTTGTTTTCACGCACTGAATTCTCGTGTTACGCGATTGTTGATTTGAGTTGCTGGTTTTACGTTTAAGTCGCATAAGGACAGTGGAGAATTAAATTACGTTTGGTATTTGATTGTTCGCTGTTACGCTAATTACTAGCTCTATCGGATTGTATTGAATATCGCACGTTAGTACGTGGTATTTGGAACTCGTGTGGCGCAGTACGTGCAATCGGATGGACGACGAAAATATTCAACAGGAAGAGCGTACGAAATGGTCGAGAGGCCGCTCGAGCTGGTGGAATTTTCATGTAGCCATCTTGGAGTTTTTGGATGAAATGTAAATTTTGGATAAGGAAAAACGGATTGGCTAAAAATGCATGTAGATACATGGGGGAAGATTTCAAGTTTAAATTGCTTGGTGAATTGAATATTTAGAAATAGTGCTATTTCTATGAGATGCACTTTCGTTTGAGCAACTTATCGACGACTCATCACGACCCTGTAGAGGATAGGTTAAGACATTCGAGTCGGTCAGGGTTACTGATGTTGGAAGAGTGTGTATCTATTTTGGACTTTGCACTCTTCCGGAATGGTGGAATCCCATTGGCTGTCAGGTACGGCATACATTTATTCATATAATGGCGGTTACAGGATTATGTTGCATTTATTACCGAATAGCACTTAAGTAACCATACATAATATACTTACTTTCTTTTTTGCATATAAATCAGTGTGCACTTCGACTGAACTCTCTGCGGCTGCTAAACGGCGCTTACTTACTTGCCTCTCCCGTTGATCCTCCCGTGCTGAAACTTTGTCAGCAGGTGAGTACTGATCGCGGGAAGTGTTCTAAGACTATATTTTAAGTTTTTAACAGGTTATGAGCCCAAGGCTCGTCAAGTAATCTCGTGGAGTTTTCTTGGTACTTTGAGTGTACTCTCGAGGATTTCTTTCGAGTTACGTTTGGGGGAGATAGTTGAAAGTCCCCTATTGAAAGGGATAGTGGTTGACGGAGGTGACTGAAATATTTTTGTTTCATTTATGATGAGTGACTCTGATGGAGATGATGTGCCCTCCGCGAGTCAATTTCGTGCATTGATACGTATCCTGAAGGAGGTTACGAATGCAATTAATGCCAGAGATGTCAGGCAAAGCGTTCAAGCATCTCCGAGTGGATCGTCCGGGTCCAGGAAGGGGTCTCTGTTGCGAGTGCCGAGCTCGGAGTTCAGAGAAAGCCTTCAAAATTACCGTCCTTTCGGTCAGCAGATGTCGTTGAACGACCTGAACGAGGAAGAAGGAGTGGAAGCTGGCGCAAGCCCACACCCACAAGTGAATCAAGCACCTCGCGGGTCGCCGGTTGGCGTGCAAGGTGCGGGCGGTGCTGGAGTGCCCGCCGGGCAGGGGTATTTTCCGGCAAAACACACCGGGTACAAAATACCCAATTTAACTATTGAAAAATTTTCGGGGCGCGATTTGTATCCCGGTCTGGGTGTAGGCTACCGCCAATGGGCATACCTCTTTATGGAGGCGATTGAAATCGGCGATATCACTTCCGGTTTCCAATGGAGTGAACGCCTGAAGGTGAATAAGTTTGGCGAGCATCTAGAAGGCACCGCCGCGCAGTATTACCGCACGAATATTGCTTCGTGGTGGCGGGTGCGCCCACAATTGATTTACGTGATGGAGCAGATGTGGTGGTATTTAAAGTGAATATATCCCACCACCAAGCTGCTGCCTGGTTTGCCATGGAAAAAGATGCATGGCGAATCTGAACCGAGCACTATCTATACCTAGTAGCTCTGGTTCGCGAAAGAGGGTCGAGTGAAAATTTGATTATAGAAAGCATTGTCAAGTACGCTGCACCGCGACTTAAAGTAATGCTGATGGCGAGGTACGATCCTACCAGAGAGGACTACCTAGGCCACTCTCAAGAGTTGATTGCCTGGGCGCAGGAATTAGAAGACGACGCCGTGAAGAGCAAGACGGCACTTAAGTTGCAGGCTCATGCCGCAACATCTGGCAGGGCTCGGCGCACATGCTACGCTTTCGGTGACGAGGGGCACATACAGAAGTATTGCCTCGAGAAGCGTCGCAGAAATGGTGGCGGTGGCATCCAAGGGGCAAGTCGTAATGGAAATGACAAGTCGTCAAAGCGTTTCGTGCTTTCGACTATGGAAACCACCGTAGAATCATATGTTAATGCATGTGGTAATGAAAGTGGCAATGAAAATTTTTGGATATTAATAGTGGTGCAAGTAGACACTTGGTGTCGAACGCAAACTTGTTGGAAGATGTTAAAGATTGTGGTCCTGATGACACTTTTGCATTGCAGAATGGTGGTAACTTGCAGGCTACAAAGGTCGGTCGGCTTACGTTGCGGACGTGAGACAAAAGTGAAACGGTCGTTATCTTGACCGAAGTATACTTCGCACCGCAACTAGCCAGAAACATGATCTCGCTTGGCCGACTGCGTGAAAAAGGCTGCGCCATTGTCGATGATGGCAACAATCTGCGGGTCATGATAAAAAACGAAAAACTTTTCGATGTGACGACACATGGATCGGTGTTCATCGCCAAACTGAAGACCGAAAAGGCAAATGATTTTTCAAAGGATTTCGGTGACATGGTTGCCAACAGTGTGCTGGAAGACGTCGGTTCAGACGTGCACACTGTCATCCTGCACCATTTCCATGTGCGCCTGGGTCACCTGGCCTATGATACCATCGAAAGGTTGGTCAGGGACCCCAGATCTGGTATTGCCCTAACGGACACAAATAGGCCAAATTGCCTTACGTGTGCAGAGGGAAAGGCCACCAGAAAGGCGCAGCCGAAGGCGGATTCGGGTAGAAACGCCCCGATAGATCGAATCGGAGGAGTGATTTGTAGTGACCTCAAGGGTCCGATCACTCCCCGGACAGACGCGGCAATCGTTACTTGGTCGTTTTCGTTGGCCATTTTTCCAATTATGTGAGGGTTTTTGCAGCGCGCACCAAGGACAAGGCGGAGCGAATGTTTGGGCATTTTATTGCCTGGTTTGAAAATGAGTTTTCGTGCAGAGTGCATGTGTTACGCACTGATGGTGGCGGAGAGTATCGGAACGTATATCGGTTTTGTAAGCAGACCGGTATATGCCGCCAAGTAACCCGGCCTGGAAATCCTGCTTCTAACGTCAAGGCGGAGCGTATGAGCCGGACTATTTTCAACATGGTATGGTGCGTGATATTCGGGTCTGGTGTACCCTTGACCTTTTGGTCGGAGGAGGCTGAGTATGCTGCATACATACTCAACCGTACTCCGACAAGGTTGAATATTGGGCGAATTTCGCCGCTCGAAGTGCTGACCGGCAAGCGGCCGGTAGTGAAAGACATTGTGGTTTTCGGGTCCCCGTGCATGGTTTTGGCGGGACCCAAAGAAGAAAACATTGGCGAAGAACGCTGAACGTGCCCTCATCCTGGGAAAAAGCGATGAGACGAAGGGCTTCAAAGTGTTGTTATTGAAGGACATGGTGGTCGTGGTGACGAGGTACGTCACCGCGATCGAAACGCTCAGCCCTGAAACGAGCGATAAAGTCACCAAGGTTTTAGAAGGTGAATGCAATCAAGAACTGGAAATTTGGCTGAATCGCGCTCGAGAAAGACCGATGCAAATACGCCGAGTTCAGGGCGTGAAAGTGACGGAATACCAGATCCTGAAGCAACGCCAAGACGCGTCGAAAACGCTGAACAAGGCACTCGGAAGACACGCAGAAAGCCAAAGAATACGGCCAAAGTGCTGGAGTATCAAGAATCGAGGGCTAAACGGGCAGCTACAAGTGAGGACTTTCCGAAAACTATTACCGAAAATGGTGGAAATGCCGAAAGCGCCCTATGTGTTTACGCGGTTTGCACACCAGGTGTTGAACCACCGAGTGGATCGATGATGCAGCCGGATCCGAGAATTATCGTGAGGCGCATGGTGGCTCGCAAACCAAGATGTGGAAGCAAGCGTAAATGGAGGAGCTCAAGGTTCTCCAGGACCTAGGAACATGGGACGTCGTGCGCCGCCCTGAGGGAAAGTTACCTCTCCCGACCAAATGGGTGTACAAGACGAAAGTCAGTGCAAACGGGTCGGTCGAGAGGTACAAGGCGAGGTTGGCCGCCAGAGGTGAAATTTAACAGGGTTACATTTGTTTACATTTGGTTATGTTGTGTACGTAAGTACACTACGGTTAGGGTCAGTATTGACCGGTCCGAAAGGATTGGACCTATTGGTTATTTTAACCAATCAGGGAAGGATCCCTTGGTGGAGGCGTGGCAGCCAGCCACGTGTTGGTACACAGGTGGTGTTCATTACATTTCGGCTAGGTACGACATATGTAAGTTCTACTTAGTATTACATATAGTTTACATTAGTTTAATAAAATTAGGCTAATTATATATTAAATATACATTCAGTTTACAACTTACACCATATCCAGCTAGACGCGCGACCTCGACCGGTCGCGCGTGCTGTGAGTGTTTGTAGCAAAAGGGAATACCTCCCTTAGCTACTTCCTTTATAAGGGAAGCTTGTTATAAGGCGTTAGTTAACTCTAACTAGTAAACCAAGGGAAATCTTGACCCCGAGTAAGAGAGCAATCTCTTACTAAGCCCTTTTATAAGGGCGTATCGGCTAAGTAGCGGTATATCGCCGCTTTAGGAAAGTCTTCCTCTGTGCTCTAGCCGCACCGTGCGTGTACGCACCGGCTACATGATAAGCAAGTTTTCGGCGCTGACTAGTTTTTCACGTTTTCAACCGTTATGGAGCTGAACAACGTAAATTTTCTCCTTGTGTTGGCGCAAGTGTGGGGGGTAGCGGCACGCCATGGCGATGTGCCAAGTGCCTACCCCAAGGCAAAGTCCGAGAATGACGTGGAGATATGTAACAGGACTGATCCTGTTACAGGCTTACACTGTAATTGCGAGGAAGCGCGCAATACAATAGGGCAGGATTAGTTGATAACAACTAATCCTATACTAAAAGTAAATATATAAATATTTACTTATGGGTTAGAACGCAAAATTAAGAGTGTTTATTTAATGGGTAGTTTAGAGGCTAATAGTATAGTAACTACCTAATTAATATAATTATATCGTATTCAACTAACTGTAATATTAGTTAACCTGCAAGATCCAGTATTTATACCGAATCGACTTTTCCTTCGTAGATTATAATAACTTATAATCTCTTATTTAAATTTCAGACAACGCGTCTGAAATTTAACTGTGATATTCTAACTTGAATATCAATTATGTAATGGCACCCCATTACATCACCCCCCACTTAAGGTGGTTGGCCAATAATAATTCTTATTTTGGCCAATCATAGGTGGCACTTGTTGGTCGGAATTTCTCATTCACTAACTGATTGACCATCGACTCGATGGTCAAGACACACGGCGGCGGCGCTCTAAAGAGCGCTGCTGAAAACATCGAAGGAGCTTCTTCCTCCGCCTCAGCACTAGGTGCTGAGGTGTTGAGTGACAACAGTGACGCTGCACTAGCAGCGTCAACTACGCAAAGGTCGGAAGACGTACCGTCTTCAACCACAGATTCTGCTAAGGCGGCATCTGACAAGAAACAGGGAGATGTTGCTAATGCA
>CM047582.1:1246574-1441733 GCA_026184515.1 Peronosclerospora sorghi
ATGGCCCTAATACTGAAAGTACAGTAGAAGCGGAAGCAGCTTCAATTGAAACTGAAGCTGCATACGATGAATATGTGTCTGCAGAAATGGCTGCAGACAACGAGGACAATGCACCTACTGCTGATAAAGCAGTAGATGAATTCGTATTACAGCGCCAAGCTGTAATACGCTATGTAAAGGATGCACTTGCCTCTTCTTTTGATAAGCAGAAGCAAAATGCAGATAAACAAGGAAGGAAGAACAAGAACTCCTTTCTTAAAGGTGAATTAGTAATACTAAGTACTACTAATTTGCCTACACATGCAATAAGCAACTTCCCTACACGGAAGTTGCTTCCTAAGTACATTGGACCCTTCAAGGTCCAAGAGATTCGGGGGAATGCCTATACCTTAGACATTCCCACAGCAATGCGCTTTCACCCAACATTCTATGTTGGGCGGCTCAAGCCGTATCACTCGTCTTCGTCTTACGACGAGACGCAGAACCACGGGAGATGCCGTGCTTCTCCAAGTCTCCCAAGAGAGACTTGTAATCGGCCTCCAGCCGTTGGTGAGCAGAGCGGAGAGTCGTTACCTCCGCCTTCGACTGCTCGAGATCAGCCGTGCGCCGATCGAGCTCTCTCTTATAGCGAGAAAGATCAATGTACAGAAGATCATTCTTCTGCTGGAGGGCAGTGTGCGCTCCGAGGATGCCGCGGACATCCTCGCGAAGAGACCGATATGTCTTCACACAGTGAGACATATCGCTGCTCAAGGAGGAATAACCCTCCTAGAGCTTGCGGAGCAAAGAACCATGCTCCGCAACAACAACGGCGAGGGAATTCTCAACCTCCGCCGCTCCTGATTGATAATCAGGGGAACAAGCGATATATCCTCGAGCGCTTGATCTCGAAGCGCTCGGTGCCTTTGAAGAAGGGGCAGCGTACCGAGTACTTGGTACGCTGGCTGGGATATCCCCAAGAGTTCGACTCTTGGGAGCCGATTGAGGTTCTGAGGGACAACGCCCCAGACATTTTGACTGAGTTTGAGAAGAAGTCTCAAACTCATAATGCGAGGTAGCATCAACAGTAGGTGTTGATGCATTCAGGGTATCGATTAAGCCCTGAATTTCGGTGGGTACGGAAAAACCACCGTAACCCCGCAACTCCTCCTCTGACAGACGCGGAGCGCCCTGCGGACACCGAGGGCAAACGAGGTGAGAAGGGACACCACAGTTCAACCCTTCTTTGATGCAAGAAAAATGGATGTATTCCATTTTGCATGTCCGCGAGTGCTTTAAAAAGCGCTCGCGCATTACGTGAACTTTATTCACGTAATCATCTGGGCTTTTTTGTAGTTGTCAACAAAAGCATTCCAACTCTGAAACAGGTCGTCTTTATCGTCCCTGTTCTTCCTTGACCCTTTCCGGCTCGAATAATATCGAACCTGGAAAAAGAGGTCAATAAAGTACAGACGTCTATCGTCTGTACTTCGATCGAATCGACGTGACTTGATGTCTTCGCAGTCATCCAGCACGTTGATATCGAATAACGCATACTGGCAGTCCCGTTTACGGTGACCGCCACTGTTGGGGGCAATATCCCAGCCGGGGCTCCAAAACCCCACTTTGTACGGAACATGTGGTTCCGTACGATGATACGCTTTAGAAGCGGCAGCCTCCGCTTCTGTTCGAGCCCTTTTAGCAGGAGGAGCACCGCCTGCTTCAACGCCACGCGCCGGGGTTAAATCACCCCGACGTGGAGAAGTACTTGGTCCAGGTGGGGATCTGCGTTCCCGCAACCACCTGTGATAATCATTGTCGCTGTCATAACTGACAGCGATACCAGAGCCGTCATCGCTGTTAGGCGATGAGCACCTAGCGAGTTTCGACTCGCTAGATCCTTTAGTGGGGACATTTGTACCCCCATCACTTTGTTCGGAGTCAGAACTCCCGAACATGGCCCTCTTGCAACACGCCATTCGGAAGTTGCCATCGTGCGAGATGTTGCATTAGCAACATCTCCCTGTTTCTTGTCAGATGCCGCCTTAGCAGCATCTGTGGTCGAAGACGGTACGTCTTCCGACCTTTGCGTACTTGACGCTGCTAATGCAGCGTCACTGTTGTCACTCAACACCTCAGCACCTAGTGCTGAGGAGGAGGAAGAAGCTCCTTCATTGTTTTCAGCAGCGCTCTTTAGAGCGCCGCCGCCGTGTGTCTTGACCATCGAGTCGATGGTCAATCAGTTAGTGAATGAGAAATTCTGACCAACAAGTGCCACCCATGATTGGCCAAAATAAGAATTATTATTGGCCAACCACCTTAAGTGGGGGGTGATGTAATGGGGTGCCATTACATAATTGATATTCAAGTTAGAATATCACAGTTTAATTTCAGACGCGTTGTCTGAAATTTAAATAAGAGATTATAAGTTATTATAATCTACGAAGGAAAAGCCGATGAGGTATAAATACCGGATCTTGCAGGTTAACTAATATTACAGTTAGTTGAATACGATATAATTATATTAATTAGGTAGTTACTATACTATTAGCCTCTAAACCACCCATTAAATAAACACTCTTAATTTTGCGTTCTAACCCATAAGTAAATATTTATATATTTACTTTTAGTATAGGATTAGTTGTTATCAACTAATCCTGCCCTATTGTATTGCGCGCTTCCTCGCAATTACAGTGTAAGCCTGTAACAGGATCAGTCCTGTTACAAGTATCGTTACGTCTATGTTGCGGGGCCTGCCCCGAAGACCAAGTCGAAGTCCGACCAGGTGGACCGGAAGGGAAGGAACGGAAGCAAGTCCGATCCAGACCGGAAGAGAAGGAACGGAAGCAAGTCCGATCCAGACCGACCTCGTCAGAAGTGCTCCCACTGTGGGTCGAGCAAACATGATGGTTCAAACTGCTGAAGAAGATGGTGTGCAAGAAGTGCGAGAGACGCGGCCACCCGACGGACCACTGCCTCTTCGTATGCAAGTCATGTGGAGAGATCCACGAGGCCGGCCACTGCAAGATTAAAGATTTTTTTAACATGATGTGCAAGTGGTACGTTCCGGACAAGCACGCGGGAATGCTGCCGCCGGACGCAGAAAAGATGTTAAACTAGAACGCTCGCCAGGTTGGAATTTGGATCGAGCCGAGCGTTCTACGGTTCACATCTATGCATATGTCGGCAAGGAGGATAAGACCGACAATACACGTTCTATTCCAAATTGCGTCGACCGAGACCATCCGGTCTTCATTCTGAAGACCGATGAGTACTCCCGGACCAAGGTTCTTATGCAGTTGGACTTGCTGCCTGGAGAATCCCGCGGATACTGGAAGTATCACGCGCCTGATAAATGGTTCAAGCAGGCAAAAGCCTGTGGCAAGATTAATAACCAGAAAGCGACGATGTTGTTCGACTCTGGAGCTGAAGTATCGATAATCGACTCCGCCTTTGCTCGTAAGGTCGGATGTCGTATAGACGATACCCAGAGACAAGAATGCGTCGGGATCGGCGAAAACTCTTATATGACCGAAGGAAGAACGCGTGTGAAAATTACTTTGTCGGGATCGCTGGTCTACTTTTTCAGCGCTTGGGTTGGCAAGTTGGATGGTCAAGACGCTTTCATAGGGATGGATTTCATGGTCCCAGCTGGTATTTGCCTATACCTGTCACATGGTGTGCTTACGCTCCCGGATGAGGTCCAGGTCCAGTTGGCTGGTCGAAGACCTCTGTATGGTTCGTATACCGATCTGGTCCGGTGGGACCAAGACCTCACTATTCCAGTTGGTCGGTCTGCCGATAACCCGGTTGAGAAAGGTTTTCGTTCGAGGAAGTTGTGGTTGACCAGGGGCGATCGGTGGGTCTCGACCTTCGTAAAGAGTGCTGGTCGACGTGATTTTTTCCGTGTAACCAATATCGGTGACAAGCCGCTGACACTGGACAACAACACTATTGTCGGCATGTGGTTAGCAGAAGGGAAGGTACCAAGGAAGATGGGGTTCGTCTCGATTGGGTCGAGGCGGTATGTCAAGTGGAAAAACCTGGTGTACCAATCGACCACAGATCTTATCAGCGATGATGGGTCGGTGGAAGAGGATACCTCACCTTTAGTGGAAAGACCAAGTTATGTCACCCCAAAAAAGATATTGGTCCGAAGAAAGGCGCCGCAGTCACCAGGAACGGTGGGCCATCAAGTAGACGAGCCGAGGCTAGTCAACGTGGTGTCAGCACAAGACCAGTCGACAGCGGAGCAAGAAACGGAAGAAGGGTAACATGAAGTTGCTAGGTCGGACCATGACGGTATTCCTAATCAGACCGATATCAGTGAAGGACAGCCCGTCGATCAAGACCAGGGGCGTTCAGCCGGTCCAGATGGTCTAGGTGATATCACCCCAGAAGATGAACAAGTCTGTATACATGAAGGCGGGTAACAGTACATTCAGGAGCTGGAAAGCCAAATGGCAGTCCTCCCTGAAGTGTCTGCCGACTCTCCCGAAGTTACAATGGATGATTTACAAGTGGGTGATCAAGACCTTAACAGTCCAGACCAGATCGAGCAGTTGAAGAATATGGAAGAAAAGACATCTGCTGATCAGAAAGGGCAATGCCTTACCACATCATATGGAAGAAAATACATCTGCTGATCGGAAGGGCAATGCCTTAACACCTGCAGCCCGTGGTGCGATTTGCGATATTGACTTTGGAGATGCCAAGCCGATTGCTCAGCGATGTCGACGCGTGGCGCCATAGTACCGGGAAAAGATTTCTGATCTTATCAAAGGACTGTTGACTACCAAGATTATTAGACCGTCTTTCTCGCCATGGGCCTCGCCGATCAAAATTGTTATCAAGAAGAACGGCGTCGACATTAGGTTGTGCATCTACTATCGGCTGGTAAATCGGTTAACTAAACTTATGGTGTACCCGATGCCGCTGATTAATGATTTGTTGGAAGACCTGGACAAGACCTTGTGGTATTGTTCGCTGGACATGGCAAGTTGATTTTGGGTGGTCTCGATGACTGATCGAGCCCGTAAGATTTCCTCATTTGTGACACCGTTTGGTCTTTTCGAGTGGAACCGTATGCCGTTCGGTCTGAAGAACGCACCCCAGATCTATCAAAGGTTGATAGACAACGCACTGTACGGACACTTCAAAATCAAGACCGATCGGGAACCTGCCAAAAGTTATGATGTGTTTACAGAGGGTGACCTAGATCGGGAAAGAAGACCGTCCGTTCTAGGAGGCGGTCGTACATCGACGACATTCTGATACCTGCCTCGTCATGGAACGATCTGTGCAAGAAGGTTGAACGATTGTTGGAGACATGCGACCGTTGGAACCTATCTATCAGCGCCGTGAAAAGTTTGTGGGGTATGTCCAAGGTCGCCTATTTAGGCCATATGGTCTCGAACAATGGTCTAGAGGCTAATCCTAAGGACCTGGATTCGTTAAGCAACCTCCCGTTTCCCAAGTCTCTGAAGGCAATGCAGTCCTTCCTAGTAAGTTTAAACTACTACAGCCGCTTCATCGAAGATTTTGGTATCTACGCGGCTGTGTTGTATGAGCTCCGGGAAGTGGACTACCATATGTTGCGCGAAGAAGACCGGGAAACTTTACATGGGGGCGCCGACTCTGTTCTTGCTGCAGATTGTCCGCAAGTGGAGCCCGAAGACCATATGAAGCGTGCAAAGTTTGCTTTTGGTATGTTGAAGGTTAAGATGGCGACGGCACCGATTTTGAAGCATTTCGATCCCGAAAAGGTCCCGACCATTATTGTATATGATAGTCAGTGGGCCATTTCGGCAACTCTAGTACAAGATCATGATGGTGTGTACCATCCGGTCACGTTCACGAGCAGAACGCTGAAGCCAAATGAAGTGAACTATGGAATTGTCGAGAAAGAAGTTCTGGCATTGCTACTAATTCTGGATGTGTGTTACAACCTGCTGGTCGGCCGACCTATAAAGGTCCTGTCAAGGCGGTCTACTTTGGCCTGGCTATTATCAGCCAATGGGATGGACGGACGTCTAGGCAGATGGTCGGTGGTCTTGTCGCAGTGGACCCTCGAGGTCGTTAAGTGAACCAGGGGCGAGGAAGAGATATTGGGCACATTAGCTGCCAGTATCACCCCTCGGTCTGAAGTGGACGAGGCATTGATAGCGATTGCCCCGAGGAAGCAACCTCGGCAGTCAGTTTCGAGACCGCCACTGACCGTCGACCATGATGAAGAGCTCTTGGTCTTAAGTTTTGACGGATCGGCAAGCGTGAAGAAGAAGGTCGGCGCCTATAGTGCCATAGTGTGGAAATTGCCACAATGATCTATAGTTGCAGCCGCTGCCGATTTCACGACGGATATTACTGTTAACGAGGCGGAGTACCGAGGTCTACTTCTATGTCTGGACCTGCTGTCGTCGCAAGAGAAGGGGCGAGTCATCATATGTGGTGAATCCAACCTAGTGATCAGGCAGGTCACCGGAGAAATCGACTGCAAGGCCCCACGACTAAGGACGCTAAATGATCGGGTAATGAAGGCATTGAAAGACCATCCCAACCACGAGCTGTTGCACGTGAAACGGGACTGGAACAGAAGTGCCGACTACCTCGCGACCAAGGCCATGCAAGACCAGACCGGGGCTACGATCACCGAGAAGGCCGTTCTGGATGAATTGATGAATATAAGCAGGCTCCCCGAGGTGATCGGACCCAAGAACGCTCCTGACCAGGTGCATGTGATGGTCGCGACTAGACCGAAAGCTCGGAAGTCCCACCAACCGTTCCCAAAGGAACGGTTGAGTTAATCTGTTGTGCAACGACTAAGGGTAGAACGGATCCTCAAGGCGCAGGACGAAGAAGAATGGATTGTGAATTTGAAGACCTACCTGCGCGGTGAATTTTCTAAGTTGACGAATGGTCAAGCAAAAGAATATGCCAAGATAGCAGACAGTTACGAAGTGGATGAGGATGGTTTACTATATTACTGCCGCGATGCCGACTAAGACAGTGCAGACCGGGACCGATTGGCGAAATTGGTGATACCTGAGTTGCTGCAGCCGGATGTCCTCCATCACTACCATGTGAGTCTAGAAGGGGGACATCGGGGCATAGGCAGAACGTATCACAAGATCAGGTCCCACTTTCACTGAAGAGGTCTTTTCCGAAGTGTACAGAAATATGTGGGTTGTTGTACGGATTGCAAGAACGGAAAGGGTATACCGGTAATCAAGGGGCGATCGCCCGGAAATATCGAAGCTACCTACCCTTTCCAGGTCATAGCGATGGACCATATACTGTCGCTGCCTAAATCGACATATGGCAATACTGAGTTGTTGATCTGGGTAGACCTGTTCACCGGTCTAGTTATTGCGAAGGCAAGTGCGTCCCGGTCTGCCGAGTAAATCGCCAAAAGTTACGAAGAATGCGTGTTCCGAAGGTTCGGCTCCAACGAGGTCACCAGACACGACCGAGAACCCGGTTTCATGGCCGAGGTCTTCCGCTCGTTTAACAATATGCTGGGCCAGAAACAGAGCGCGACGATGGCATATCGTCCGCAAGCGAATGGATCGGCAGAACGTATGGTACAAACTATTACAAGAGCAATCAAGATGTACGTTGCCGATCCAGACCAGCGCTATTGGGACGAATATGCAGAAAGACTGGTGTTTGCACTCAACTCGTCGACCGATCGGGTCCGAGGAGAAACGCCTTTTTATCTTGCGTATGGATGGGACCCCCGGTCCACTCTTGAAGCCGCGATACCTATTGGCTGCACTCGGACCCGCGATCGTGATGCTCGACGTTGGCGCATGCAGGTCCAGAAACATTACCAGCATGGAAGAGAAATTGTCAACGAAAAGTTACGTCAAGCTACACAAGACAGGGCAGACCGGAACAACGACCAGGTCCAACCCCACGGTATAGAACCAGGGGCGAGGGTATGGTTGTACCTAGACCGAGTGAAGGATGGGCTATGCGAAGAAGCTGGCTCACATGTGACACGTCCTTTCCGTGTTTCCGAGCTGATTGGTGAACACGCTGCCCGTCTAGTAACAACCGGCACGGACTACAAGGTCTTCCCGATCGTACATGTGTCCAAGTTAAAACTGGTCCGAGAATTTCCTGATCGTCCCAAAATGCCCTGTCTAGTAGACGAGGCAAAACGGTTTGATTTCGATGAAGCATTACTTCCGGAGGAAAGTTGGGAACGACCGCTGGAGAAGGACGAATTTGAAGTGGAGAAGGTCTTAGATGTCCGATCGGTCAAGAAGACAGGTTCGGCCGGACCCACCGAGAATATCTGGTCCGATGGAAGGACCATAATGAAACAACTTGGATCGATGAGTCCGACCTGAACTGTGGAGCACTACTACGAGAATTCGAGCGGGACCGAGTCAGTCGGAACCGTTTCGCAGTGATGCAGACCCCATGAAGACCAAGACCAAGACATGCAGTAGCATCGGTCTTCCCGACCGACGTGAAGAGGTGGAAGGTCTTGTGCCTCGTGTTTTGTGTATTGTGAATATGTGACGAATTGGAATAGTGGAGTGACGAACGTGGATTGTTTTTTCGCGATGTAAGTGGAACGGTTGGTGATAACGTGTCTAGTGCAACTCTGGAGAAAGTGGTGGAATTAGCTCAAGTGATTTGATGACAGAACATGTGAAAAAGAACGATGATATATATTAAGTGTTATCTGGTCGACTACTTACGACCTCACTCGCCATCACCCCACAGACGGCCGACGGTCAACGACGGATGCTTTTCAACTTGGTCCTGGTACTGGTTACGCCAAGGTTCTTGTTGGTCTAGTTGGAACAAAGCATCCTTGAGGTCCAAGACAGGTGTAATGCACCCAAGACCGGGGTACCATGTGCCACCGTCAGCCAGCAGCCGGGTCCTCTCGACGCGACGCCGCGGCATATGAAGTACAACTGGATATTAGAACACATCGACGTCGCACTCGTGGGCCAGCATCCCGTCCAAAACGTATTGGCACAGGGACTGCCAGGCCTCACCCGCTCTGATCCGACGCCGCTTGCGCTTGTTCTGGATGGTCGCCAAGCCAGGGTCTTGCCGAACTCGTTCAGAGGGAAGCACCAGATAGTGGGATGCCTCCCAGATGGCTTGAGCGTGATTCTTGTTAAAATATTTCACCCGGCTCATGAAAGCATTGGCCCACGGAGTCGAGTGGAAGATGAACCCCAGCTTGGGATGCTCGAAAATCTTCCACGGCTCGTCAGCGTACAAGCAGGAGATCTGTGCCGACGTGATCAAGTCCGGCCGCCATTCCGACGCGGCAGGAACTTTCTTCGCCGGCGGGAAAAGCCAATGGTCTGGACGAGAGAAAGACCGGGCCAGGAGCTGCTTTGTCAGGGTGGACCGGCGTAAACAACCGATCTGCCCTGGCGACCACGGCAAAGTATTCTCACGCGTTCGTGGCGGAAGGGAAGAACTGTCGATTGCCACGTTGGCCAACAAAGCATCTTTGTGGAGCGTGGACGTCCCAGGAAATACCGTAGGTGTTGACTTTGTCGACGCATGAGGTGGTGGAACGACACCATGCGGACCGGTCTTCTTGGTCTGCTCCGAAGTCGATGCAACTCGAACAAAACTTTCATGTGGACTTGTTCGCGACTTGGTTGGGATGGGGACAGCAAACTCCGAATCACCGGAGTCTTCACCGGAGTCATCCCAGGACGAGACCTCTGAATACTTGGCACGGTCAGCACCGGCGGTCGAGGGCGCTTGATTTTTGGAGATGTTACTGTCGTCATCCTCGTCCAATCTTGGGCCCACGAGAAGCGCCTGCGTCTTGGCTCGCTTATGGGGCACCGCACGCTTCCCTTATAGTTCAGGGTCGCGCGCTGTGCCCCGCGCCCTCGAGGGACTCGGCGCGTCCGCGCGCTTCTTAGACTTTTGACGAATTTTGGGCTGGGTAATTTCGGCCAATGAACGGCCTTGGTCTTTGTCCCGGTGTAGGTCCACCAAGGCGGCCGACGCAGACCGGTCTACGCTGGAGGCAGCAACCGGATTCCGACGAGGACGCAACAGGTCAACCAAGCGCTGATGACATTCTTTTAATACCTCCCGACGACCATTCGCTGCCTGCGTCCAATCGTTCGACTTGCGTTCACAAGACTGGAACTCCTCGGTCTGGTCTTGAATCGAAATTCGGAGCTCAGTGAGACGCCTCTAGAGGTCGTCGCTTTTAATGCTCAACGTGGTCTGGTCAAGCAGGTCTTCTGTTTGCTGCTGTCGGACCAGCACAAGCTGCTCCCGAAGATGAAGCTGATGAGCCTCCAAGCGGGTCAACCTATTGCGCGCGTTTATTAGTCCGGTCAAAATCTGACGCAGCTGGAGGTCATGCGTGTTCGACTTCCGATCTTCAGCAAGCAGGGCATTGATCGCCTTGCTGATGCCAGGAGGTATACGGGCTGGAGGTATACGGGCTGAAGACAAACGAAGGTTAGAACAGGTCCAAGGTGTTGACCGGACATGCATGCTTACGTTGTGTCGCCTGTTGAGCAATCTGCTCCTGGAGACTTGCGATATCTTCAAATGCGTTTTGCAACTGCGCGTCGGTCCCGGTCTGATGCCCTGGTGATGTCTGATGTGCAGTAGAACGATGGGAGCTGCCAGACCGGACCGACCGGAAGGGCGAAGTGACATGCGATGACGTGGTATGCGAGGTGCCTACAAGAACGGTCGTTAAGGAAATACAAGAAGTTCAAGTCCAGCAGTGAAAGTACCTGGAACGGATGAAGAAGATAGTTGCTCCATGTCGGAAAAGTCTGAATGACCATGGTTCAACTGAATTTGATGGACGAGGTCAGACCGTTGTCGTTGTGCGACACGGTCTGACTCGGGGGCGGCTGTGGAGAAGCGTGCCCAAAATTTAGCTTACTTCTGGTCAAGTTTCGTCAAGGCATTTGGTCTAATTTCGGATTGGTTTAAACAAGGGGGGCTTTTCAGCCTATCAGACGCAAGAAGTGTCAAGAACGCAAGTTTTGGTGAGTCACCCTACTTTGGGTATTTAACATATTTTTGTGTGGGTACATTTAGGGACTATAGGGTAGTAGTTTGTTAGTTGTGGTTTTATCTTTTAGGACAGAGGTTACACCTTTAAGTAAGGGAATATTTTAGCTTTCGGATAAGTGGCAAAAACCTCTTCTGGTCTTGGTTCACACCACAGCTAGGGGTCGCCGTTCTTCCCTTTTCGTACACTAGTCGCCTCCGCCCGCCGCGGAGTGTTTGGGGGAAGAGGGTCGAATTATCCCCTCTAGCCCATTATACCTGGTCTGGAAGCGCCGCACGCGCACTTTGGCCCACCGGAAGTCCCTCGGCGGGAGTACGATTTGGCGATCTCAACACTTCAACTCAAGTACGTTTGGAACGTGCTATTCACTGGATTGGTCTTGGCGTGGAGATATCGTTTGTGGAGTTTCACGAGAATATTGGGTCTTTACGCGGACATATTGGCTTGTTTTAATATTGGTTGGAAACTAGACCGGTTTTGGTCTTATTTCGTATTGGTCATGGGTAGACCGGAACGGTCGGTCTACCCTCTATTATTTCGTATTGGTCAGGTCTTATTCGTTTGGACGATCGACCTATTGGAAGTTATCTATTGGAAGTGTTTTTGGTCTGTTTGTGTGTGGGGTGAAGAGTTCCGCCCCAGAGATACCTACCCAGATCGGTCTTCTATATTCAAGACCGCTTCGATACAATCTGCGATCCCGATCCACCGAGTGTGTAACTAGCCCATTCCATCGGGTACACAAGGTGAGATGGACACTAAACAATCGGACCAAGTGGGTTCTGATGACGACCGGTCGTCTGCTTGCAGCGGACGATCGGACCAGATCTCGAGTGGTGGTCCGCGGAGTACCCCCTCCGAAAGTTGGAAGGCTGGGCGCGATGGTGGTAGTCAGGTTATCGATGCTAATGCTTTCGATTTCGAACTTGACTCCAACACACCTGTAACGGTGTAAACGAGCTTGAGCTCGACTCGACAGGGTTGGCTCAGACGAGCCAAGTCCCTTTCCACCCAACGCGCTGATAAGTGCCGTACACTGTGGGCCTTTCTCATACGCCTGGCGTATGAGATCCACCACAGACGAGGTGATGAATGTCGCGTGAGCGAGCTCGTAATCGGGACGATGCGACAACGCGTCTGCAAGCACGTTCTGCTTGCCAGGTTTATACTTAACCTCAAAGTTATACTCCGCAAAGAAGGAGAGCCAACGGGCCATCCGTTAGGAGAGATGAGGCGACTTCGTCGCTATCCGTAAGGACGCGTGGTCAGTATAATCCACGAAAGGCTTGGCGCCGAGTAGGTGGACCATAAATTTGACAAGGGCATACTTCATTGAAAGTATCTCCTTGTCATGAACAGGATAATTCCGTTCTGCAGCCTTAAGCTGCCTCGACTCAAACGCGATCACGCGTTCCCTTCCCGCATCATCTGCTTGTAACAAAGCACATCCGATTGCGAAATCGGAGGCGTCGCAGACGACACTAAATGGTTTCCCAGAATCTGGGAGAGCAAGAACGGGAGCTTTTAACAAGCTTCCCTTAACCGTTTCGAAGGCGGTTTGGTGTTTGGTTTCCCAACACCAATCCACGTCCTTCTTAAGAAGTTCAGGTAATGTCTTCGCCATTTCAGCGTAGTTTTCGCTGTACTTGTGGAGATAATTGGCTAATCCAAGCCACTTCCGTAATTCTCTAAGATTTACATGCGAAGGTCACTCCACAATGGCTTTCACCTTCGCGGGATCCGCCCGCACTCCATCCTTCCCGATGAAGCATCCGAGGAAAGGAATTTCCTCAGCACCAAAGATACATTTGGATGCGTTTGCATATAACTTATGCTCTCGCATACGTTCGAGCACCGCTCGAAGGTGTATCTGTGGTGGAGTCAAGTTCATAATCGAACACCGTTGTGTCGAGAACCTGACCTCCATCTTGCCCGGCCTTCCAACTTACGGGGGGGTACCTCGCGAACCTTCGCCTTCGATCCGATCTGATCGTCCGCTTCTGGCAGACGACCGATCATCAACACAGGACGCCTGGTCCGATTTGTTCTTCATTTCACCTTGTGTACCCGATGGAATGGGCAGGTAACACACTCGGTGGATCGGTGCTGGGAATCGACTTGTGGTCTAAATGTGGGGGGACCGTGCTGGGTAGTGTACCCCGGGCGGAACTCTTCTCCCTGGGTACGGGTAGACCAGTTATACTTGGAGTGAGTATACTCCAAAGGGCAGATCGCTCAACCGATCGTAGAGCCCAACCAATATGAGGATAAAACTCCAATAATCCAATAGGGAGATCCAAATGAGAACGTGATATACTCCACGAACGATATCTCCACGTAACAATCCAAAAGACTTAATAACACGTTCCAAACGTGCGTAAGTTGAACTTGAGAAGCCGACCAAAGTGTAGTCCCGTCGAGAGACTTCCGGCGGGCCATGTGCGTCCGTAACGCGTCCCGGCTGGGTATAATGAGCTGGAGGGGATTATTCGATCCTCCGCTCCCAAACACTCTGAGGCGTGCAGAGGCGACTGATGTACGAAGCGAAAAAGCTAGCGACTTCTTGTTGAGTTTAAGTGAGTCCTAAACGGTAAAACCAAAACTAACCTACCTACGGTTCCCAATATGTACACACATGAAAATATGTAAGTACATGCAATCTCATGTGACTTACCAAAATCCGTGTTCTTGACACCTCTTGCACATGATAGGCTTAAAAGCCTCCTGGATTTCCACCAATCCGATCGCCGATAAGCCGACGGTCTGCTGCTGACCGGAAGCGACCAGAATTCTTGAGTCCGCTTCACCACAGCCGCCCCTGAGTCGTGTCGCAGCCGCGCAACGGTAGCGGCCCGATCTCATCATATCCAGATCTTCATAGAAGCGGAATTCACCAATGTACAGATCTCCGAGTCTACCTTCACCAGGTACTTGCCTTGCACACCTGATCGTCTTATAACCTCTTTTTATTCTTTGGTACAGGCGCCCTGCGTTCCTCATCGCCCCATCTCGATTCGCCAACCAGATCGGCCTGATCTGACAGACCTCTCAGCAATTCAGAGTCCGACACACCGGACAAGCATCAGATCGAGGCCGATCAGCTCCGGAAAACGGTCCGTGAGCTCCGGTCCCAGTTAGAAATCAGGGATTCTTCACTCCTGCAACTGCGGAAGGAGGTGGATACGTTGATCCCCATGTCCACGAAGTTTCAGGAGGTGACTGCTGAAAACGCACATCTCCGGGCCCAGATCGCCCAACAAGCAACTCGAGGTAAGCCGATCGGTCTGTTTTCATCTTGGGTCTGGTCTGACCTTCCTTTGCATGTAGATCAGATGCCCGCCTATATCGCCAAAGCGTTCGACGCCTTATTCACGGCCGATCGGCAGTCTCATGATCATCGCGATCAGCTCCGACCGATCTTGGACGGTCTGATCGGCGCACGGCACGATCTGTCTCGCTTGGAGGCCTACAGGTCCCACCTCCTGGAACAGCTCGCGGTGGTCGACCGGAAGAGGTTGAAGGACCAGTCCGATCGGACCTTACTCCGCACCCAACATGGTTACCTGGAGAGGCAGATCAGCGAGTTACAGGTCGTGGTACGGGAACAGATCGGGAAGGTCGAGTCCTTCCAGACCCTATCGGACGCCTGGACCCAGTAATCAGATCGTCGCTGGTAGGCCGTAAATCGGTGCTATCAACAGCTGACTGACTTGTTGCACCGGCATCCGGCTGCATGCTCTAGCGCTGACCGGACCGCATCGTCCGTTCTGGTCGATCTGCATCAAGACCGGACCCGACGCCACTCATTGGCCAAAAGTAAGCACCCCGAAAATTCGCAAACCCAAGAAGCGTAAGGACGCGTCGAAGGGCTCAAGGGCGTGGGGCATAGCGCGTGACTCCGAACTCGAGATAAACGAGCTGTGCCCCATAAGAAAGCCAAGACGCTGGCGCATCTCTTAAGCTCCAGATCGGATGCAGGTGAAAAGTCTATCCCCACCAAATCTCGTGCGCCCTCTCGCCCCCGCGCCGCTCGCACCAAGTGTATAGAGGTCTCCTCCGGAGAGGAATGGGGGGGGGATCGAGCGATTCCGAGTTCTTGGTCACTGCTTTATCCAAGTAACGGTCCGATCAACGCCGAGGTTCCGTTCCTGCGAAGCCTGAATCGGGAACTAATGAGACGATCAGCTCCCAGGGTGATGGTGCTGCACCGACGCGCAAGTCTACCGGACCGTTGCCTTCGTTCCAGCCCGGCACATCTGGGATGCGCAATCACTCCCGATTGAAAGGGTTGTTGGCCGGAGATCGACCTATCCCATCGCTGACTTCGGATGCCACTCTGCCGTGGTCACCGGGGCAGATCGGTGAATTGAACCGATCATCCCTGACCAATCAAGATGTAGCCCGGTCGATGTCCCGACCTGACTTTTGGCTTTTCCCTCCAGCTCTGAAAAACCCTGACCCGTCTGCGTGGCGGGCGGATCTGATCACAGGACCGCAAGTCGCCCGTCTATATGCAGGTCGACCATGGGAAGTGTTGCTCAGCGCCAAGTTGGACTCCATATTCGCGTCGACTCCTTGGATCGATTTGCTTCTGGGTCGACTTCGGGTTTTTAATACAGCCCACTGCCAGGCAATCTGGGAGTCTACCCATTATCTCCTCCTTCCCGCGGGTCGGAAGTTACGTGACCAAGACCTGATCTTGTATCTGAAGCGCCGGAAACAGCGTCGGAGTCGGGCGGGCGAGGCCTGGCTGATCCTATGCCAGTTTATTCTGGAAGGGATGCTGGACCGCGAGTGCGACATCGACATCTTTTTGTATCCGGTGTTTCTTCACATGGCCAAGCGTCGCGTTGAGATCCCCCGGGCGTTGACTGAGGACGGCATCTGGTATCCCGGTGTTCGGTGCGACAGTCCAGTCATAGACCTGAAGGACGCCTTGATACAGATCGATCTACAGGAGCCCTGGCGTATTCAACATCGGGAACAGATCGAAGACCATCCGGCACTTACTATCGGTCGGTTGTGGGGTGATAGAGATTCTTGATGAAGCAGTTAGCTGACCAGATAATCCATAATACATGTCATCATTCTTTTCACATTCCTGATCATCCAATCAATTGACCAATTTCATCACTTTCTCCAAACTTGCACCAACATTTTATCATATACAGTTTCCATCCACATCGCGAAAATCATCACCACGTTCGTCATTCCACTACTCCAGTTCATCACAGTTCATCATACTAATTCACAAAATTCAGACCTTACACATATTCACATCGATCGATATACTGATCGGTGCTACTGTGTGTCTTGATCTTCGTCTTCATGAGTCCGCATCACTGCAAAGCGATTCCGACTGACTCGTTCTCGCTCGAACTCTCGTAGCAGTGCTCCACAATTTAGTTCGAGTTCGTCGATCCAAGTTTCTTCGTCATGATCCTTCCAGCGGACCATATATTCTCGGTGGGTGCGACCAAAACGGGTCTTCTTGAACGATCGGACATCCAGCACCTTTTCCACCTTGAATTCGTTTTCTTCCAATGGCCTTTCCCAACTGTCTTCCGGCAGCAGAGCCTCATTAAAATCGAAACTCTCCGCTTCGTCCACCAGACAGGGCATTTTAGGCCGATCAGGAAATTCTCTGACCAGCTTCAGCTTGGACACGTGCACGATCGGAAAAACTTTGTAATCCGAGCCGATCGTGATCAGACGGGCAGCATGCTCACCGATCAGCTCTGGTACACGGAAAGGACCGTGCCACATGTGGCCAGCTTCTTCGCATAGCCTTCCTTGACCCGATCGAGCTATAACCATACCCTCGCCCCTGGTTCAATACCATGAGGGCGGACCTGATCGTTATTCCGATCTGCTCGATCTCGCGTGGCCTGAAGCAACTTTTCATTGACGACTTCTTTCGCATGCTGATAATGCATCTGGACCTGCATGCGCCAACGACGGGCATCGCGATCGCGGGTCCGAGTGCAGGCGATCGGTATCGCCGCTTCAAGTGTCGATCGAGGGTCCCATCGATACGCCAGATAGAAAGGCGTTTCCCCTCTGACCCGATCGGTTGAAGAGTTGAGTGCAAATACCAGTCTCTCTGCATATTCGTCCCAGTCATGTTGGTCCGGATCGGCCACATACATCTTGATCGCCCTTGTTATTGTCTGAACCATGCGTTCAGCCGATCCGTTGGCTTGCGGACGATATGCCATCGTCGCGCTCTGCTTCTGGCCTAGCATGTTATTGAACGATCGGAACACCTCAGCCATAAAACCGGGTTCCCGATCGTGTCTAATAACCTCACTGGCGCCGAACCTTCTGAACACGCATTCCTCGTAGCTCTGGGCGATCTGCTCTGCAGATCGGGATGCACTAGACTTGGCGATCACCATACCGGTGAACAGTTTGATCCAAATCAGCATCTCAGTGTTGCCGCGCGTCTATCTGGGCAGCGACGGTATGTGATCCATTGCTATCACCTGGAAAGGGTAAGTAGACTCGATATTCGCGGGCGATCGCCCCTTGGTTATCGGTCTGCCCTTTCCGGTCTCGCAATCTGTGCAACAGCCCACATATTTTTGCATGCTCCGAAAAAGTCCTCTCCAGTGAAAGTGGGCTCTGATCTTGTGATATGTCCTGCCTACGCCCTTATGTCCCCATTCTAGACTCTCATGGTAGTGATGAAGGACATCCAGCTGTAGCAACTCAGGGATCACCAATTTCGCCAGTCGATCTCGATCGGCACTGTCTTGGTCAACATCACGGCAGTAATATAGCAACTCATTGTCATCCACATCGTAACTGTCCGCGATCTTGGTAAACTCTTTCGCTTGATCATTCGTTAACTTGGACAGTTTACCGCGCAGATAGGCTTTCAGGTTGACGATCCACTCTTCTTCGTCCTGCGCCTTAAGGATCCGATCCGCCTTTAGCTGCTGTACAACGCACTCACTCAGCCTTTCCTTTGGGAACGATCGGCGAGACTTCTGCGTTCGCGATCTAGTCACCGCCATCACATGTACCTGATCGGGTCTGTCCTTGGGCTTGATCCACTCCAGGAGCCTGTTTATGTCCATAAGTTCATGGAAAACGGCCTCCTCGGTGATCGTCATCCCGATCTGGTCCCGCATGGTTTGGGTCGCGAGGTGGTCGGCGCTTCTGTTCCAATCCCGTTTCACGTGCAATAGCTCGTGGTTGGGGTATTCTTTTAACGCCTTCATCACCTGGTCGTTGAACAACTTCATCCGTGGTGCCTTGCAGTCGATCTCCCCAGTGACCTGCCTTATCACCAGGTTGGAGTCACCACATACGATGATCCGACATTTCTTCTGTGATGACAGCAGATCGAGACATAGAAGGAGCTCCCGGTATTCCGTCTCGTTGACCGTTATGTCAGGTGTGAAATCGGCGTCGGCTGCTACTATAGACCATTATGGTAACTTCCACAGTATGGCACTATAGGAGCTGACCTTCTTCTTCACGCTAGCCGATACGTCGAAACTCAAGACCAGGAGTTCATCATCCAGATCGACGATCGGCGGCGGCCGTGAGATTGATTGTCGGGGTTGTTTCCTTCGGGCAATCGACATCAGAGCTTCATCCACTTCAGACCGAGGGGTAATACTGGCAGCCAATGTGCCCAATATCTCTAACTCCCCCTTGGTGCACTTGACGACCTTGAGGGAACACTGTGACAAGATTGCTGGCCATCTGCCGAGCCTACCGTCCATCCCATTGGCTGATAACAGCCAGGCCAATGTCGATTTTCTAGATAGGACCTTTACAGGTTTGCCGACCAGCAGGTTATAGCACACATCCAAAATCCGTAGTAAACCCAGAACTTCTTTTTCGACGATACCATAGTTGACTTCGTTCAGCTTTAACGTCCGGCTCGTAAAAGTGACCGGGTGGTACACTCCATCATGTTTTTGCACTATATTGGCAGAAATGGCCCACTTCCTAGCATACACAATGACGATCGACATTTTTTCCGGATCGAAGTGCCTGAGAATCGGTGCCGTCGCCATCTTGGCCTTCGGCATACCGAAAGCAACCTGTGCACGCTTCATGTGGTCATCTGCATCCACCGGCGGAAAATCTGCAGGCAGATCGGAGTCGCAGCCCTCTCGTAAGGTTTCCCGATCTTCTTCGCGCAACATATGGTAGTCGACTTCCCGGAGCTCGTACAGCACGGCCGCGTAGACCGCGAAGTTTTCAATGAAGCGGCTGTAGTAATTCAGGCTCTCTAGGAAGGACTGCATTGCCTTCATAAATCTGGGAAACGGGAGGTTGCTCAGTGATTCCAGATCCTTAGGATTAGCCTCCAGACCACTGATTGACACCATATGATCCAGATAGGCGACCTTGGACATGCCCCAAAAACTCTTCACAGCACTGATCGACAGGTTCCAGCGATCACACGTCTCCAACAACCGTTCAACCTTCTCGCACAGATCGCTCCATGACGAAGCAGGGATCAGTATGTCGTCGATGTACGATCGCCTCCCCAGAACAGACGGTCTACTTTCCCGATCGGGTTCACCCTCTGTAAATACATCATGGTTTTCGGTGGGGTCCCGATCGGTACTGATCTTGAAATGTCCATAGAGTGCGCTGTCGATCAGCCTCTGGTAGATCTGGGGCGCGTTCTTCAAACCGAAAGGCATACGGCTTCACTCGAACATACCGAACGGCGTAACAAATGCGGAAATCTCGCGAGCCCGATCGGTCATCAAAACCACCCAAAATCCACTTTCCATATCCATGAGCAATACAATAGGGTCTTGTCAAGATCTTCTAGCAGATCGATGATCAGCGGCATCGGGTACACCATAAGCTTGGTCAACCGATTTACCAACCGATAATCGATGCACAACCTGATGTCGACGCCGTTCTTTTGATTACAATCACGATCGGCGAGGCCCACGGCGAGGTCGACGGCTTAATAATCTTGGTAGCCAACAGTCCTTTAAATAAGATCAGACAGCTTTTCGCGGTACTGTGGCGCCACACGTCGGCATCGCTGGGCGATCGGCTTGGCATCACCAACATCGATGTCACAGATGGACCCGCGAGCAGCAGGGGGTAAGGCATTGCCTTTACCGATAAGCAGATGCTTCTTCTTCCATATGATATTCTTAAGCTGATCGTTCTGGTCGGGGCTGTTGACATCCCGATCACCCACTTGTAGATCGTCCAAGGTGACTTCGGGCATATCGGC
This sequence comes from Peronosclerospora sorghi, assembly GCA_026184515.1. Classification (NCBI taxonomy): domain Eukaryota; phylum Oomycota; class Peronosporomycetes; order Peronosporales; family Peronosporaceae; genus Peronosclerospora; species Peronosclerospora sorghi. The sequence goes on from CM047582.1 coordinate 1,266,818, forward strand.
GGACTCTTCAGGGGGGACTGCCATCTGGCTCTCCAGCTCCTGAATGTACCAATTCCCGCCCTCATGTATACAAACTTGATCGTCTTCTGGGGCAACATCACCCAAACCGTCCTGATCGGTTTCACACTGCTGTTCCCGATCGGCGGGATGCTCTTCAACGACATCGATCTGCTTAGGCGCGCCATCATGGTCCGCCCCATCAATCCCATGTTCCCCTTTTTCTGTTTCTGTTTCCGGCTCCTCTGTCGCCTGTTCTTGTGAAACCACCATGTTGACGAACCTTGGTTCATCTGCTTGATCGTCCACCGTGTCCGGCGACTGCGGTGCCTTTCTTCGAACCAACAGCTTCTTCGGGATTACATATCTGGGTAGTTTCACCATAGGCGAGGTGTCTTCTTCCACCGGCAGCATCGCTGACCAGATCGGTGGTCGCGTGGTATGCCAAGTTCTGCCACTCGACATACCGTCTCTATCCGATCGAGACGAACCCCGCCTTTCTTGGCACCTTCCCTTCTGCTAGTCACATGCCAACAAAAGTATTGTTGTCGGGCGTAAGCGGCTTTCACCGATATTAGTGAGTCGAACGTAATCAAACCGGCCGGCGCTCTTCACAAAGGTTGGCTCCCACCGGTCGCCCCTGGTCACCCATAACTTCCTTGATCTGAAACCTTTATCGACCGGGGCATCAGCGGATTGACCGACTGGAATGGTGACATCTTGATCCCACCTGACCAGATCGGTGTACGATCCGTACAGGGGCCGCCGACCAGCTACTGGATATGGACCTCATCCGGGAGTGTAAGAACCCCATGAGACAAATCCAGTCGAATACCTGCCGGCACCATAAAATCCATGCCTAACAGGGCATCCTGACCGGCCAGCTTGCCGACCCAAGCGCTGAAGAAGTAAACCAACGAACCCGATAGGGTGATCTTCACGCGCGTCCTTCCTTCGGTCATGTAAGAATTTCCCCAATCCCAACGCATTCTTGTATCTGGGTATCGTCTATACGGCATCCGACCTTACGAGCAAAGGCGGAGTCTATAATCGAGACTTCGGCCCCAGAGTCGAACAACATCGTTGCCTTCTGGTTATTAATCTTACCACAGGCTTTCTCCTGCTTAAAACATTTGTCGGGCACATGATACTTCCAGTATCCGCGAGACTCCCCAGGCAGCAGATCCAACTGCATGACCACCTTCGATCGGGAATATTCATCGGTCGTGAGATTGTAGACCGGATGATCCCGATCGACGCAATTGAGAACAGAACATGTATTGTCGGTTTTATTCTCCTTGCCGACGTATGCATAGATGCCAAACGTAGATCGCTCGGATCGACCCAGATTCCAACCTGGCGAGCGTTCTAGTTTAACATCTTTTCCACGTCCGGTGGGAGCATCCCCGCGTGCTTGTTTGGCACATACTACTTGCGCATCAGATTGAAAAACTCTACAATCTTGCACTGGCCGGCCTCGTGGATCTCTCCACATGACTTGCACACGAAGAGGCGGTGGGGTGGCCGCGTCTTTCGCACTTCTTGCATATCAGCTTCTTCCAGCAGCCCCGATCATCGTGCTTCTTGAACCGCAGTAAGAACACTTCTTGCGAGGTCGGTCCGGATCGGACTTTTTTCCACTCCTTCCCTTCCGATCTGCATGGTCAGATGTCGATCTGGTTCTTGGGGCAGGTTCCGTGACGAAAACGTGGCGATACTGGTCCTCGTCTGACTCCCGACTGGACTGGCCGCTTCTTTCCTCTTCCGACCCAGTGCTGTCTTCAGTCACAATCGCCTTGACAGCACGGGCCGATCTGGTTAAGGGCCTCTTCACGGGGTCGGCCAGGGTCTTCGATCTGTAGCGACCCGATCCAACGGCGACCTTCGCCCTCATACTGCGCGAGTGTTGCATCGTCCGCAACGTCTGCTCCACTTCCGTCACATCCTTTAGGCGCAGCAGAGTGAGCTGATCTGCCAGCTCTATGTCATCAAGGGTACTAATATAGTGACCCACGTGCTCCATAGCGGCACCGGTCGGCGGGTTGCCTTCCTTGATCACTATTCCAGCGCGAATTGCGGTCACGTTCAGGCGGTGCAAATACTCGATCGGCGTCTCGTCTCCCCGCTTCTGAATATGGTGGTACTTGCGGGCAGTAGAAAATCCGGAGTTGCAGTACTGCCCCTCAAATTCCGAACATAGCAGATCCCAGTCAGATCGGACATCCCGACCCAACTGTTGGATCCAGTTCGCAGCCGGTCCTTTCAGCAGATCCCTGAAGATCATACACCGTTCGTTTTTTGGTGTCTGATCCCGTAAGAAAGCAGACTTAACCGACCAAACCACGACCCGGCTTGCTCTTCGTCGGCGTCCTTTCCGGTAAAGTCCTTGAGATCCGTAGTCGCAGCCATACGAATACGTGGGATCGCGGCAGATCCAAGATCATATGCGGTCGTAGAGGCTAGGTTAGCCTTACGCGTTATGCCCGCCCCTGCACCGTCTGACCCATAGTGGTCATCCGGATCGCCGACAGACTTCATGTCGTAATCGCTATTCTTGCTTGATCGGCGCGGTCGGACTGGCTGCTTCTTGCGTCTTCCTTTGCCAACTGGTTTACCACCTCGGGTAGCCTTATCCGCCGATGCCACTGACTACATATCCACATCCCGGCAAATATTGACATTTTGCCGGGCAGATCGGTCCTGGGCATGTGGGCGCGGAGGTGATCGGCATCGATCTCCCAAAAAACGCTCCATCATCGCTTCAAACATGGCTTGGACGTTGGCTTGGGTCATGGGAAGCGTGTTGGTGTCCTCTTTTGGAAGTACTGCAGCCTGTGGGGGCTCCTGGGGCCCCTCCTGGCATGCAGCCCCTTGATTCCGCACGTCTCTTTATGCTCCCATGGGGTCTGGTCCGGCCCCATGATCATCCGCTCAACACCGACCTCCAACTCCGATGAGTTATTAGAGGCAGGTGGAGACTGATACAACGACTTATCGTCGGAGAAAATATCGTCGTATGCTGCCGTGGTCTCAGCGACCTTCAATGCCGTGGTGGGAGTTGGGCGGCGGACCGCCCCCATCAACGGCACCAAATTGTCATGGAGCGTCGACATCGACATCGCCATCCTCCAAGTATCCAGATCGAACAGTTTCTGTACGCTGGCGAGGTTTCGCACTTTCATGCCGACCTCGGCCAACATCGCCAGAAGGTTCTTCACCAATAGCAACGGCCGATAGGTTTGGATCGGCTCGGTGGTGGGTCCGAGAAGGCGATCGGAGATCGGGGGGTCTATAATTCGCATGACCTGGTCTTTCACGAATAAATCGCTTCAACTTGTGGATGTAATACATCCTGATCAGGTCTTCTTCTTTGATGACCCCATCTTCTACCAGCAACTTTTCTTCCAAGTCGTCTTCCTCGGACGGCATTCTGAGCCTCTGCTTGGGAACCTTGGGAGGATGGACTGGATCGTACCGATCAGCCTTCAAGTCGTTTTCATTTTTTTTATTTTCGTCAAAATATGCATTCAAATGCATAGGATCGGGACAAAAGTCCTGATCCTTTCCGGAACTATAGCAAAACTTTCTATAGTCCCGATCGGCTCCGGTGGGAGCCTTATGGGGAGGAAAAAAATTATTAAACCCGATCTGGTCCTCCACCCGGCCAGATCGGACATCGCCATCCTTATCGACAACGAGAACATAAGGCGATAGCCGTTCCTTATGTCCTCTCAAGAACGACTACACATTCAATTCATCGTAATCAATTCTTTGCTGAATATCGCTGCGGTGATATCCACGATCACCAAGTGATCCGGGCACGCGCACCATTGTGGCGGAGTCAAGTTCAAAATCGAACACCGTAGTGTCGAGAACCTGACCACCATCGTGCCCGGCCTTCCAACTTACGGGGGGGTACCTCGCGAACCTTCGCCCACGATCCGATCTGATCGTCCGCTTCTGGCAGACGACCGATCATCAACACAGGACGCCTGTTCCGATTTGTTCTTCATTTCACCTTGTGTACCCGATGGAATGGGCTGGTAACACACTCGGTGGATCGGTGCTGGGAATCGACTTCTGGTCTAAATGTGGGGGACCGTGCTGGGTAGTGTACCCCGGGCGGAACTCCTCACCCTGGGTACGGGTAGACCAGTTATACTTGGAGTGAGTATACTCCAAAGGGCAGATCGCTCAACCGATCGTAGAGCCCAACCAATATGAGGATAAAACTCCAATAATCCAATAGGGAGATCCAAATGAGAACGTGGTATACTCCACGAACGATATCTCCGCGTAACAATCCAAAAGACTTAATAACACGTTCCAAACGTGCGTAAGTTGAACTTGAGAAGCCGACCAAAGTGTACTCCCGTCGAGAGACTTCCGGCGGGCCAAGTGCGTCCGTAACGCGTCCCGGCCGGGTATAGTGAGCTGGAGGGGATTATTCGACCCTCCTGCTCCCAAATACTCTGCGGCGTGCAGAGGCGACTGATGTACGAAGCGAAAAAGCTAGCGACTTCTTGTTGAGTTTAAGTGAGGCCTAAACGGTAAAACCAAAACTAACCTACCTACGGTTCCCAATATGTACACACATGAAAATATGTAAGTACAAGCAATCTCATGTGACTTACCAAAATCCGTGTTCTTGACACCTCTTGCACATGATAGGCTTAAAAGCCTCCTGGATTTCCACCAATCCGATCGCCGATAAGCCGATCGGTCTGCTGCTGACCGGAAGCGACCAGAATTCTCGAGTCCGCTTCACCACATATCAGGTGCGTCTGAATATCAGACGAGTCGCATTCCGCGCGACTATGAACGAATATATCGTCGAAGTACGTCTGAGCGTACTTTATCTGAGGGCGGAAGAGTTGATTCACCAAGCGATTAAAAGTCGCTGGTGCATTCGAAATCCCTTGTGGCATAACAAGCCACTCCCACAGCATGCCACTAGGCGTGCTGACCGCTGAAAGCGGAATATCGGACGCTCGCATGAGCACCTGATAATACCCGTCCACCAGATCTAAGGCACTGTACACCGTACAGCCCGCCATATTGTTCTGGAGGACATCCTTCCGAGGAATCGGAGTCTGCATGGGTACAGTAGCTGCATTCAGCTTGTTGTACGCATGCACAATGCGCCACTTTCCGTTCGGTTTACGAACACAAAAGGTGGGAGATGAATGGAAATACTTGCTCTCCCGTACCATCCCTGCCTCTTCTTTCCCCTTGAAGAATGCGTCGATGACGTCGCATTGCTCCTTGGTAATAGGCCACTGCCTAGTGACGCAGTATTTGGTTCCAGGAACCAAATCGATTTCATGTCGGACTCCCCGATCCGGTGGTAACCCCATTGGCGGGTTGTCACTAATGACATCTCCGAGTTCCTTTAACAAGGAATGGTAAGGGTCCTCAGGATCCGCAAGGATCTTGTGGCCGCTTCGGGCATTCAATGCCTGTTTGGTTTGCACCAAAACTGACTCGTCCATCGTGTATGAGGAGTTCAACTCCTCTTCCGGACGCAATACGACAACCTCGTCGATTTCACCTGCTTTCACAGCAGTCTCAAACTCGTTGAAGGACATCTCCTCCAACGACAACAGTTCGCCTACCCCAGGCAACCGTTCTAGGCTTACGCCTTCTGTGACAACACCTGTCACACTATTCAGCATCCGGTAGGACTGCTGACTACTGGTGTAACAGGGTTAAATTCTGGTTACATTTAGTATGTGGTGTACGTGAGTACACTACGGTTGGGGTCAGTATTGACCGGTCCGAAAGGTTTGGACCTATTGTTTATTTTAACCAATCAGGGCAGGAGCCCTTGGTGGAGGCGTGGCAGCCATCCACGTGTTAGTACACAGGTTGTGTACACTACATTTTAGCTAGGTACGAACTTAGTAAGTTCTAATTAGTATTACATATAGTTTACATTAGTTTAAATTAATTTAGGCTAATTACATATTATATATGCATTCGGTTTACAAAAATACTTAAGACTGCTAGGCGCGCTACCACGCCCGGTAGCGCGCGCAGAGAGTATTGTAGCGTAAGGGAGTTCTCCCTTACGCTACCTCCCTTTATAAGGGAAGCCTTGTTACAAGGCGTTAGCGAAAGCTAACTGTAAACCACCCCGGGAATATTGGCCCCGAGCAAGAGAGTGATCTCTTGCTAAGCCCTTATACTAGGGAGTATCGGCTAAGTAGCGGCGAACGCCGCTTAAAAAAAGTCTTACTCTGTGCGCTAGCCGCACCGTGCGTTTACGCACCGGCTACAACTGGCCTCGGGACTCATCTCGGGGTTCAGATGGGGGGAGTCAATTGCCCCATCTATTGGGAGCGCATCTCGCCTATCCACAGAGGTCTTTACCTCTAACACCGGTGACGCGCCGGTCTCCACCTAATACGGCGTGGTCGGAATCAATTACGACGTGCGAAAGAGACGAACTACGGGTATCTCGCTTGGAAGCGCCTCGCGCTTAACCATAGGGGTCTCTACCCTTATCACTGGAGTCGAAACTTGTTCGCCGAACACGGCAGACGAACTACGGGTCTCTTCTCTAGAAAGCGCCTCGCGCTTAACCTCAGAGGAATCCACCTCTACCACTGGCGACTCACCAGTCTCGCCTCTAACGGCGTGGGGATTAACCGCCCAATCCCTCTCGTCCACGAACACTTCCTTGACCTCATTGGGACTGATCATCTCAGACATCCCAATCTCTGGCATCTCACGCCATAATTGCTTTTGCGATCGAGCAAAGGTGGGTTCATGACTCGCCAATGCTTCACCCGACCGCGGGTGCGTTGAGCCAATGGACTTAGTCTTCCAGTCTATCCATGTCTCGTGGAGTTCCAGCCACTTCATGCACAGAATGAGGTCATACCTCGAGTACAAATCCAGGACCAGGCAACGTTCTAAGCTGTCGAAGTCTGCAAACTTCAGCTTAAGGTCAATCGAGACCTTGGGTACAGAAACATGTACGCCCGTCGCTAGACGGACCGTGGAAACGTCACGAGAACGTGCCTCTAGGGCCTCGGCAAAAACAGCTGACTCTTCTCAACAGAAGCTCGTATGACATAATTGTCAGACGCTCCAGATTCTATTAATACTCTCCAAGGCTTATCAAAGCCTTTCACGTCCGCAAGGACGACCAGCAAACCTGGCTGGTACACCAACTCGGTACTAGAAGCACCGTTTCCCTCGGGGCTTTGTGCTGTCGGACCCTACCCTGTGGTTTAACAGCACTGAGGGATCCCTCAGTAGGGCGCCTCGCACCTACTGGTAGACGTCGTTTCCCGACGGATTGGGAGAGGGATTTTTACCCACCCTCGGCCCCTTAAAGAGAGAGTCTCGCTGGGTTTTTTCGGACATCTGTTCCGCAGATGATCCGTGCTTCCACACAGGAAGCATATCAGCGGTCCATTCCGCTGCATCACGGCCAGGAGCTCCGCTTAAGAACCCAGCGAAGTAGAGTCAGCGTGACTCTTAGCGGAAGGTTTCTCTTCCGCTTCGACCTGACTCAGGTCCATGGGTTCGGGACCCACCTTAGAGGAACGAAAGTTCTTTTAGGCGTTGAACGCCATCTTAAACGCCTCCTCCAGAGATTGGGGTCGGCATCGGAAAATCTCCGACCGTGCTGGACCTTTTCTCAGGCCTCCCATGAACACGGGAATAGACACATCGTCCCCGTATGCTTTCGCATACATCCCTGCCAACAAGGTCTTAAGTTCTTGGATGTACATTTACAAGTACCTAGTGCCCTGAAGGCACCCTTAGGAATGCCAGCTGATTCTGGAAAATCAGATCAGGCTTTGCATACATGTCCATAAGATTTCGCTTAAGGACTCCCCAGTTCGGGAACACGGTCGTGACCGAATCCTGACACGTAAACGCCCATGTACGGGATTTGCCCGTAAGATGGGTCAGTTCAAGTCCCACTTGCAAGTGATCAGCGATTACATTCGCTGTGGCGAAGTCCGTTTCGACCTCTCAAAGCCACACATAAAGGTCATCACCATTTTCACCGGTTAATTCCTTTATCTTAAAAGACAAGGGAGGGCGCACCCCCGTGGACGTGGAATTACTTCCACGAAAATTCGCCTCATGGGTGATGAGGGCCTTGACCCTCGCCTTTACGGCATCAAGGCCCTGCTACGTTAGGAGCTGCATGCCTTCGTCACCCAGTATGGATAACAGCCTGTTAAAGGCTTCCTGCTGGACGAGGGTTAGCTTATCCCAATCGTCCAGATTCATCCTTTGCAGAGGATATTGTCGTCTACCAACACAGGTGTTGGATTGACTACAAGTGCTATCAGGTGTATCCGGTGCGTATTCGCACGGTGCGGCTAGAGCACAGAGGAAGACTTTCCTTAAGCGGGGATGTGCCGCTACTTAGCCAATACGCCCTTGTAAAAGGGCTTAGTAAGAGATTTCTCTCTTACTCGGGGCCAAGATTTCCCTTGGTTTACTAGTTAGTATAAACTAACGCCTTGAAACAAGGCTTCCCTTAGAAAAGGAGTAGCTAAAGGAGGTATTCTTTTTTGGATACAAACACTCACAGCACGCGCGACCGGCAGAGGTCGTGCGTCTAGCTGGATTGGCGTGTTTTGTAAACTGAATGTATATTTAATATGTAATTAGCCTAAGTTAATAAAACTAATGTAAACTATATGTAATACTAAGTAGAACTTTACTAAATTCGTACCTATCTGGAATGTAATGTACACCACCTGTGTACCAACACGTGGCAGGCTGACACGCCACCACCACGCGCTCCTGCCCTGATTGGGTGAAATCACCAATAGGTCCAAACCTTTCGGACCGGTCAATACTGACCCCAATCGTAGTGTACTTACGTACACAACATAACTAAATGTAACCAGAATGTAACCATGTTACAGGGAACGTAGATCAGTGTAATTCTGATGCAGATCAAGCGAATTCGTAGCAGATCGACGGGTGTCGATCTGGTGGAAAATCGCAGATTTAAGATCCCGGGGAAGAACTGGGGGTCGAAGATCGCAGATCGCAGATCGACCCAGTCGATCTAATGCAAATTGGCGAGATTACGGATCTGTTGATCCCAGATCGACGCTATCGATCTAGTTGAATTCAGAGAAGGGGTACTTGATCACGCGACGGAAGTCTCCACCACTTGATCTTCGATCCTCTTAAGCCTATTTCTCTAAGGAAATACCCAATATATTATGTATTCCTAGCCTAAACTTAAGAGGAAGGGAGTCAATCTGCACTTTCTATGTGCAGATCAACGGATTTTACACAAATCCACCTAGAGTTCCCAAGGGGCGCTTAAAGCAGCTGAACTTCTAGAGGATAGGTGTAAACCAATATGGGAAGAGGTGAGAACACTTGGCTCGATCACCCTCCCAATAGCCTTTGCACAAAGAGGCCGCTGACACAGCGGGAGGAGTTGAAGACGTGTTCTACGGAACTTTACGTCTGCCGGTGGGACAAAAAGTGCACTACGTGCTCCCTCCCGGAACGTGTAAAGGTGCGTATGCAATGAAAGGGAGGCGCGAAGTTATCACGCCGTCCCAATCGATGATATCGTTGATCGGACGCAAGAAGAGAACTTTATTATTCCTTATATCCCAAAATCAACCAATTACCTAATATCGACCAATCAACTCTACCCGTCGTGATATGCATCATCGACCAATCAACCTGATATATCATCCGTCTGTCGCTTACAATCATGTACCTGTACCCTGCATCGCTTCTTCTCCGGATGGCCCGTCCATGTTCACAACAATTGACCCCAAAATCTTCCATACGCTTCTCCACATGAGCTTTTGCAGAGCTAGCTAGAAAATGGTTGGAACCATCCGTATCATCCATGACAGCAAACAGAGATCATGGAACACTTGTTGTAGCTGGGTCAAGGATAACTGGACGATATTCTAGGTTGTTAAAGTCAAGAATCCTTATGGAACATATTAATGAACAAGATGCAATGTGGCAACGACTATAAGAAAACCACTTAGGATGATTGAACTTAAACAGCATCTCATGCCACAAATCAGAATCTGTTCCAAACATTCGCGAAAACAGTACTGCACTCCCTGGATCTTGTAATTTGGATCAAGAATAAGTGCGTATCAGAATATTGTCTTGACCCATTATTTCTTCAACTTTTCCAAAATTGAACGTGCCATCGAGCTAATGAATTCATCAGGGTCTTGGATCTCAATTTCCAGTGTTATGTACACCTTGCGATCTTCAAGAAAAAAGTGATTTGCCGTAGGATATTTTGATCCAAAAAAAATATTAGTTACTTTACAGCTAGATGTCATTCAGTGATTCATATTGGTATAGTAGGTGCAATTGGCACTTCAATAGTAGCTCACCTAGTTCAAAAAATTTCAGAAACTTGCAGAGTGCTTGTGCTCGTGTCCAATCAGCGGGGTCTGGATTGCTTTTATAGTTGGTATCTTGGATGGATAGCTTGCAGAACACAAGATTATATGGAGCCACTGATTCCAGCACTTTCAACGTCGAATTCCAACGGGTAACAACATCTAGAGATGGATTCCGTCCTTCCTTGATGCCTAGCTAATTGTAATTTTCTCGAATAAATGTTGGCGGCTCTGTGAGGCAGACACCTATTTGATGCTCTGCCGTATCTACAGTAGCGGTTTACAACATTAGCTAGCTACAAACAGCCAGCGGAAAAATTCGAAGTAAAATCTCATACGTTTTCCACAATTCCAGCGATCTGGGAAACATCATCCGGAACAAATAAATTCAAAATATGAGCGCAGCACCGTATGTGTTAGTACAGTTCGCCAAGGAGCAGCGCCTGAGTTTGATTAAGACTTGAAATCAAGCGCCGCACAGCAGCTTTGTTTCATGATGCATTATCAACAGTTCATCACATGCACTGTGGTGTAATTAACATATTATTATAGCGATCCAATAGGTCTGGAATGCAGTAAGTATGCTTACTGTACCTTGGTTGCAATATCCAATCTGCCAGAGTCCCTTTTTTCAAGGCCTCCTCAATGCATTGCCATGCGTGTGGACAGAGAAGGGCATAGAACGACAGAATATGTTTCTGCAGTATCCAATATTTTGTGATGTAATGGCTAGCCACAACCATATACCTAAAATTACCAGGAACCGATTAACCCTATGAATCATCGCTGTCGCACGAATGTGACTTACGTGAGGTTCTGATTGGATGTCCACAGGTCTGTGGTAATGGAGATGCGTCCAGTTTCCTGCTCCATTCTGTCCTTGATGATTTCTTTCATGTTGCAGTACATCTTGAGACAATCTGCCTGAAAAGTTTGTCGACCTGGGATTACAAACTGGAGGTTCAGATCATTGAGCAGGCGCTGGAGTCCGACATATTTCACAGTCTGAAATGGAAGTTCGTGCAGGATGATGAGCTCCGTAACCTGGCGTCTGCTGCTCTCCTGGTCGAAGGTCCAGTTGGAAAGGGTCGATCCAGTAGCAGTCTTGCAAAATGTCAACATATGTTGAACCTTTGGGACCTCCTTTTTGTATTTGGTGACTTCTCCAGGTGGTTCCAGAGTTTTTTTTGTTCCATGCTTTTCATTGTATGCAGTTGCACAGTACTTGCACTTTGCGGTTAATGCTTCATCTGCGCATGCCAGTTAGACAAAAATAACATACAAGGTCTCACTTAAGCTTAATATACACGTACGGTACCTGTTTGAGTCTTCTAGTAGTGATTCCATACTGATGATGTTAAGTTCTTGAAACGCTTGCGTGTAGATCAGGCCTCGTCAAATTTGGCATTTGAATAATTTATGCCAAATTTGAGTGTCAGAATGTGCCAAAAATGAAAAGTTTTTTTTTTGTTTGTTTATATTTTGTTTGGTGTTGAGGTGGTAAATTCATTCTGGTATAAAAGCACCCCCCCGCCCCCCCCCCCAACCTGACCAGTCTACAAGCAAGTTTGCCTGATCACCGCAATATGATCAAGCGCAGCACGCCCTTCAATGAGTAACACGTGCTGGAGTATGGGCTAAAAATTGTTGACCGACACGCTACCAAGAAGTACGTGGTCGGCGTTCAGTGCCACATGTGCATACCTTCGGCAAAGAGGAACCCGATGTGAACCAGGCGGTCGGGTCGAAGCGCAAGACACCATCTCCAACAAAGAACGAGAAGGTCTGGACGGGACCACCCTTCCGCTCGGAGCTCTTCAGGTCCCATATATCTGTCAGCGTCCACGCAAGTGGGCCGAGTATTGCTCCGCCTCCAATGAGGACAAGAAGACGTTCCGATGTGCATACGCCGTTCGTCAACACGATCTTCAGTCACTTCGGCCATTCCCAGCCAGTTGTGTTCATGCTATCGCTCCCTGTAGTTGATGTGATCATCAGCGATCTGTTCTTCGATACAGAGGAGGAGGGTTGCATCGCCAAGGCGCTCGACCTGGATCTGTTCAAGTCTGTTATCGCTGACGGCATGGATGTGCCCAGCTCCTACGTTGTGAGCATAGCAAATCCGTTGCAGTTCCGCCTTGCAGTCAGGTACCTGTGGTGGAGTCAAGTTCGAAATCGAACACCGAAGTGTCGAGAACCTGACCACCATAGTGCCAGGCCTTCCAACTTACGGGGGGGGGTACCCCGCGAACCCTCGTCTTCTATCCGATCGGATTGTCCGCTGCCGACAGACGACCGATCGTCAGCACTGGACGCCTGTTCCGATTCTTTTCGCATCTCACCTTGTGTACCCGATGGATTGGGCTGGTAACACACTCGGTGGATTGGGCTGGTAACACACTCGGTGGATCGGTGCTTGGGACTGACTTGTGGTCTAAATGCGGTAGACCGTGCTGGGTGATGTACCCGGGGCGGAACTCTTCACCCTGGGTACGGGTATACCGGTTGTACTCGAAATTCGTATACTCACGAGGGCAGATCGCTAACCCGATCGTAAAGCCCGGCCAATATGGGAGATAAACTCCGGTAATCCAATGAGATCCAATAATCCAATCCAATAGGGAGATCCAATAAGAACGTGACGTAATCCACGAACGATATCTCCACGAAATAATCGAATAGGTGAAATAACACGTTTCAAACGTGTGCAACTTAACGTTGGATGTAGACCAAAGTACGCTCCCGTCGAGGGACTTCCGGCGGGCTAAATGCGTCTATAACGCGTCCCGGCCGGGTATAATGAGCTGGAGGGGATTACTCGACCCTCCGCTCCCAAAACACTCTGTGGCGTGCAGAGGCGACTAACGCGTAAGGTGAAAACGACCCCGGTTGAGCTGGGGGTCCAACCGTCACTTAAGCGAAGCTAAAAACCAAAGACCTTTACGAAGCAAAACCCAAACTTGTCAAATCCCCAACTTACTACCTACCCCCTATAGTCCCCAATATGTACCAAACATGAAAATATGTAGTACACGCAATCTCATGTGACCTACCTTAATTTGTGTCCTGGACACCCCTTGAACATGACTGACCCAAAAACCTCTTGATTTTCCACCAATCCGATCGGCTACAGGCCGATCGGTCCATTATTGACTGGAACCGACCAAAGTTCTTGGGTCCGCTTCACGACAGCCTCCCCTGAGTCCTGTTGCAGCCGCGCAACGGTAGCGGCCCGATCTCATCAAATCCCGATTTCCGTCGGAGAGGACTTGACCAATGGACGGATCTCCAATTTCAACTCTACCAGGTACTTGTTCTGAATACCCGATCGCCTTGTGACCTCTCTGGAACTTCTTTCTGCAGGCGCCCTGCGTCCTTCATCGCCTCATGTTGACTCGCCGACCAGATTGGCCCGATCTGACAGCCTTTTTAGCTCTCCACCCAACACTCCGGGGTCCGATACACCGGATCGGCATCAGATCGAGCCCGATCAACTTCGAAAAACAGTCGAAGAGCTCCGGTCCCAGTTGGTCATTAAGTAGTCTGCGCTCTTGCAACTGCGGGATGAAGTAAATGGTTTGGTCTCTCTGACCGCGAAGTTGCAAGAGGTAACCACCGAAAATGCACGTCTCCGGGCCCAGGTCGTCCAACAAGCAACGCGAGGTAGGTCGACCGGTCTGCTTCCATCCTGGGTCTGGTCTGACTTCCTTTTGCATATAGACCAACTGTCTGCCGATATCACCAAGGCGTTCGACGCCTTATTCGCGGCGGATCGGCAGTCTCGTGATCACCGCGATCAGCTCCGACCGATCTTGGACGGGCTGATCGGCGCACGCCATGACTTGTCCCGTATGGAAACTTATCGTTCACATCTCCTAGAACAGCTCGCGGTAGTCGGCCGACAGATACTAGAAGACCAGTCCAACCGGTTCCTGCTCCGCACCCAACGTGGTGACCTGGAATGGCAGACCAGCGAATTGCAGGCCATGGTCCGGGAGCAGATCGGGAAGGTCGAGTCCTTCCAGGCCCGATCAGACGCCTGGACCCAGGAATCAAATCGTCGCTGGGCGGCCGTAAATCGATGTTATCAACAGTTAACTGACTTGTTGCATCAGCGTCCGGATGTTCGTTCCAATGCTGACCGGTCTGCATCGGCCGTTTCGGTCGGTCTACATCAAGACCAGACCCGGCGCCATTCATTGGCCAAAAGTGGCCCACCGAAAATTTCACAAACTCCCCAGTCTAAAAAGCGCAAGGACGCGCCGAAGATATCGAGGGCGCGGGCATAGCGCGCGACTCCGAACTCGAGGAGAAGCGCTCGGTTCCCCAGAAGAAGGCCAAGATGCCGGCATCTCTCAAGTCCCGAATCGGTCGCGGATGACAAGTCTGTCCCCGCCAAATCTCGTGCGCCCTCGTGCCGCGCACACCAAGCGCATTGAGGTCTCGTCTGGAGCAGGCTCGGAGGGAGGATCCAGTGACTCCTAATATCTGATGACCGCTTTATCCAAGTCTCGGTCGGATCGGCGTCGAGGTTCCGTTCCGGCGAAGCCCGCATCGGGGGATAAAAATCCGACCAGCTCCCAGAGTGATGGTGCTGTGCCGACGTGCGGGTCGACCGGATCGGTTCCTTCGTTCTAGACCGGCACCTCTGGATTGCATAAGCATGCCCGACTGAAAGGATTGTTGGCTGGATGTCATCCTCTCCCATCTCTGACTTCGGATGCTACTTCGCCGTGGCCCTCGTGGCACATCGGCAGCCTGTACCAGTCTGCCCTGACCAAGCAAATATTAGCACGGTCTCTGTCGCGCCCGGACTCCTGGCTCTTTCCTCCGGCTCCCAAGACCCCTGACACTTCTGCATGGCGGGAGGACTTGGTTACAGTGCCACAGATTGCCCTTCTGTACGCAGATGAGCCGTGGAAGGTTTTCGTCCGCCCTAAGCTGGGGCCCATGTTTTCGCCGACTCCGTGGACCGACTCGTTCCTAGGTCGAATGAAGACTTTCAACGAGACTTACAGCCAAGCGATCTGGGAGTCCACGCACTATCTAGTGCTTCCCGGTCGAGCGAAGCATGACCAAGGCTGATCTTGTTCCAGAGGAACCGCAAAATACACCGGAGTCGGGCAGGCGTGGCTTGGCAGACCCTAAGCCAGTTTGTTCTGGGAGGTATGCAGGCCCGCGAATGCGACCTCGACATATTCATGTATCCTATGGTTCTCCATATGGCCAAGCGTCGGGTCGAGAAAGGTGGGGTGCTAGCTGACGACGGCGCCTGTTATCCCGGTCTTCATTGTGACGAGCCGGTCACCAACATCAAGGACGCTTTGGCCCAGATCGATCGGAAGGAGCCCTGGCGCAATCAATACCAGAACCAGATCGAAGGCCATCCGGCGTTGACTATCTGCCGTCTGTGGGGAGATAATGATCCTTGATGCAGCAGTTAGCTGACCAGATAATTCGTAATATATGTCATAATTCCTTTCACATTGCTGATCATCTAATCACTTGACCAAATTTCACCATTTCCTCCAAGCTTGCACCAACACGTTATCATATACAATTTCCATCCACATCGCGAGAATCATCACTACGTTCGTCATTCCACTACTCCAATTCGTCACGGTTCATCAAAGTTCATCCTAAATTCACAAAGTTCCGACCTCACACATATTCACACCGATCGACACACTGATCGGCGCTACTGTGGGTCTTGGTCTTCGTCGGTCTGCATTACTGCGAAGCGATTCCGACTCTTTCTCGCTCGAACTCTCGTAGCAGAGCTCCAGAGTTTTAGTCGAGATCGTCGATCCAAGTTTCTTCATCATGATCCTTCCACCGGACCAGATATACTCGGTGGATGCGTCCGAAACGGGTCTTCTTGATCGATCGGACATCCAGCACCTTCTCCACTTCGAACTCGTCCTCTTCCAACGGCCGTTCCCAACTGTCCTCCGGCAGCAGAGCTTCATCGAAATTGAATCTCTCTGCTTCGTCCACCAGACAGGGCATTTTAGGCCGATCGGGGAATTCTCTAACCAGCTTCAACTTGGAGACGTGCACGATCGGAAAAACTTTGTAATCCGTGCCGATCGTGATCAGACGGGCCGCATGCTCACCGATCAGCTCTGCTACACGGAAAGGACCGTGCCACATATGAGCCAACTTCTTCGCATAGCCCTCCTTAACCCGATCGAGGTATAGCCATACCCTCGCCTTTGGTTCAATACCATGAGGTCGGACTTGGTCGTTGTTCCGGTCTTCCCGATCTTGTATGGCCTGACGTAACTTTTCGTTGACGACTTCTTTCGCGTACTGATAGCGCTTCTGTACCTGCATACGCCAACGACGGGCATCGCGGTCGCGGGTCCGAGTGCAGGCGATCGGTATCGCCGCTTCAAGCGTCGATCGAGGGTCCCATCCATACGCCAGATAAAAAGGCGTTTCTCCTCGGACCCGATCGGTTGAAGAGTTGAGGACGAATACCAGCCTCTCTGCAAACTCGTCCCAGTCACGTTGGTCCGGATCGGCCACGTACATCTTGATCGCCCTCGTGATTGTAAGCACCATGCGTTCAGCCGATCCGTTCGCTTTCGGGCGATATGCCATCTTCGCGCTCTGTTTCTGGCCCAGCATGTTATTGAACGATCGGAACACCTCGGCAATAAAACCGGGTTCCTGATCGTTTCTGATAACCTCGCTGGCACCGAACCTTCTGGATACGCATTCTTCATAACTCTGGGCGATCTGCTCCGCAGATCGGGATGCACTAGCCTTCGCAATCACCAGACCAGTGAACAGGTCGACCCAGATCAGCAGCTCAGTGTTGCCGCTCGTCGATCTGGGCAGCGACGGTATGTGGTCCATTGCTATCACCTGGAAAGGGTAAGTGGCCTCGATATTCCCAGGCGATCGCCCCTTGATTACCGGCCTGCCCTTTCCGGTCTCGCAATCGGTGCAAAAGCCCACATATTTCTGCACGCTCTGAAAAAGTCCTCTCCAGTGAAAGTGGGCCCTGATCTTGTGATATGTCCTGCCAACGCCCTGATGTCCCCCTTCTAAACTCACATGATAGTGATGAAGGACATCCGGCTGCAGCAACTCAGGGATCACCAATTTCGCTAGTCGGTCTCGATCGGCACTGTCTTGGTCAACATCGCGGCAGTAATATAGCAGTCCATTGGCATCCACCTCGTAGCTGTCCGCGATCTTGGCACACGCTTTTGCTTGATCATTCGTGAACTTGGCCAATTCACCGCGCAGGTATGCTTTCAGGTTGACGATCCACTCTTCCTTGTCCTTCGCCTTGAGGATCCGTTCCGCCCTTAGCTGTTGCACAACGCGCTCACTCAGCCTTTCCTTCGGTAACGATCGGCGAGAATTCTGAGTCCGCGATCCAGTCGCAGCCATCACATGCACCTGGTCGGGTCTGTCCTAGGGCTTGATCACCTCCGGGAGCCTGTTTATATACATTAGATCAAGTAGAACGGCCTCCTCGGTGATCGTCACCCCGATCTGGTCCCGCATGGCCTGGGTCGCGAGATGGTCGGCGCTTCTATTCCAATCCCGTTTCACGTGCAATAGCTTGTGGTTGGTATAGTCTTTCAGTGTCTTCATCACCCGATCATTCAACAACTTTAGCCGTGGTGCCTTACAGTCGATCTCCCCGGTGATCTGCCATATCACTAGGTTGGAGTCACCACATATGATGATCCGACCTTTCTTCTGTGATGACAGCAGGTCGAGACATAGAAGGAGCCCCCGATATTCCGCCTCGTTGACCGTTATGTCCGGCGTGAAATCGGCGGCGGCTGCAACTATAGACCATTGTGGTAACTTCCACAGTATGGCGCTATTGGAGCCGACTTTCTTCTTCACGATAACCGATCCGTCGAAACTCAAGACCAGGAGTTCCTCACCCCGATCGACGGTCGGTGGCGGCCGTGAGATAGACTGTCGAGGTTGTTTCCTTGGGGCAATCGCCGTCAGAGCTTCATCCACTTCAGACCGAGGGGTGATGCTGGCAGCCAATGTTCCCAATATCTCTTCCTCCCCTTTAACGCACTTGACGACCTCGATAGACCACTGTGACAGGATCGCTGACCATCTGCCGAGCCGACCGTCCATCCCATTGGCTGAAACAACCAGGCCGATGTTGACTTCCTTGATAGGACCTTTATGGGTCGGCCGACCAGCAGGTTATATCACACATCCAAAATCCGTAGTAAGTCCAGAACTTCTTTTTCGACGATCCCATAGTTGACTTCGTTCGGCTTCAATGTCCGGCTCGTAAAAGTTACCGGGTGGTACACTCCATCATGTTCTTGCGCTAGAGTGTCAGAAATGGCCCACTTACTAGCATACACAATGACGGTCGGCATTTTTTCCGGGTCGAAGTGTCTGAGAATCGGTGCCGTCGCCATCTTGGCCTTCAGCATACCGAAAGCAACCTTTGCACGCTTCATGTGGTCCTCTGCCTCCACCTGCGGAAAATCTGCGGGCAGATCAGAGTTGCAGCCCTCCCTTAAAGTTGCCCGATCTCCTTCGCGCAAAATATGGTAGTCGACTTCCCGGAGCTCGTACAGCACGGCCGCGTAAATCGCGAAGTCTTCAATGAAGCGGCTGTAGTAATTTAGGTTCCCTAGGAAGGACTGCATTGCCTTCAGAGATCTGGGAAACGGGACTTTGCGCAGTGATTCCAGATCCTTTTGTAGATCGTCCCAGGTGACTTCGGGCGGAACGGCATACACTTCAGGAAGGAATGCCACCTGGCTCTCCAGCACCTGAATGTACTGATCCCCGCCCTCATGTATGCAAACTTGGTAGTCTTCTGGGGTGACATCACCCGACCCGTCCCGATCGGCTGCACACTGCTGTTCCCGGTCGGCGGGCTGCTCTTCAACAACATCGACCTGTTTAGGCGTGCCATCGTGGTCCGCCCCAGCAATCCAGTCTTCTCCTTTCTCCGTTTCTGGTTCCGGCTCCTCTGTCGCTTGGTCATGTGAAACCACCATGTTGACAAGCCTTGGCTCATCTGCTTGATGGTCCACCGTGTCCGGCGACTGCGGCGCCTTTCTTCGGACCAGCATCTTCTTCGGGGTTGCATATCTGGGTCGTTCCACCATGGGTGAGGTATCTTCTTCCACCGTTCCATCATTGCTGACCAGATCGGTGGTCGCTTGGTATGCCAAGTTCTGCCACTCGACATACCGTCTCGATCCGATCGAGACGAACCCCGCCTTTCTTGGCACCTTCCCCTCCGCTAGCCACATGCCAACGATAGCATTTTCGTCGGGCGTAAGCGGCTTGTCACCGATATTGGTGAGTCAAACGTTATCAAACCGGCCGGCGCTCTTCACAAAGGTCGGCACCCACCGGTCGCCCCTGGTTACCCATAACTTCCTTGATCTGAAACCTTTATCGACCGGGGCATCAGCGGATTGACCGACTGGAATGGTGACATCTTGATCCCACCTGACCAGATCGGTGTACGATCCGTATAGGGGCCGCCGACCAGCTACTGGATATGGACCTCATCCGGGAGTGTAAGAACCCCATGAGACAAATCCAGTCGAATACCTGCCGGCACCATAAAATCCATGCCTAACAGGGCATCCTGACCGGCCAGCTTGCCGACCCAAGCGCTGAAGAAGTAGACCAAAGAACCTGAGAGGGTGATCTTCACGCGCGTCCTTCCTTCGGTCATGTAAGCGTTTTCCCCAATTCCGACGCATTCTTGTATCTTGGTGTCGTCTATACGACATCCGACCTTACGAGCAAAGGCGGAGTCGATAATCGAGACTTCGGCCCCAGAGTCGAACAACATCGTCGCCTTCTGGTTATTAATCTTGCCACAGGCTTTCTCCTGCTTAAACCATTTATCGGGCGCGTGATACTTCCAGTATCCGCGAGACTCCCCCGGCAGCAAATCCAACTGCATGACCACCTTCGATCGGGAATATTCATCGGTCTTAAGACTGTAGACCGGATGATCCCGACCGACGCGATTGCGAATAGAACATGTATTGTCGGTTTTATTCTCCTTGCCGACATATGCATAGATGCCAAACGTAGACCTCTCGGCTCGATACAGCTTCCAACCTGGCGAGCGTTCTAGCTTAACATCTTTTCCACGTCCGGTGGGAGCATCCCCGCGTGCTTGTTTGGCACATACCATTTGCGCATCAGATTGAAAAATTCTTCCATCTTGCACTGGCCGGACTCGTCGATCTCTCCACATGACTTGCACACGAAGAGGCAGTGATCAGTGGGGTGGACGCGTCTTTCACTCTTCTTGCAGGTCAACTTCTTCCAGCAATCTCCACCGTCATGCTTACTCGACCCGCAGTGAACACACTTCTTGCGAGGTCGGTCCGGGTCAGACTTGTTCCCGCTCCTACCCTTCCGATCTGCCTGGTTAGGCGTCGATCGGGCTCTTGGGGCGGATTCCGTAATGCAAACGTGGCGGCACTGGTCTTCATCCGACTCCTGGATGGACAGGCCGCTGCTTTCCTCTTCCGACCCAGTGCTGTATTCCGTCACAATCTCTTTGACAGCACGGGCCGATCTAGTAAAGGGACTCTTCACTGGGTCGGCCTGGGTCTTGGATGTATATCGACCCGATCCAACGGCGACCTTCTCCCTCGTACTGCGCGAGTGTTGCAGCGTCGTCAACGTTTGTTCCACTTCCGTAATATCCTTTAGGCGCAGCAGAGTAAGCTGATCTGCCAGCTCTTGGTCATCCAGGGTACTAATGTAGTGACCCACATGCTCCATAGCGGCACCGGTCGGCGGGTTGCCTTCCTTGATTACTATTCCGGCGCGGAGTGCAGCCACGTTCAGGCGGTGCAAATACTCGATCGTCGTCTCGTCGCCCCGCTTCTGCATATGGTGATACTTGCGGGCGGTAGAAAATCCGGAGTTGCGGTACTGCCCTTCAAATTCTGCACATAGCAGATCCCAGTCAGACCGGACATCCCGACCCAACTGTTGGATCCAGTTCGCAGCCTGTCCTTTTAGCAGATCCCTGAAGATCAGACACCGTTCGTTTCTTGGTGTCTGATCCCGTAGGAAAGAAGACTTGACCCGACCAAACCACGACCTGGCTTGCTCTTCGTCGGCGTCCTTGCCCGTAAAGTCTTTAAGGTCCGTAGTCGCAGCCATACGAATACGTGGGATCGCGGCAGATCCAAGATCATATGCGGTCGTAGGAGCTAGGTTAGCCTTACGTGCTTTGCCCGCCCCTGTACCGTCTGAACCATCGTGGTCACCCATGTCGCCGACCGACTCCATGCGTAATCGCTGCTCTTGCTCGGTCGGCGCGGTCCGGTTGGTTGAGACTTGCGTTTTGTTTTTCCAACTGGCTTAACACCTCGGATAGGCTTATCCGCTGATGCCACTGACTCCATATCCACATCCCGGCAAATATTGACATTTTGCCGGGCAGACCGGTCCTGGACATGTGGGCGCGGAGGTAATCGGCATCGATCTCCCAAGAAACGTTCCATCATCGCTTCGAACATGGCTTGGACGTTGGCTTGGGTCATGGGAAGCGTGTTGGTGTCCTCTTTTGGAAGTACTGCAGCCTGTGGGGGCTCCTGGGGCCCCGCCTGGCATGCAGCCCCTTGATTCCGCACGTCCCTTTATGCTCCCATGGGGTCTGGTCCGGCCCCATGATCATCCGCTCAACACCGACCTCCAACTCCGATGAGTTATTAGAGGCAGGTGGAGACTGATACAACAACTCATCGTCGGAGAAAATATCGTCTTATGCTGCCGTGGTCTCAGCGACCTTCAATGCCGCGGTGGGAGTTGGGCGGCGGACCGCCCTCACCAACGGCACCAAATGGTCATGGAGGGTCGACATCGATAACTCCAACCTCCAAGTGTCCAGATCGAAAAGCTTCTGCACGTTGGCGGGCTTCCGCATCTTCATGCCAACCTCGGCCAACATCGCCAGCAGGTTCCTCACCAGTGGCAACGGTCGGTCGCTTCGGATCGGCTCGGTGGCGGGTCCGAGAAGGCGATCGGGGATCTGGGGGTCTACTATTTGCATGACCTGGTCTTCGCGAATAAATCGCTTCAACTCATGAATGTAGTACATCATGGTCAGGACTTCTTCTTCGATGAACCCATCCCCGACCTGAGACTTCTCTTCCAGGTCGTCTTCTTCGGACGGCATTCTGATCCTCTTCTTGGGAAACTTGGGGGTTTGGCCTGGATCGTTCCGATCAGGCTCCATGTGGTTTTCGCCTTTTATTTTCTTCTCATCCAAACATTCATTCAAATACATAGGATCAGGACAAAAGTCCTGATCCTTTCCGGAACTATAGCAAGACCTGCTATAGTCCCGAAAGGCTCCGGTTGGAGCCTTATGGGGAGGAAAAAAATTATTAATCCCGATCTGATCCTCCACCCGGCCAGATCGGACATCGCCATCCTTTTCGACAACGAGAACATAAGTCGATAGCCGTTCCTTGTGTTTTCTCCAGAACTATTCCACATTGAATTCCTTGTAATCAATCCTTTGCTGAATATCGCTGCGGTGATATCCACGATCACCAAGTGATCCGGGCACGCGCATCATTGTGGTGGAGTCAAGTTCGAAATCGAACACCGAAGTGTCGAGAACCTGAACACCATCGTGCCAGGCCTTCCAACTTACGGGGGGGGTACCCCGCGAACCCTCGTCTTCGATCCGATCGGATTGTCCGCTGCCGACAGACGACCGATCGTCAGCACTGGACCCTGGTCCGATTCTTTTCGCATCTCACCTTGTGTACCCGATGGATTGGGCTGGTAACACACTCGGTGGATCGGTGCTTGGGACTGACTTGTGGTCTAAATGCGGTAGACCGTGCTGGGTGATGTACCCGGGGCGGAACTCTTCACCCTGGGTACCGGTATACCGGTTGTACTCGAAATTCGTATACTCACGAGGGCAGATCGCTAACCCGATCGTAAAGCCCGGCCAATATGGGAGATAAACTCCGGTAATCCAATGAGATCCAATAATCCAATCCAATAGGGAGATCCAATAAGAACGTGACGTAATCCACGAACGATATCTCCACGAAATAATCCAATAGGTGAAATAACACGTTTCAAACGTGTGCAACTTAACGTTGGATGTAGACCAAAGTACGCTCCCGTCGAGGGACTTCCGGCGGGCCAAATGCGTCTATAACGCGTCCCGGCCGGGTATAATGAGCTGGAGGGGATTACTCGACCCTCCGCTCCCAAAACACTCTGCGGCGTGCAGAGACGACTAACGCGTAAGGTTAAAACGACCCCGGTTAAGCTGGGGGTCCAATGGTCACTTAAGCGAAGCTATAATCCAAATACCTTTACGAATCAAAACCCAAAAGAAAGCAAAACCCAAACTTGGCAAATCCCCAACTTACTACCTACCCCCTATAGTCCCCAATATGTACCAAACATGAAAATATGTAGTACACGCAATCTCATGTGACCTACCTTAATTTGTGTCCTGGACACCCCTTGCACATGACTGACCCAAAAACCTCTTGACTTTACACCAATCCGATCGCCGACAGGCCGATCGGTCCATTGTTGACCGGAACCGGCCAAAATTCTTGGGTCCGCTTCACGACATACCTGTCCCATGGCTTGTCGTTCCGCCAGGTTGCGATGGTGATGAATTCTACCAAGGACATCACAGGCCTGACAAAGCTTGGTTTCATAGCGGACAACAAGGTGTCTGGATACGCCCGTGTGCTCGTGGCAGTTAATCTTCAGAAAATTGGAACGCTCATGTCGATGGATGGCATCTGGGCGTTTTCATTAGCCTTTGATGCGTCAACGCATCTCGGCCGCTCATACTTTGACACGCGCATACGCGTCCATGTGAACGGCGACTTGTACAACCTGCAAGTGCTTGTCATCCCAATCTACGGCCGCCATACGGCTCAGGTTCAATTCAACCTGCTGGTGAAGATGCTTGATGCGCTGTGCGTCTCCTGCGCACAAAACTGTTTGGCATCAGTTCAGACGGGGCTGCGGTGATGACCGGTCGCATCGGCGGCGTTGTGACACTGCTCGAGCAGGCCGTCATCCACCATGTATACCGTACCTGGTGTGGGCTTCATCAGTTTGACCTGGTCACCAAAAAAGTGATCAAAGAGATGTTCAACGGGGAGTTCTGGTCGGCAGCAAACGCGATCGCGGCGTGCTTGCGTAAGCAGCGTCACCGTTGTCACTCAACACCTCAGCACCTAGTGCTGAGGCGGAGGAAGAAGCTCCTTCATTGTTTTCAGCAGCGCTCTTTAGAGCGCCGCCGCGTGCCTTGACCATCGAGTCGATGGTCAATCAGTTGGTAAATGAGAACAAACAACAAGTGACACCCATGAATATATGGGGGCAACCTGCCCGAAAATGACGACGCGCTGGATGGCGCTTGGCAAATACTGTGAATGGCAGATGCATCACCGCGTCAAGCTGATCGAGTTCTTCAACTGGCGCCGGGTCGACCAGCTACGTCTGTCGTTGTGGTGGTGGCCCGTAGTTGCAGCCATCAATGCCTTTTTTGTACGAGTGCAACAAGACGATCGCGAAACTGCAGGGCAAGCAGCTGATGATGTCGCAGCAGGATGAGTACATCGATCAGCTACTTGAGGCACTGGTCGTACAGATGCCAAGAAGGAGTACACTGCGAGTGTAGTGTGTGTGGCTCACGAGCGAGCCGGCAATTGGTTAGTGTCGCACGAGGATGTGTCAGGGTTCCTCAATGAACAAGGCGCGTTTGTCCGCAAAATACTCGATAAATTTACCGAAGGCTCTGTGCTGGAGATCAACCAGCATATTGGCCGCTTCATTGTCGGCATGATGGACGGCATCATGCAGATCAAGACGCTGCGTGACAGCGACAACTCAGCGAGCTTGATGGAGATACCCAGTGTACTTCCGCATCAGCTCTGCAATCTGCGCGGACGCGACTTCATGGGCTTGTTCGCCCCCTTCAAGGATCGTCTGTCGGTGCACATGGACGCCCACCGTGTGGCCGAGATCGAAGACGAGCAGGTTGCCTTGTTTCGCGTGTACAAGGAATAGCCCGCTTTGGCCGCAGCACTCGACAGATGTAACAGCACAACTACCTTCCACCAGGGATGGACGTTGGTGAGCCCGCGCTTCAACGCGCTTCGTGATTGGGCAGGGGGTGTGGCATCTGGCTTCCCAAATACTGCCACAGTTGAGTCCGATTTCTCTGTTCTCGGTTGGGAGAAGGACGAATACCGTCAGAGTCTCACTGATCTGTCACTGGAGGGTATTATGCAGGCTAAACAATACGACATGCTTGCTAAGATCGTGTGATAGAGTCACCGTGTAGAAAAAACATTTTATTAAAGAATCGGAGAAAATTGCTTCATTTTTGGCATATGCCAAATTTTGGGCCTGGAAGTGTGCCAAAAATAGTTCATTTTTGGCAAATATGGCAGATGCCAAATTTGATGAGGCCTGGTGTAGATGCAGACACTTATTCAACATCTGATGGTGTACGCTCACTAAAGGGTACAGGCCTAGTCTCTTGTGTACTAGCTTCTGAGTATATTTGTGGGTTTCAGTTGCTCCTTGGAGGGATGGTCAAGCAGATGGGAAAGCGGATGGGGAGAAGATGGGCGGCCGACCGGAGGGGCGAGCGGATGGGTAAATACTGTAATAGTCTACCAAAAAAAAACCGACCCAGACCCAAATGGGTCAGGTCAACCCGTTGGGTCGGCTGACCCATCCCTACCCGTGACGCACACAATACTTAATGCGTGGTCGAACAGCTTCCAGGAATCAGAATCGAGAGCGCAGAGGCTAGAGACGGAACGCAAGACGAAATTTGAGGTCTTCGAAGACCGTAAGCAGCTGGATCATCACCCGGACCGCCTTATAGACACAGGAAAAAACACGGTCACTTCTAATGGTAAAAAAAGTCCGACTGCTGTGTATGAAGGTACTACTGGCTCACCATTCTTCAACAGTTCTTCAATGCAATCCCAAAATAAGTCCACTAGCTTGCCCCGCATACTCTTCCTCTGTTACCCATTGGTAAGGGCCATCTTCTTTATCGACATCAGCCCCCTTCACCAAGTACCAAATCTCTCCGTTCACTTCTTTCCTTTCAGAGATTATCTGGAGCTCCGCCACCTCATAGTCGGGCTCGACCGTCAATGTATCGGCCGTTGACACAATAGGTCGCTTGTTAGCCAGCGGCAGACGACGTAGATCCTCCGCTGACGCTGCTAGGGTCTGTTACAATAGAGGGAAGACGACGAATCTACGCGCACGTGTCATCTTCGTCACTCACATCAATTGCGGAAGTTCGACGTCCCTGGCCCGGGCACCGAAAGTCGTCCTCTTACTGCTGCTGTTGACACCCTATCCAACGCTGGCATGACATTCAACATGCGAACGTCCGTCCGCGCTTTCATTGACCTCTGTATTTCCTTTGACTGGAAGGTACTCACTCATGTCTTCAACTGCCTCCTGCAATCTTCCCGAAGCATCCTCGCTCGCCCTGACTGGTCCCTCAACTGCGGACGAGGCCAAATCTGCCACTTCATGGCACTATTCCTCTGGCGTGCGCTGTGCAACTAACCTCTCTGTACGTGTCAACCTTTACATCATTAGCTCTAACCTCCTCCCCTGCGCTCTACTTGAGATAAACATAGTCAGATTACGCACTAAATCACCGGCTCAAGGTTCGCTGGCATCAGGAGGTCAGGGGCAGTAGTGCCCCGGTTTACCAGAGACCTGGTTGGAGGCACTTCTTCAGTGGTCACTTGTTCACGAACCTGTGGTTAGTCACTGACTATATCCTGTTCGACTACCGAACTTACCATTATAAGTGCGATTTTAAGAGGCAATTTCGGCAATGAGCTCCTCGACCTCTCTGCTCTCCTGTATAGGAACCACTTCGGTGGTCATCCGTAAAAATTGGAACGATACAGAGAAGATTAGCATGGCCCCTGCGCAAGGATGACACGCATAAATCTGCTCTCCTGTTTTTTTTAAATCGGCTACTACGGATATAGCCAGGGACTAGGGGTCCCCCCTGGTGCACTCGTTGAGCACCCGATCGACAAGCGATAGGTCACGGGTTCGATACCCACCAAAGTTCAGGTTTTCATACTACCCAACGGGACCCCGGTAGTATGGAGCGACACCCTCCTGAACAAAATGACCTGGCAGCTTGTAAAAACTTAGTCATAGCCGAGAAGGTATTAGGTTGTGTTAATGAGTTAATACAAAATACAAAGCCAACTTCAACAGAACCAGGGACCTCCAAAACTGAAATCAAGCAACTTACCGACTTATTTACTGGTCCAGACTTCCATCGGAACACACATGTAAACTACTTATTCATTTTATTCTACTATCTTGACTGGTAGGTTGATATGTAGTCTCGTCTTCTTATTACATAATAAAGGGCCACGTGAATTTTTTACCCCACTTGCTGATACAGTCAACTCCCTCTATTGCAGCACCAACCGTATACAAACTTTTTGGCTGCTATAGCGGATGGCTGTTAATCGTGTATAACATCTTCATCCTGTGCCCTGCTGTATTGGTTGCTATAGAAAAAATCTCTGCCATTTACAAAGATCTGGGATGTTACGAAAGTGGCCCCATATCTGAATTCTACCTAATTGGCACGTCCTTTGCCTTTATTTCCCTTCATAAAGTAGCTGTCCAAAGACTTCTGCTTTGACGCGGAAGTCTTGCTCGAAAGGACAAAGCGTTTGAAGCGGCGGAGGAGCTTATCCAACTCCTCTGCCTGGTCAAACTGAGATCCTTTCTCCACCATGCCAGCCAGCATAAACTCGGCAGATTCCTGCAGCTGTCCCAAAGGCAGGGACACCGGCGGCTCCTCGTCACCACTTCCCTCGTCATCGTCCTCCACCGCAGCGGGATCAGATGACACCTCGGCCAGGATTTCTTCGTCGGAGAGATGCTCGATGATGGGCAGAGTACCGTCGACTTGGAGGTAGGCCTGGGCATACATGATGGAGGAGGTGCTGTGATGTGAAATCCTTGCCAGAAGCGCCGAAATCCTGCTGACTGGGTCGACGTCATCCGCATTGACTAGAGAAACGACGTCCATGCGACCGCGAGTGGGAAGAATGCCTGTCTTCTCCCAGAAATGGCGAATTGTTGAAGCTTGAACATCGTCCCATGACTCGACGAGCATGTCGATTGCTTGGCGAATCGTGAACTTGGCCTTGGGTTCAAAGGGATGGTCGCCGGTGGCTTCAAACTTGTCAAGAAGGTACTTGATGTAGCGATTCTTGTACTTGACCTTGAAGTTGGCGATAATCCCTGCGTCGGCTGGTTGCAGATGCGAAGTGGTGTTCGGAGGGAGGAAATGAACCTGAGGATTTAGGGATTGTCAGCATCTCCGATTCAGTTGTAACAAGGAAAAATGAAACTTACCGTTATGTTGGTCAAAAGATCTTTGTAATCGTCAACCGAATGAGGACTGACATTGTCCAGCAGAAGCAGGATTTGGCGGCTCGTACGCTGAAACTGACGGTTCAAGTCGAGAATCCAGGGTTTGAAAACGTCAGCCTTCATCCATGGTTTCTTGTTGGAAAAGTACTTGATGTGCGGTAGCTTTGTCATGTCGACATTAAGGTGGCAACGAGGTTTGGCAGCAGTTCCAATGACAAGCGGTTTCAGCTTCACGGAGCCTAAAAAGAGTTTGTCTTAGCACACGTCAAAATTCTCAAAAAGAAAGCACTTGCCTGTTGCGTTGCACCCGAGAAGCACGGTGACCCGAGCCTTGTCCTTTATGTAGCCCTTCTCTGATCTCTGGGCCAGTGTCTTGTTCGGAGCCATTCGGAAGAACAAGCCAGTCTCATCACAGTTGAACACGTCGCTGAGGGAAAAATTATCGATGACGTTTTGGAGCTCGAGTCGGAAGGCAGGAAGGTCTTGCAGAGGGGCACTCTCAGCCTCGCCATGGAGACGGTACGACTTGATGTTGTGGCGCTCCTTGAAACGATTGAGCCAACCGTCTGAGGCTGTGAAATCGTTCTTCTCAGCATCGGGGTTGCTGACGCCAAGAAAAGCTTCAAATTGAAGGGCCTTGGCTTGAACGAGTGCGTCGGTGAGTACGACATTGTTGGACCTCATCTGGACAAACCAGATTTTGACAGCTTTGTCAACCTGTAAAAGCCAGCCGTAAGCACTCCAGAAAGGTCTTAAGTGCCAAACATCAAAATCTTACCTCATCGTGGAGGGGGCCACGAAACCGCTTGATGCGCTCCATGTCGCCACCCTGTGCCTCCACTGTCTTGGCATTTTGGAGGACGGAGGTCTTTTGGCGATTCAGGATATATGTGACTGTCTTGCGCTTCATCCCAAATTTTTCTGCGATATACTTGTGGGAAAGTGCCGGATTCTTTGAATGCAAGTCGAGAATGGCCACCTTGGTGTCCAGAGAGATGACCTGTCTCTTCTTGTCTTTGTTGTTGTCTGCCATTTTGTGTGTTGAGGGGAAGGGTGGAAAATGTGATTGGAGGAATTTGGGGAAATTTAGGGGGGTGCTCTCCTTTTAACTTCTCTCTGGACAGAAGATTTTGCCTATTAATTAAGTGATTTTTCCGAAATTTTCAGCAAGAAATGCCCCTGATGAGTAATAGGCCCCTGAATATTGTCTAGATTCTTCTACGCATTTCCAATCAGCCTTTTCAAGCATTTTTAGGGGGAAAAAATCCGGGTGGCTATTATAGAGGGAGAAGAAATGTATGTAGCGTATACTGGCCCATGGCTGATGCTGTTATAGCCGAAAAGCTGCTATAGAGGGCGGATTTTGGCTGTTGGAGATCCGTATGGTCGTTTCAGGGCTGCTATACGGGAATGCTGTTATCCCGGAGGCTGTTATAGAGGTAGTTGACTGTAGTTAGTCTTTCACTTGCTGCCGTTTAGTCCGTCCCTAATACTGGTTCTTATTAAAGCCAGGTATGATTGATATTTTCATAAGTAGTAATATTAATATCGTACTTAATAGTAAAAAGTGTACTCGTACTCAAATCTGAGTACATATGTTTGGGCACTAGTAAGTGGTATAGAGTACACGACAGATGGAGGTTCGCTATAACTGGTACGTATTTTATGTTTACAGTAGAACCTGTATACAAATATGCTCAGGACCGGGTCAAACGTATTATTTTACGGAGGTTATTAAATTGTAGAGATGCGCAGCGGAACGCAGCGGAATGCAGCGGAACGCAGTACTGTACTTATGATCAGGGGCTGTGAAATGTAACCCTCAACTAACCACCAAGAAACAAAGAACCAACAAAACCGCACAAAACCTGCAACATCCGACCACACCAACCACAGTTTGACAGCAGAACCCAAAGATGCCAAGTGCTGGATCACAGCACACAACAATGCCGGACAAGGTCCGCATTGCCTTGTGTGATCACAAGCAGAAGAACCCTTCGCTCACGCAGAAAGATCTGATTGCTTGGGTGGAGACCAATCACCACCTCAAAATCAGCCAAGAAGCGGTCTCCAACACGCTCAAACGTTCGGGCGAGATCCTCCAAAAGGCGTCCAACATCAATCTTGAGCAGAAGCGGCAAGAGACCGTAAAGTATCCTGATATGGAGAAGGCGCTTTTTGAGTGGTTTACGGCTCATGAGGAGCAGGTGAACTTAAGCGGCGATCTTCGGAAAGAAAGCGCTAGCAAGATCCTTGATCGTCTTTACCCAGGTCACCAGAAATTCGAGTTCTCAAACGGCTGGCTTGAATCATTCAAGACACGTCACGGCATTCGGTCCGTCCGTCGCTTTGGCGAGAGTAGTTCCGTCAACAAACAACTCATCGAGGATGAGCGCCCAAAGATACGTGAGGTGCTAGACAAGTATGCACTCAGTGACATCTACAATGGATGAGACGGCCTGTTCTACAGGATGCAGGTTTGTTAAAAATTGCCATTCAATTCAATTGTGATAAAAATAGCTCTAAGCATGTCACGTTTCAGGCAGATCACTCGCTTGCAACCAAGCAGCTTGAAGGGCGCAAGCAGCACAAGGAACGGCTGACTCTTGCCGTTTGCTACAATGCCGATGGTTCATACAAGCTTCCACTTTGGATCATCGGAAGTCAAGGAGCCCACGCTGCTTCAAGAACATCAATCTGAACAATCTCGGTTGCGTGTACCGCAACAATATAAAGGCTTGGATGACGCAAATTATTTTTCTTGAGTGGCTCAAATCGTTTGATCTTCGAATGGCTGACAGAAAAGTTTTTTTATTCTTGACAATTGCGGTGCACATGTTCCTCTTGACTCCATTCCGGCCCGCATTCAGCTCCGGAACACTACTGTGTTCTACCTGCCACAAAACACCACATCAAAGCTGCAGCCCTGCGATGCTGGGATTATCCGGAAACTCAAGGCCTACTACCGCCGCGCTTTCAACCGCTCTCCTGCAGCGTGTGGAGGACAAACTTCCTGATCCTGAGAAGATCGACATTCTTTAGGCAATCAGGATTGCAGTCCCCACGTGGAAGAACGAGGTGAAGGCAGAGACCATTGCAAACTGTTTCCGCCACTGCCAGATTCGCAGCACGGCACCGGAGGATCAACAGCCGGTTTTGGCAGAGGAGGAACTTCTCGACCAGGAGGTTGTGGCCGAGCTGGAGTCACAGATTCGCCGCTTCCGCTACGCCAATCCCATGGATGTTCGTAACCTCCTCAACTACAGCGAGGAGGATGTTGTCACCTACGCACCTACCTTGGACGAGGTGATTCAGGATCACTTGGTGCCGGAACCCGTGGAAGAACAGGCCGATGACGATGAAAGCCAAGAGGTCCTCATTGTTCCGGTATCCGAGGCACAGGCAATGATACGTTCACTGGAAACATTCTGGCTGCAGCAATCTGACGTGAACGAGCTCTTCATGACGGCCCTCCAACGCATGAAGAACAAGGCTGCAGCCATAAAGACCAGCCAGATGAAGCAGAAGGGCATACGTGACTTTTTTGAGCGTGTTTGAATAGCGACATATAGGGCCAGGTATATAGGATATTTTTTTACATAAGTTGTGGGACTGAGAAAATTTATCAAATATCACATTACGGAGGTTTCTTAATTCCAATATGGGGACGATCTCGGGACCGGCAATAAATATTTGTTTGCGGAGGTTATTAGTTTAGCCAGAATCAATTTAGACAGGTTCTACTGTACTAGCTAATCACTTCTCAATAAATATTCCATTGATTAAGTATCTGACTTGGTTAAGTTCTTCTACTATCTGCAAACTGTCTACGGGTGTCATTTTCACGGTCAACGGATTTTTCGTTGCTGTAATATTGTCTTAAGACGATTACAGTATATTGAAGGTATTATCTACACCTATGACACGAGTTTCTCACTATCAACGCAAGGATGGACGCTGAAACTTTTCTACTGTTTTATTACTGGATCTTGCTAAAACTAATGACACATTGGACGGACGATATTTACAGAGTCTTGACCAAAATGGTTAAGCTTTTCTGTAAACACCATTCTCAGAAGGATAATTCGCTTATTGAGATATTTAAAACTTCCCCATTTAATTGGGTGGGTGTAAGCAATGTCAAGTGCGTGCTGTAAGGGCATTTTCATTACACTTGGACCCCGACTCTACCCAACCTTGGATTCTTGTCCACGGTGAGCCTCGAACCCGCGATCTCCCGGTCCCGTGGTGGGTTCTAAATCACTGCACCACAGGGTCGGTATTAATTCGCTTATTGGACGTACACATACTGGTTCTACGAGATTTTTTTTTGCTAACGATGAACTTTCGGATCCCATTCAAAATATATCAGGCATTAGGCAAGAATGCCTAATAGCACCACTTCTATTCATTTAAGAGGTGGAAAGGCGGTTCTACTAGACAAGGAACTCAAAGGTGCTATCATTGGAGACGATCCAGAGGAAATCCACCACAGGTTCTCCGCGTTCGTAGATGACTCTTCTTACGGATGTCAGAGCATGTAGATGGTTAAACGTAAGTATACATGGAAAAAAATACCGGAATTACCGAAAGTTGAGACGACGATATATCTCGAAACAAAATGAAATTTTCACAGTTAGGGCCTAGTACTAGTGGAGAGCAACGAAGACTCGTCACGGCAGCATCTTGCGGTACATTTGTGGAACGGTTTGATGCGGTTGTCATCCCGTATCTAGTGTTTAACGCCAAGATGTTAATCCAGATTTTAGGAGGAGTCTTATCCATATCCAAAAAAACGTTATTTGGTAGCGTCACTCACATGAAGCGACAAGACAAAAATTTCGCCAATACTTTAGTATACATCGGTGAGAGAGATACGAGGAGACACCAAAGAATTACGAAACAAGCTTTAATGCTGGAGCTTAGCCCGAAGCATTCAGAATTAGAACGAGTCCACAGGTGTATAAAACAGTACATCCATCCTTCTATTGACCGTAATCTACTGCAGGAGAAATACCAGCACGAGATGTCACTAGTGCCGACGATATTGTATTACAGTTAAACTTTCCACTACCAAACAAGCTTGATGGATTTTTTTGTTATGCCACCCTCTGTGGTGGCATCTCGTGGACGTTTCCAGTGGACGGAAAATACGTGGATATCTGAACGTTTCAACATCCAACCGCATCTTGAGATTTGGTTGCTACATTAACCTGACACACAACTACCGTTTTGATAATTTACGTGGTCCAAGGACTGTTGCTGGAGAGCCCATTGTTGTTCAACACAGTAAAACGGATCTTATGAATTAAAACTACGATGTAAAACATATCAACCTGACTTTCATTCGGCTAAGTTAGGGCCGGTAACTGGAAACCTGTCCCCATCTCAAGGGTCTCCTTACTCTTGGGGGAAAGATAGATATTCTCTAGCACTTGTTGCATCAGGTCTAACCACAACGGTCTCGTCCTCACTACGTTGAAAACCCGGCTGAACAGAAACTTCGTTTCGCTTTTTCACGCGGAACAATTATATCAATCCGAGTATCTGTAGGAAACTGACGCTAGTTCGGGACACGGTCAATTTCACCGTGTGACTGTACCGGCCATTTGTGACTGACAGTGAGTTAATTCTTAGAAGAAGTGCGTGATCAACGTGGGGCACAGGGAGCAATTAAGGTTTTAGCTAAAATTAAAAAACAGATTAAAATGTAATTAAGGACTTAAAGGTCATAAGTGGAGGAAGTGAATTGTTATTTCCACACTCCAAAATTGTTATTTCCACCCCCCGCCCATTTCTACACATCGATGTAACAATGCCCTTTTTGTATTGTAAATAATGACCGTCTTCTTTTTGGAATTTGCGAAGGAAGAATTCGCTGACCTTCTGGAATCAGTGATTGGCGACGAGGCAACTTCCAGCGAAAAAAAGAAGGCCAAGTAATAGGGGGTGTCAAACCTCTGAAATTTTTAGTCGATAAACCGGGGGTTCGAATACGATTAGACGGGGTTCGATTAGAATTATTTGTACCTATAAAAGTTATCGGTAGCCTCCGGAGGTGACCGATACGATTAGAGTAATCGAACCTGACAACTCGGAGTAATCGAACCCGAAAACTCAGAGGAAAGGTTAGGAACTTTAACCGTAGCATGCTGGTTTATATAACGCGCCAGTTCTGAGAACATGGCCTTTTTGGTTGGGTTGTTCGCCGTCCCCACCGAGGTTTTTCCCTTGGTGGTTGCGCCGTTGAGCCGCTAGAAGTTTTCAGGGACCTCTACCAACTGCAGCATGAAGTAAAAGTGATCTGTTTTGAAGCGCACCGCTGATTCTTCGCTATCTTTGGCTTCACCCGACGCCGGGGTTCCGGCCGCCGTCGCTTTCGGACGTGTCATGGTTGTATGGTTGTGTGTGGTTGTGAGGTTCTCAGGGTGTTCTGTTCCGCGGTTGTTTACGCCACCGTGTACGCCAGCACCGATAACAGTTAATCCAACCCCCTCCCCCCCGTCTTATAGGATGGGCACTCAAGGTTTGTAAGGGTCGATAAGGGCAACCCCAGGTTCAAATTATTTGTACAGATAACTCGGGGTAAAAAATATTTTTATTTTTCTGGTTGACCCGAGGTTTACACCCCCTAATGTAGAGAAAGGTTGTACAAGCACTATCGTTTATGTATGAGTGGGATTTGTTGCCCAGGCCCTTTGCCAATAGCACCAGCCTTTGCTTCATAGAAAATTGCGCCGAGTTTGATTTTCGCATTTTGCATTAGAGGTGTCAGCGTATACTGATCCCCCCCCCGTTTCCGTAAACTGACCCCCCCCCGTTCATAGCCATG
Organism: Peronosclerospora sorghi; assembly: GCA_026184515.1. Classification (NCBI taxonomy): domain Eukaryota; phylum Oomycota; class Peronosporomycetes; order Peronosporales; family Peronosporaceae; genus Peronosclerospora; species Peronosclerospora sorghi. Next base: position 1,302,479 of record CM047582.1, read on the forward strand.
AGATTCTATAACAAATCTAATCATGAGTGTCGTCTGTTAGACTAAATTATATACCCTCCACTTCTGCTTTCACAACTTAATCAGTACTAGCCGGTCATGCTGTTGCGTCGCGCGGCACTGTCCTCTCGCCGTTTCTACAGTAGTCGCGTAGCCGACACGGATGTAGTTATTGCAAGCTATGTGCGTACACCCATCGCGTGCTTTAATGGCTCGTTTGCACCGCTTCAGGAGCCGTAATTGGGTGACATCGCGAATACCGAGGCTTTCAAGCGTGCGGGACTCGAACCCAAACAGATTCAAGAGGCTTTCCTCGGCAACGTAGTGAGTGCCGGCATTGGCCAAGCACCAGCTCGTTAATCCTTGCTAAAAGCGTTTTTTACGAATTACATTCCGTGTACGACGGTGAACAAAGTAATCGCGTCTGGTATGAAGTCTCTGGAGTTAGCTGCACAAAGTTTAATGAGTGGTAGTCAGCAGATTATGCTGACTGGAGGGTTCGAGAGATGGCCAATGTACCGTATTATTTGCCAAAGGCACGTGCTGGATATCGCAATGGCACGGTAGTGGACGGTGTCATTCATGACGGCCTCTGGGATCCTTACAATAATCAGCATATGGGTATGTGCGGCGAAAAATGTGCAGCCGACTTCGGGTTTAAGAGAGACGATCAAGACGCTTTTGCTATTGAAAGTTATCGTCGTGCAGTCGAGGCAAGTGAACGAGGCTTTTTCAAGACGGAAATTACGACGTGGTAGTGAACCCAAAGTGTTTGACACGGATGAAGAAATGTTTAAAACCCAACCAAAGAAAATTCCCACCTTACGCTCAGCGTTTAAGAAAGATGGGACGATCACTGCTGCGAATGCGTCGACTTTGAATGATGGTGCAGCGGCCATGGTGCTCATACTGGATCTAAAGCGCGAGAACTCGGCGTCAATCCACTTGCATGTATTCGAGGTTTCGCGGATTCTGCACAGGATCCCGTCGAGTTTACCATTGCTCTTTCCAAGGCCGTGCCGTTAGCATTCAATCATGCGGGACTGCAACTAAGTGACGTGGATATCATGAGATAAACGAAGCTTTCTCGGTTGTGGTGCTAGCGAACATGCGGCTCATGAACATCCCGCACGACCGTGTGGATGTGCATGGTGGGGCCGTCGCTATTGGCCATCCAATCGGTATGTCTGGTACCCGCATCATGGGCACCCTCATCCATATTCTCAAGGAAAAGGATGCTACGATGGATGTGCTTCCATCTGTAACGGTGGCGGCAGCGCGGGTGCAATGATTATCGAGCGCTTAAACTAGATGTGACGGATGTAATCGGGACGTGCCATTTACTTACTCCCACGGTCTTGTCCCTTATCATTCCAGTCTGTCAAAAATCTTGTGTAGATTCTTACATAACAGAAAGCGCTGGTCTTCCGTAAGTTCATTTGCGTCACACATGGTTTCCACAAACGATTCGATCTGGGAGATTGGAACGTCAAACTCGCGAGCCATCGTCACTTTCGAAGGCTAAGGCGATGGTCATTATTTACAATACAAAAAGGGCATTGTTACATCGATGTGTCGAAATGGGCGGGGTGTGGGTGGAAATAACAATTTTGGGGTGTGGAAATAACAATTCCCGTGGAGGAATTATGTCTTAATTGTTTAATGTAGCATAACGGATTTTCGGCCATTGTGATCGCTTACATCTTGAATTTTGTTTACTTGTGCCCAGTCACCTTCAAAACTTCACAGTATCATCCCTCCTTCTGGACAATATGCCGCGGAATCAGTACCCGGGTCCAGGACCCCATCTCGCGTCGGTTGCCGGGGTAGACATAGATGCTTAGCTGCTTACTTAAGTACTCGCGTGCGCAAGTGTTGGAAGGGAAGGTGCGGTTATCTGATCTGATACTTTTCATCAGATGGTATGCCTGTGAATAAGCGTGATTAAGCGTTACAGCCGCTTACAGCCGCTGCTAGACGCGATTAATAGGCGATTTTTAATGTAAAAACGAAAGTAAGTATATTACAAAATTAAAAGAAGGGTTTTGCTAACGTACATACCGTATGTACGTACATACCCTAAACCCTGCAGGCTGAAAACAGACAATCAACCCTAAGCCCTGCAGGATGAAAACAGCATATCAACCCTAAACCCTAAACCCTGCAGGATGAAAACAGCCAATCAACCCTAAGCCCTAAACCCTGCAGGGGGTATGCACGATACATACGGTATGTACGTTAGCAATAGCCTTAAAAGAAGGGGAATGTTAAATCGACCCCCCCAATTGTTAATTCGCCCCCCCCCCGCCCATTTCTACACATCGATGTAACAATGCCCTTTCTATATTGTAAATAGGCCACCGCTAGGGACACACCAAAAATTCGAGTAAGACACTACTGCGCACTGAATGGAACGTGTTCGATCGCTTACGTTAACCCTCTCAGTTACGTTTCGCAAGAGTTCGATTCTGGCGTGGTCAAGCAGACATTTCTCTGTTCCCATGCCGCTTCGACGGACCACAATCTCACTAGTCAAGTTGTGAGGCCAGTCTCAGCTTTGCTTGCTTGGTACCTTGTGTCTCACCGCACTGAACTTGTTGGCAAAACGGTCGTGGAATGGGTGCTGGTGCGGGGCTCAGTCGGCTCGTTGCGTCGCAGTTCGCGTGCGTTTTTTAGTCTTTTTAGTAATTAGTATCTGCTGTTCGTCTGATTAACCTACATTTACAGTGCCCACACGGCTTTAAAGGATGGCAACGAGATCGGGCTAAAGCTCCTGACAAAAAACGTAGGATCAATGCCGAGTTGAGCAAAGTACAGGTCTTTTCGCTTCTCTGGGGTGATCATCAGAGCGTCGAACATTTCGAGCGCGCATTCGTGCATCCTGTAGACGTCCTGCTTGGATACGACGTTATGTGCTGGCCCGTTCTCGTGAAGCCCATTTCTGCAGACTATAAAGTACTTGCTGCTGCACTCGCGCGATTCACTGAAAGGCACGTTCTGCTGTGGTTTTCTGTGCCGTGCGCAGGCCACCGAAGAACACTTCTTCGAGGAAGAAGAAGCGTTGGGCTGCGCGTACAAGAGGACACTTTCTTACCCACGCCACGGCCCGCTAACGTGACGCCCAATCTTGAATTACAGCTACTTGTATTTACGATCGACTCACGAAAGCCCAACTGGAATGACCCCGTGACATTTTCAAACGCTGAACTGACGAACATCCAGACTGCCTGCTAAAGTGATCGCTCAAAAAGCCAGCTCGCTATGCACACGTTTCTTGACGTATAAGATAGCGGTACTTATCAGCACGTTAACTTCAGTCTGCAGCCAGCGTCGTTTGTCGTGTCATCAGAGGTAGCTTGCATCAATCCACAATCATCCATTCAAGCATAAAAATATATCGTAATCTGATGACAACTCATCGAATGAACTCTCGCCTTCACTAGTATCTTTGACATGGGCCTATTTACAATATGAAAGGGGATTGTTACATCGATGTGTAGAAATGGGCGGGGGGGGGTCGATTTAACATTCCCCTAAAAGAATAAGCCTAAAGTTCACTTAAGTTCACTAAGAGATTTAAGCTTGAAATCTTCCAACATGTACCCACATGCATTTATAGCCAATCCGTTTCCGATTTTGCATTTCACTTAAATGGTCGGTTCGCTACAGCTAAAGAAAACTTTGTAAGAGAATAATACTGGAATTCCGCATGTGAGATTAATTCCAAGACGATGATGGATAAAAAAGACCTGTACGATGGCTTGGAGTTACCCCAGAAGACTAAGCGCGAACGAGAAGAAGAGGAAAAGAATAAGAAGACCGCGATCAATTCGGCATCGAAAGATGAGGCTAAAAAGCGACAACGGGTGGATCAAAAGCCACTGGATTTGCCAGCCACGGTGTCAAAACTTGAGCGGCACATGGTAGGTAAGAGAGAATATTTTTTTGATTTTGTTACTGACACGTCCTTTCGACATTTATGTGGTAGATGGTCGACAAAAAGTTTCCCAAGGCTAGTAAGTTATTTTGCCAGTTAATTACCGATCAATTGACAGCTGAATCAAGTGAACTCTTCTTGCAAACTCTGACCAAGCTGATTGATAAAAAAGGCGAGACCTTGAGCGGCCGAAAAGAATTTCAAACACTCATTGAGACATTGATTTCAAAAGCAAACGTAATTTTGAGTATTGATGGCGACGGGCGGACTAATCGAGAGCGGAAATTAACTGAGTGGAAGTTCTTGGCTATCACGCACGCACAACTATTTACCGATGAAACGTATCAGTTTAACAAAGCTGCTAAAGTGGTGAAGCTGCGGTTTGAAGAATTAGTGGAGAGAAATAAAGCTCAGAACGAGAAAGACCAGGCACAACAGCTCCATACTCAGTTAATGCCGCTACTTCGGACGTTGTATCGTAAACTAAGTGTTACGTGGGCGACTTCCATCGTTGAAGGTGTGTTGGCTTTGGCAACTCGCAATCGTTTGCTTTTTGATGAGCACGATCGCAGAGAGATCGACATGTGGTCAAAAAGCATGAAGGATCGTCGAAGCGCACCCGCTACATCTCGATCTGCGGGGTCGGACGCTCGACGCAACATTGTACCCATTAATAAAAACAGTATCTCAGAAGCTGGTGCTAGCGTTCCCGGCCGACTCAATCACCCGCTATTCAATAAAGATCTCTAGGTTGTAGTAGCCGGGAATTACCACTATCCATTTATTGTACATCTACTTTATTACTTGTGCTGTAGTCTTTGCCGTCGTATTTTACGTGACAATCGGTTTCATTTGAAACTGTTGAACTTTGCGCTCTATAACGTCATTACCACTCATGTTTACTGCGTTGTACTGCCTGCACTTGCTTCCACTTGCTAATGCGATTCCAATGCGTGCGAAAATATGCGTGACAAAACTTGTATTAACTCCACGTAATAAGTAGCCACTTAAATCCACGCGAAATGTTCCAAACGTAATATAATCGAAAGCAATTAAAGTCAGGTATCAATCGTACTAAAAGATAATCGCCTCCACGTTCCTGCTGACTGCTGGTTCCTGTTTGTGCCTTGCCGGCACTAACGTACTAATGTCAGTTGGCGTACTTGTTGGTCGACGATGCCACAGCCGGAGAAATTCTGAAGTAAGTATATTAGAATTAAGTAAAAGCCTAATCAAATAAAATGTATATGCATGTTTGAGTAAAACCCCACAAATAGAGTATGTACCCAAAACTCTTCACTGAAAGTCGTAACTGCCCGAATACGCGCGACGCACGGCGCGGCCAAATTTCGGGCCAATTTAACAGAAACAGTTTAAGCAAATGGTCCTTTGCGTTAAAACAAATGTTACATCAACTGAAAACCACATTGAGAGAGGCCAAGATGTAATTTTACTTGAATAGTTAGAACTGACCCACAAAAACCTTGCTTCGTTAAAAACAGCGTATTACGTATCATCATCGTCGGCTATAGTGGTATTGTCATCTGTCAACGCTTTGACTCGTGATTAGTAACCAAAGGTACCGTGGTCACTCGGAGAGTGTAAGTAGTACCTCCCCGTCCCTTCTCAGCTGTAAATCACACCCAAGACTTAAAACTTGTACGCACACGTGACCCATAAGAAAATGGTCATCACCTCGTTACAGCATCGTCTGGCATTTGCTCGGCATCGCGGAGCATGTCACTGGTTACAGGTACATGTAGTAAAGAAAGGGCGACAGAAAGTGCAATGAAAAAGGAGTTTCACTAGACACCAGATTTGATCTCAATGTTATCTTCGCACGAAGTGACGAGTCACCAATTTCCACGATTCACGTTACGTGGCCGAGTGTACAACCATCACTTGCTGTGTAACAAAATGTCTCAGCGGCCGGAGGTCGCTCCGTGCTGGAAGTGGGACCAAATGCGCACGACATTGAACGTCAAGCAGGCATTCCGGCGCCTCTTGAACTTGTAACAGGCACAATCTGTAGCCATGTCTGACTTGTACTTGCCAGAAGAGCGATCGTCGCAATACCATTGAGATGCACTCAAGTATATATATCTTTATCTATATGCTAATCAATCTAGCCTCAGGCGGTCGTAAATACATGTCATACCCAGCGCGATCTCGATGCGCATGGAACCCAATCTTTAGTAAAGCTCGATAATCGAAGGTTCTACTGTTTCGTACCCGTCGCGATGTCCATCACCAGCCGCTCTTGAATGCCCTGCGTCGGGCAAAACGCGTGGACCAGAGACGTTTTGAAACATTCAACGCTCATTTTAACCGCGCCTGTGGTGACCAACAGTCACCCAACAGCAGTCCAAAGCGAGAGCATTTGGCGGCAATGGAACTTTAGAGCCAACCCGAGCTCTCGTGGCGAAAGCACTGCAACAGAGACGACCATGGCTTGAGCCAGCACGCGGCAGCCTCTACGGACCACACAAACAGCTACCGTCTGCTTCGTCGCGTGGGTTTCGCTTTAAACCGGATCCCGTGCAAGAGAGCAGCTGGTCGGTCGCTCAATCGCAGTTCCGGGCCGGACCGTGAGGTGAGAGCGCCACCACCTGCTTTTTCAAGCAAAGCCAGAGATTCGAATTAAGAAAACCGCCAGCCGTTGCGCTTCCTTGTACCGCTTTTTCAGCTTTTCCTATAAATATTTCGTTCGGCTTTGCCGTGCTCCTCATTATTCAACTTGCCACAGAGGGCACTCGCCTCGTCGTCTTGTCAACAAATGCCTGGCCAGTTCGTTGACGTGATCGAGGACGTCGCGTCTCCGACGACGCTCGCGCCCAGCTTGAAGGACATGGACGAGTCACGAGCGTTGCCTATACGAGAAGGCCGGTCGCAGTCACTGTCGACCATCATACGCCGCGCGTCCACGGCCAGTGTGCTCACGGTAGAGGACAATCGGAGCGACACCTTCACCGAGGAGGAAGAGAACGAATTTCAGCGCCAACAGCGTCTACGACGATCTCGTCGTGCACTGAGCTCTGGCACAGGCAGCTCGTTGAGTCTATTGCAAGAGGAACTTGGCTACCCTCGACGCGCTCGAAAGGCTGGCGAACTCCAAAACCCACGACGACGCAGCTCGTTATTCGAGACAGTCGTGGACCAGGGCGTGGTCAAGAGAGAGCATAGAAATAGTAATGGTAGCAACGGTGGTGCTCTCAGCAGTAGCAGTAGCACTTCCAGCAGTGTAGCAAGTATGAGCGACCTGCTGAGAGCTCAGCCGGAAGCAGAGAACCAGCTTCCGACGCTCGGACGCAGCTGGACCTTTAACTCAGTGATGTATGCATCACGTAGCGACGCAGTAGATGAAAAGGAAGAAGAACAGGAGGAGGACGATGAAAACTTTATGAATTACCGCAGCGCCTCTGTTACGGGCTACAGCCGTGACACTGATGGGGTTGTTTATTATGAAGTCATTGTACGAAGCACTGCACATGGCCCACTATCGGCCTACAAAGTACGACGACGGTACTCTGAGTTTCGAGACTTGCACGCGGCCTTGTCCAACGTCATGCCAGTCTCCCACAAGAAGGTCGCTGGCGTCACGTCCATGGCCAGTATCAGGGATGAAATAGACATCAAGTGCGAGGATGAAGATACCGCCATGGGATCTCGTCTTTCTACTACAGACTCTGGAGAGGACTCGGAACTCACCTTACCTCCGCTTCCTGACAAGGGCGGCGTATGGAGCTATCTGCAGTTCGACAGCATTCCGTTATTGGAGCGAAGAGCCCAGTATTTCAATGCCATGTTAGCCGTTGCCCAACGGCACCCGGTGGCTCGTGCTAGCCGACTGCTGAATGACTTTGTCGGTACACCACCTGATCTCGTGTCTCTCCACTCGAGCGTCGAGAACAGCTACGTGAGCTTAAATCGCTTTGCGGCGCCCAAGTTGAGCTTTGACATTGAGATTCAAGAACGAAAAGAAAAGGCCGAGAGCATCCGACGACGGCGTAGCTCCCTCAAGCGGCAGAGCTTTACCGGCTCGCTTGACGCTAGCTTGAACGACCTGCAGCAGTAGATGCTGAGCACGCAGACAGACAGTTTCCACCGCCTCTGGCGAGATATTTTACCCATACACCACTAGACATCATCTCGGCACGCTTGGATTATTTGATTGAACGCTGTCATCCCTCTGTCGTTTGTTTCCTGGTCGTATTCTTCTGTGCCTTGTAGTGTTTCACTGTCAAGACAATCAAATAAAGCAAAGAAAATCGTGTGTGTTTCATTCTTTCCTCCATGACATTAAGCGGTAACATGAACATTGGCCGCACTGCGTGCTCTTGACCAAGAAATCAATAATTGTAACGCCTAGCAAAGCGATCCGTAGACGAAAGCCGGTAGAGCTACTTACCAACATCTCGCCCCTACATATTAGTGCTATCCTTTCTTGCAAAACTTTAAAGATTCGCCATGGACGTGTAATGTACATCTATGACTGATACATTTGATATAAGGAGGAGCAACGTGTTTCTCCATAAATCATCTCCGATATATTCGAGCCTTTGTCGTCCTAAATCAATTGATTTGTACTTTAGATTGAACTTGAAAAAATGGTTTCGTGTTAGTAACGCTCTTCGTAAGGCCATTGGAGAAGGATCCCCTAAGCCCACAGTGGTCATCTTACTGTGACATAGAACTTGAAGTGCGTGTGCAGAACATTTAGCCCTTTTTTACCAATTAAATGTAGTCCAATCAGTGATTAGAATAGGTATCGTACGTCCACTCGAGCACCGTTACGATGGATACATTGCATGTAAAAGGGTCATTTGTGAACTACCCAAAGGATAAGTAACCGTAAGCATATCCACACAATTCGCCCTAGTACTGAAGATTAGTAACAAAAGTCGCAGCTTCTATTGCACTTGACACGCACCACAGCATCTAACGGGTGTGCTCAAAGGCTTGAAAGATCGAGCGAACCGCAAATCCAGCTAGACGGTTCTTCATGGCGGGACCATCTTCTGAACGTACTCGGCAATCTCCGGATCAAGGTATTCAGACAGTTCGGTTCTCGTTACCCAGAGATAATCACTAGCCTTTTTCTGGTTCAGACATACATCTCCGTCGAAATGCTGCGATTTATAGAAGAAAATTTTAGTGCCATCATACTCGCCACCCTCCTCGTGTAGGTACTTGACGTAGCCCATGGGCCCGAAACCCACAGGTGTGGCTTGTAACTTATCACCAGCCGTTTTACAAACGTGTCGGAGGGCAGCATCTCGCATCTTTTCCGTGTCCAGCTTTTCACCCACTGGAAAAAACCATGGATATTTAATCTCTTTCTCGTCATTCTTGACCAGCAAGAAGAGGCGGCCTTTAAGTGCGCGGTTCAGTGATTTGCGATTGTTGTTGGCATCGTCTTCCGTCTCGCGAGGTGCCAAGTGGAAGCCTGCACCTATAACTTCCTCAGGATCGTCTTCTTCATTAGGCCATGGTGCCTCCTCAGGTGTAATGTGTCTCGTACCAGGTTCCAAAACCCAGAAATCGTCCTCCAGTCTCTGGTCTTCACGCAGTGCCTTCTCGTGTTGTATCATTTCAAAATCCATCTCCCAGTCCTTCACATCAGGCTGAACCACTGGTAGACGTTCTAGTACACCAGCACTTAATATACGCCATTTTTTGCCATCATCCAATGGCGGTGACACAAGATAATTTTGGCGCTTGATCTTGGTGCGCGGCGGCTGGCGTGGCGGAGAAGGGTTACGCAGGCGCTGTTCTAGCTTAGCTTTTTGACGCCATGTTAAACGCTTTTTCGGATGTACTGCGAACGTGCGCATCTGCTGAGTGCTAAAAGCAACGTGGGTCGGGCAACGGAGCGTGAACATGGCAAGAAAAGCGTGTGTGGCTCCCAGGGAAAGTAGATACTGGTATTACCGGTATAATACTCATTGAATAGCGCCCACTGAGGGTGCGCTTCAACGTACACGTTCTACTGTTGAAATCACCCGCGTTAACGATACATGAAGCTACGGTATTAACTAGGTGACAATACAGTGTCGCCGTTTCATTACCGTAGAGCTTTGGACCACTTTTTAGCTGGTGTTATTTGCTCCTCGTCGAGTCTGTGGCCCAAGTGAAACATACTTCGCAAAGTTATGCGTGATGTCCATTTGTTGGTACATGATTCGTTTCTGTTTCTCGGGAACACCAATCCAATCTCCCGGCTGGTCCGCCAAAATTACTCAAGAAGGCCAAGATGGCTAAGAAGCAGCCACGTTATTAGGAGAATATATCCGGGAGATCAAGTTCAACAATCAAAACTGAGTCGTCTAATCCATTTGCTGATCATGTGGTGAAGTCGAGTTCAAATACGAACACCGAAGTGTCCTTAACCCGATTACCATCGCTCCAAGCCAACCAACTTACGCCTACATCGTAATCGGATGGCCAATCAGTATTGCAGAACGTCTGGTCTGATTTATCTTGATGCTTCTCACCTTGTGTACCCATTGGTTTGGGCGGCTACACACTCGGTGCACCGTCGCGCTATATGGACTTAGAGGGTTTCAATATGAATTGTACCACTTCTGGGGTAGGTTGTATCTAGGGCGGAACTTCACCCTAACATGTCAAAGTCCAACGATAGAGTTAGTCCAATATAATTTCAGGGCAGGGTGTAAATAGAGCGGAAATCGTCACTCCAAATACGTCAATAATAAATTTACTTAATTCCAGTATACTTTTGGGGCAGATCGCGTATAGCGATGTGTGGACCCAACCAATGACTTTGGGGCAGATCGTGTGGTGGAGTACAGTTCAAAATCGAACACCGAAGTGTCCGGAACTGAACCACCATCGCGCCCAGCCGACCTACTTACGGGGGGTGTACCCCGCGAACCTCCGTCTGGATGCCGATCGGTCGCCCGATCGGCATTACAGGACGCCGAATCCGATTTGTCTTGCGTCTCACCTTGTGTACCCATTGGTGTGGGTGGCTACAGACTCGGTGGACCGTCGCTTAATGAAGACCTTAGCAGGTGTACCACTTCTGGGGTACTTGATCCAAAATTCCAACGAAAAGCTAAACCAATGTATTCGATCTGCAAATGGAGCGGAGATCGTCACTCCAAATGCGGCAAAATCTGGCACTTGACTGCAAAAGCAGTGAGTAACCCAGCCAAGAAAAATGTGGTGAAGGGTACTATAAACTTGGTGCACTATTGTGGGTGTGACTGTGGGCACAACTGTGTGTGTAACTATGTGTACGACTGTGTGTACAACTGTGTGTACGACTGTGTGTACAACTGCAGGTACATGGACGGGGCATAGACGGGGCATCGTGAGAAGGGACGATTAGGTACGTGTACCTAACGGTAAGCGACGGACGACAGAGAAATTAGGTTGACTGGTCGACGGAGTACATTGGAATGGGTAGCTCTGATTGGTGGATTTTAGGTAATTGGTAGTTTTTAGGATATAAGTGCTAATAAAGTTCTCCTTTGCGTCCGATCTATAAGATCACCGAGGGGGAGGCGTGATCTCCTCGCGCCTCCCTCTCTTTTGCATACGCACCCTTTACGTCCCGCGTGGGAGCACGTAGTGCACTTTTTGGCCCACCGGCAGACGTAAAGGTCTTGGAAACTCACCCTCAACTCCACCCGCTCTGTCAGCGATAGTATTTTGTAAAGGTTTTTTGGGGAAAGTGATCGAGCCTAGTGTTCTCACCTCTTCCCCCATTGGTCCACGTTTAGCCCCTAGAAGTTCGGCTGCTTTAAGCGCCCCACGGGAACTCTAGGCGGATTTTTGTGAAAACCGTCGATCAGCCCGTAGAACGAGCTGATCGACCATCCTCTTAGGCTTAAGCTTAGAATACATAGTATATTGGGTGTTCTATTAGCGGACTAAGCTTAAGAGGCTCTGCGATCGGGTGGTGAAGATATCCGCTACCTGATCAAGTACCCCTTCGCTGATCGCCCCAAGATCATCGATCTGCAACCAGCGACCTGCGATCACCTACTCGCAACTTGCACCAATTCGTGGGGAATCAACTAGATCGATCAACAGTCCTGATCATCGACTATTTGCGCCTGATCAAGCCTGATCAAGCCTGATAGACACTGGTCGATTCGCTACGAATTACCCCAATCTTGCATCAAGGAATTGCAGTGTGACATACCCGCCAACTGGAGAGCGACCCACGCCCAAGCCGTCGGGCACACAAGGTGACCAGGAACACAAGAAGTCACAGGACAACCGGAGGACTCTCTTCGTTAGTCGGCAGTCCGGGCGCCGTGGTAACGCCTGGTCGAACTTTAACAATTCTGATCAGCCGCTCCACCACAAAAACAGGTTTGAAACGTGGCGGGAGTTGAGGGGTGAGTGAAGGTAATGGGAGCTTCCCGTCGTGGGAATTCCGGTGGAGCTCTGGCCTGGCTGGGATTAAATGAGCAAGAGGGGACCGTGTTGGCCCTCTGCTCCCAATGACTCCTACGGACCGGCGACTTATGTAACCCAATGTAATACAAACACTATATTTAATAAACTAATTAAAATCCAATATGTAAACTACATGTAAACCGTGTGCCTTACCTCAAATATACGTACAAAACACTCCAAGCACAGGATTGGTCCAAAACACTCCATCCTTTCAGCCAACCGGATCGATCCGCCTTGAAAACTGGTACACTGGTACAAACTGGTCAATAATTTTCAATAGCACTTCACGACAGTGCTGATCAAATGTGGAAACGTTCGGCTGTTGTGAAGATAGCAAGAGGAAGCCGGTGGTTTTCATCCGAGCAGTCTTAATTCCTGGTAACATCCCGCGCTCGAAGCGACGAGGGCCAATCCGCCTATCAACGCGTCAGACCAATTTCTGAGTTTACTGTGGCAGTGAGTTTGGTTATTTCCTTTTTTCACGCCCGTTTCTTGCCTTGATTGATGGCCTCTCCACCGGATCATCGGATCCCAAGTGCGAACATAACAAGTATCTAAGCATTGGATGAGTTGTCCAGCTAGATAACTTCCGTGAGGATTCCTCGGAATCAAGCGAGGACGTTTGGTCTTGGCCGAGAAAGTCCACTTATCCCTTTATTATACCTGAGAGCCGTAAGAAAGTAGATGAAGCCCTGACCTAACAAAGCTCAAGAAACAGTCTATCTACCCACGATTGGGCTGGGCGAAAAACATATCGTAGCCAGTTTCAATGGATCAATTAGCGATAGAATAGTGATAGGATGGATGTAGGGACATTTAATGCCGTCCTTGGGAGGACATCTCAGTTGAAACTTGTAAACGCAATACCGTAAACGAGGTCGTGTATTGTGTGTTGATTAAGTATATCGACCTACTCCTCATGTTTAAGTCAGTTTGCATCATTTTCTTGGCGATTACAACTAGGTGATCAGGCAACGCTGGGTGAGATAGAGTAAGCGGCGGCTAAGGTACAAGTTCTGACGCATCTAGCAATAATCAAACTCCTGCATCGACCCGATCATGAGTTCGTGCATATATCGAGAGAGTGGAACAAAAGATCTGATCTCTTCGCAAGTGCGCACTAAAAGTTGAGACACGTTGATCAGCTTGTATTTATCAACTGAATTCTTGAAATGTTTAAGCCCAAGAAGCAACACTCTGATCTAGCGCATGTAACATCAGTCACAAGAATCCACAATTGCGGACAGATACTAGTGCTGTGCTGAAAAGAGAGTTGGTGCAAAGTTTATAGGGCTGATCAAGCTCGGTATCTTAAGAGGAATGTATCATGCGACTCAAATTTTATCTGAATGGATACGTGGCAAAGATGACCAGCAAAACGTAAAGATCGTGCAAAATTCTCGGCTGTTACGACGTTTACGGGATAAAGACTCTTGGTTTATTGTTGATAGGTGCATTAAGTCAATTTCGAACGTGATAAAGTGGCTAAGTTTCTTACATCCAAGACCATATCCTGGAAGGAGGTCAACAAAGAACTGATAGGACCACCTACCGGTAGATTCACCAGGGATTTCTAACGCTGCCCTTTATCGATGTGTGCAAGAATAGGCTCGAAGATTGTGGAACAGGGAAGGAGGACCAAGGACGAATCCCTGAAACATTCGAAAGACGTACCCATTCCAAGTGACCACCATGGAACAAATCCCTGCTTAAACGTTCAAGGATACGCAGAATTGTTCATCTGGTCCAACCTTTCACTGGCCTAGCGATTGAAAAAAAAAAGAACTTACAACATGTCGCTGAGAACTATGAAGTATGTGTTTTCCGACAATTTGAGGTGATCAGGAATGATCGACAGCCAGGGCTCATAGCGGATGTTTTCCGCGCGTTCAATCGCAAGATCAGTCAAGAGTGATACAATTATCTATCGCCCTCAAAAAATCGGGACAACCGAGAAGATGATGGTACAGACGCACCCCTGATCAGCACGATTGTGATGCTTAGCGTCTAGAAAATGCAATTCCGGAAACGGAGATTGATCATAATGATCAGGTGCCCTACATTTTAATTGAGATTGGATCAAGAGTATGGTCATACCTGGAACCGTCCAAGCCTGTGATATGAAAAGAAGCTCGTTCATATGTGGAAGGACCTTTCTGGACAGCAGAATCGATTGGAGAACTATTCAGCCAAGCTTACCATCTTTGGTACGACTATTCCATATTCCCGTGTTTCACTTAAGCAGACCAAAGAGTTTCTGGTTGACCGAATACAATCCTAGTCACGGATGTTTTTGACCGCATGGATTACGAAGAAGAGCTCAGCCGTTATGTGCAGACGGATACAGTAGAAAGATTACGTATGGCCGATCAAGTTTGAAAATACGATCTGGACGAATACGACGGGATTACCAAGTGATATGATCAGCCCACTTGGTGTGATAAGGCTGATCTGAATTGTGGAACATTGGCGATTGATTTTGAGCGTACTCTTGTCCACATGAACGGTACAAAAGGTCATGAAAAAGTCCAAAAAAGGAAGCGAATCATTCCTCCAAAATTTAGGCCGATCATTTCGTAGATGTTTCTGGGACCTCGATTAAAGCAGAAAAAGTGGTGTAAAGCCGTTTCAAAGATGACCAAGAGGACTGTGATACTTTTCATGCCTTGTCATGACTTGGTGACCGTTGACTTGATGATTTGTAGACTTGACGATTTGATGACTTTAATAACGTTCCATTGTTTTGCCTATTAAACCCCGACATGGTGGGCATATGGATGTTTGGGTTTGAACGATTGTTTGCACATAAAACCCGAAGACAAGGTGGATAAGCGAGGAAGAGTTACATTAAAGTGACATTACCAGGAGAGCTATCCTCTAGACGACCGATAAAAGCCGGGATAATCACTCATTTTCTAGTGATATTGATTCATCCAGGCACTGCATGATCAACCTTAGAAATGCCTTGACGAGTGAGGTTGGGGAGGTAGTCGCATCGAGACCAGGATACCACATGCCATTACTAGACGAGAAGGACGCCTTCTTTAAACTACATTCCGATCAACGCGCTTTCATTCAAGGCGAGAGACCGATTTGCAATACTAGTGATCTCATGAAACTGCATCAGCCGATCATCTTGATAAAGGAAAAAAAACATCCATCGTTCAACACAAGTCAATCTTGGTTTCAGGTTCCGATCGCGAGAACGGATCGGGACATCTACCGATCACGATCGTCACGTCTTGTCTAGCCTTAGATACGTCAATATTCCATAAAAGAAATTTAGACGGTGTTCGTGAGTCGTATCATCTTCCATTACTATTCATATGCGTAAGTTTACAGTTTTTTAACGTACTACAAACGTGAAAAAAATCTAACAGCAAAGGTAGCGAGATAACAACGTAATAAAAGGAATAACAACTTTATTCACTCCAATTATCCTCTTCGTAAGACTCCACAAAGTAAAACGTAAGCAAACCACAATGTTTCACACTCCACGAGAGATAAAATAGCGTCCCACCCTTAATAGGACGTACTTGCACCAGATTTGTACTAGTGCAACATGCGTGCGAAGAACAAAAAAAATGACTATATTACAATTAAGTTAAAGAGGTCCACTGAACAGTACCGTGTCCAAATAGGCTTATTTAGAACTCTATTTTACTCGATTTTGATTGGCTGTTTTCAGCCTGCATTTTTTGCATTTTTTTGGGACCCGCTCACTTTTGGCGCCTCTCCGCTGTCTCACATATACCACCCCATCCCACCAAGCAAACAAGCAACCAACCAACTAACCAACCAACCAATTGACCACGGAAACTTACCAAACAAACAAACAACCCTAAACCCTAAACCCTGCAGGCTGAAAACAGCCAATCAAAATCGAGTTCTAAATAGGCCTATTTGGACACGGTACTGTTTAGTTTTTCCCTAAGTTTAATACTTAACCTAATAAATGTAAGTATAAAAATTGGTATGACCGGTACTACCAAAAATGCATTTTGCTGAAAAGTTGCATTTGACCCATTTGCGACCGGCACCGACTACGGACGGGGCGCGGGTCCATCCAACAGACGGTACCATAAAGCCATATTCAAAATGGCATCTCAACCAGCCATCTTGCCATCTCAAAGCATTGCAATAGTATGATTTCGGTGGATTTGATTGCGATCTGCTTTCGGCCATGTACGCAATCTATAAGATCCCAACACATTTTCGCATAAGGTTCTCGTCTACGTCACATCGGACTTTACGAGCGGAGTCGATAATGGGGACTTTATCCTCGGAGTCAAATAACAAAGTGGTCTTTTCGATCCCCTAAAGCCTTCGCCTACTTAAAACATTTATCGGTCGAATGGTAGTACTTCCAATACCCGCGTGATTAAACCACCCAGTTCTTTAACTTTTGAACTAGTGTATTCTTCCACACGGATCGGGCGCCGATCGGGATATTCTTAAATGAATATGTGCTTCATAGTTAACCGCTATTATTCTTACCGACAAATGCGTATATGCCAACATAGTCGTTCAGATTACAACATGGTGAGCAATCTGGTTTGAAGTATTCTCTATGTCAGGCGGAAGCATTCCACGCGCACGGTCGGCAGATACTATTTATTTTGCTTCATCTCGTTGGAAAATTCTTCTATCAGGCACATACCTACTGCAAGAACCTTTCCGTTAGTCTTGTACACCAAAAAGTGGTCGGTCGAATGTCCACCTCCGTCTGTTCCACAAGTAATCATTTTCCACCATCCACGATCATCGTGATTCATCGAACCGCAACGGGAATACTTACGCCGTGGCCGATCAAGATCATGCTGATTTTTTTGATCGGCATTTACGGATAGAAATTCTGACCTATCCGGAAGCGGATCTGTCTACACCACAAGACGATACTGTTTTTTGGCCGACCCGAGACTTGATAGGCCATTATCGCCTTCCGATCCGGTGCTGTCAGAGTCGATCGGGGCGATTCGGATCTCCCGTCTGCAGGGGGATTTACGTGCGCAGCATGCGTTTGGGATATTAACGGTTGCACCTGCCGCTAACCGGACTGACAAAGTACTTCTTGGTGTTTTCAATTCCACAAACTTTAACGATCCTAAATGTTGTGACCTAAAGCTGTTTGATGCGCCGGTATCAAAAAATGCACGCAATCCCAGCGCTTCCACAAATCACTTCTACAATTTCAACGATGTTAAACGTTGTGATCTAAGCTGTTTGATGCGCCGGTATCAAAAAAATTCACGCATATGCCAATGGGCTTAACCTTCAGGTGTAGAGCGTTATCGCATCACCCGGCACACATTGACTGGAAATTGTTCGGTTTGGGGCTATGTTCTCTCCCATGGCCGATATCGGAATGTGAAGCAACCGTCGCTCCGCCATCATTTTTTTAACCAAAGGGGGGTCTCCCTGTGATTAAATATTTTTACCAATTTACACGTCCCATATCTTCAAGCAATTTCAACTCAGTTCATCCGATTATTTCTACATATCGGAATTCCTGCGGGTTCTTCATCTGGGCTTGGAGCTTTGCTGCTTTTTGGCGCTTGTTACCGAAAAAATACTCTTGAACGCTCTCCTTCGATTGCCTTCTATGCTTTTCAGCGCTTGTTTTTCTGCATTTTCTAAGCTTTGGTGTTATTTATTGGCCGGATTTTTTATCCAGGGTCTTGATATCCATGGCATGTCTTGGAATGATTTCCAGCGTCTCTCTCAATAAAAACACCTTGTAACCATTTGTTTCATCACTTTTAGAGTATTAAGGCGTTAGGCGAGTTTCGCGAGTTTCCTTCTTTCGGTACCTCCAAACCATACAAGGGGACCCAAAAAGCACAATATCCGCGAGAGATCCGGTTTAGCCGTTAACAATTCGAAAGGTGACAAATTTCCCGACCGCATGTCTGAATGCGATCGAGTACAAATGATACATACGCATCCTTCTCCAACCATTACATCAATGGGATTCCCGATCTTAAACTCGTATACGGGACCATATTAAAAATGTTCCGGTTCATCCCTTTTGACTTTCCATTTGAGGCTGAGTTTTAGCCTCCCTGATTTGTTTCCGTACTCCAACTCGTTCACAAACCAGTACTATGTTTCAGCAATCTATACCACCATCTGTCCTTAGCATGTGGACTCTGCAATTGAATTTGTTTTTGAACCAGGTTAGGTAATGTTCGAACATTTTCACCGCCCGATATAGGCAAAAACGTGTATTAGTTGGAAAATAATCTACAAATACCACTATAAAACGATTTTCTTTTCACGTCTGTCACGCGGTGTGATCGGACCTTTAAAATAACCTCCGACCACACCACCCGTACGTTTAATTGATGACTTCAGCTCAAAGGATTCCTTGGACTGTCTTTTTCTTGCCTCCTGCCCTCCGTAGAGGTCATACATTTAGTTTTTTTACTAGCCATTAAAGACATGCCTGGCCTTGGGGTCTGGCCAGTTTTTCAATTGTGTCGTAGGCCAGGTGGCCCAAACAGACGTAAAAAACGGGTTCCATTTTGCATACCATTAGAACACGTTCTTCAACAAAATTTAAAACCATTATTGTTCCCTCTAGCATCAAATGTGCCACAAAAATTGATCTAATGTTTCAATAGGCATAGAAACGCACCTTTTCAATTTAATTTTACTTGGTTTCCATATCGGTTATTGCACAGCCTTTCTCACGCAACTTTCCAAGTGAAGTCAAATTTTTTTGTGAGTTTTAGAGCAAAGTACACCTTTGATTACTCAGCAACGTCGGATTATCTCCAAAATCCTTAACTGTAAAAACGAGAAGTTCCAACTTTGGGCACCAATAACTACTTACCATCGGGTAATTTGAAATAGTCGTATCGCCAAAGTCAACAACTTCCTCCAAAAAATCTTCACTGGATACAAGGTGACCGCTATCAATTATCCCTAAATTTTTTCGAGATATTTCATTTATCAGAACCCCAGTAGGCTATTTTAAGAACATTTGGGTTGTTGAAAACGCCACCGTTTTCCTGCCTAATTTATGTCACTTTTCGTTCCCGATTTTTACTTTGATTTTGTCCTTTTTCATGCCTTTATGGTTGCAATTGTGCTTGATGTGTTCTTCGATGGTGCATCCATAGCGAACTCGCCTCTTTTAAGTCTCAACAACTGAATTTACATGGAATATTATCCAATTTTCGCCCACAAAAAGGTCTCTTCTAACACCAGTGCCAAGGGAATTAACCTTGCTCTTGACTTTGATAATACTGTCGCACGGGGTCGTACCTGAATTTTCAGATGTTGGAGTAGCAACTTTTACACTTTTCTACGAATAACATTTCACTCGACCCACTTTATCGGGGAGTATCTATGAAGTACAGATAATGATCAGTCAACATTCTCATAGGACTTCTTCGTACGTGAACCAGATAGCAGCTTGTAATGATAATATTAACTTAAAAGACATGAAAGATTTGATCCAAAATGGGGTGCAAATATGGTGATATTAAGACTACCGCGTTTCTATATTTGAAAGTTATTATTTATTTCAGTTCTTTCTAAATGACCGCCTAACATGTTGATTTTCAATCTCTCGGTCCCGGAAAAACCAGAAGTAATCTCAGCAATATCAATGGCCTTTTCCCGTACCTTAAAACTTCTTGATCTGGACTTGCGCATCTTGTGCTTACCTGAAACAGGAAAAAACTGCACAATTTGAGCTGGTATATTAATACCTCCTGAATCTTTGTTTGCACGTTGTGCTACTTGCATAGTTTTGGATGCATTTACACGCGTTGCAGCAACAATTTAAATTCCGCAATCCCCTTTTAGATCATTAAGGTCTTCGCTGACCCAACTGACCATACTTCTTTAGCTATTTCACGGAACATACTCTTCCATGCTGCTTTAGTGGGGATTCCTTTCTCGATCCATATGTCGTGCGCGCAACTTAATTATGTGGTAAAGTGTGGAGAAGCGCATAGAAGATTTTTGGCCAACTGCCATGAACATGGACCGGCCATCCGGAGCAAAAGCGACGCAGGGTACAGGGTACACGATGGTAAGCGACAGGCTAATGATGCATATCATGATGGGTAGAGTAGATTGGTCGAGGATGCATATGAGGATGGGTAGAGTTGATTGGTCGATATTAGGTAATTGGTAGATTTTAGGATATAAGGAATAAAAAAGTTCTCTTTTTGCGTCCGATCAACTAGATCATCGATTGGGACGGCGTGAATACTTCGGGCCTCCATTTCATTGCATAAGCACCTTTACAAGTCCCGGGCGGGAGCACGTAGTGCAATTTTTGGCCCAACGGAAGACGTAAAGTTCCGGAGAACTCGTCCTAAACTCCTCCCGCTGTATCAGCGGCCCCTTTTCGCAAAGGCAACTGTGAGGGTGATCGAGCCAAGTGTTCTCACCTCTCCACCCATTGGTTTACACCTATCTTCTAGAATTTCGGCTGCTTTAAGCGCCCTTTGGGAACTTTAGGTGGATTTTTGTAAAATCCGTCGATCTGCACATAGCAAGTGCAGATCTACCCCCTCCTCTTAGGTTTAAGCTAGTAATACAACTATATTGGGTATTTCCTTAGAGATCTAGGCTTAAGAGGCTAGACGATCAAGTGTTGAAGACTTCCTCCACGTGATCAAGTACCCCTTCGCTGATTACCACTAGATCGACAGCGTCGATCTGCGATCTGCGATTATCGATCATCGATATGCGATCATCGATCTGCGTATCTTCGAGCCCCAGTTTTTCCCCGGGATCTCGAATCTGCGATTTTCCATCAGATCTACCCCTGTCGATCTGCTACGAATTCGCTCGATCTGCATCGGAATTGCACTGATCTACGTCCCCAGTCACCTGGAGAGCGACCAACGCCCAAACCGTCGGGTATACAAGGTGAACTAGACATAGACCTGTCACAGGACAACCGGAGGACCCCCTTCGTTAGTCAGTAGTCCGGGCGCTGTGGGAATGACTTTCCAAGCCACAAAATTTGGCCAGCCGCTCCACCACAGAGATACACCATTTTACTTGGCATATGGGTGGGATCCGCGATCATCGTTGGAATCAACGCTGCAACTTGGTGGAATCCGGCGCAAAGATCGTGATGCTCGTCGGTGTAGATATAGGCTGCAGAAATACTACCGTTACGACCGTGATCAAGTGAGTGCTCGATTGCACCAAGCAATGGCTGATAGAGCTGAAAATCACAATGATCAAGTGACGCCACACAATATCGAAGCCGGATCGAGGGTTTGGTTATACCTAGATCGGGTGAAAGAAGGGTTCGCAAAGAAACTGGCGCATATGTGGCATGGACCTTTCAGAGTTGATGAGGTGATCGGGGATCATGCTGCAAGATTGATTACGGCCAGCACTGACTATCGCATATTTCCAGTTGTACACCTATCCAAGTTGAAATTGGTCAAGGAATCAAGATCGACCTACTACTGTGCTAGCAGCTGGGGTAGAAGATTGTTTTGATTTCGATAAAGCTTTACTACCCAAGACAGCTGGGAAAGGACCCTAGAGCCGGACGAATTTAAAGTCGATCGCATCACCGATGTCTGATCTGGTAGCAATACTAGGTATAGCAGAACGTTACGCAAGTATCAAGTTTACTGGTAGGGTTACGATGAGCCATCATGGGTAGACGAGGCAGATCTAAATTGTGATGCTCTTATCAAGGATTTCGAAAGGAAGATAATCAACCAACATCGGTTTGACGTGATGAAAGTGGAAGAAGAGTCCAACTAACGCATGATCGACGAAGAGACTATGGAAATTGTGACTGACGAACCCTCGATTAGAGAAAATCGATTGATGAAATCACGATTAATGGAGAAGTGACGATTGACTTGAAGTGGTGAATGCACGATGGATATTGCGAGATATGGTAAGGGAGCAACGTCAGATGAGCCGATAAAAGATCAATCTATGTATATGCATGAAAAGTGACGAATCAACAATTGGGAATGGTATGATCAAGAATGTGTTTTGATTGAGGAAGAAGCGATCAACTAGCTAGCCTGATCCATAAAATTTACGGCGAAGGCGAGGGATGTTATAGCCGGGATGATTATCAGGGGAAAGGCGATACTGGATCCGCCAAGGTCCTCGGTGTCAACTTCACGTAGCGCATCCTGCAAGGTCCGAGGTGGTGGATCTGATAGATACCCTGGGTACTATGATCCACCATCAGCTGGAGTATACTTCAAGGGGCGGTTCCGGGCGCAGTGCGAGATCGACGGGTCCAGGAAAAAGCCAAGATCGCATACTCCGTCGAACATGCCCCGCAACACGAACTCCACCAGCTTCTTTCACAATGCTCCGGCACGACTCCTACCCTGACGTCGACTCTCGTAGTAATCCTGGAAGAAGGTGTCGCGCTCCCTGAGGTCTCGATCTATCGGGAGATGATGAGTCGACTCCCAGATCGATTGTGCATGATGATCCAGGAATGTCTAGTACCTCGCTGCAAAGTCAGCAAACCAGCCGACCGAGCGGGAAGAGATGGTTGGCAGCATCTGTTTGCAGAACTCCCAGGGGCGTCGTGCATTCAGTAACTATACTTCATACCGGGCGATCAGGTGACTACACCACTGATCAGTCACAGGGGCGTCCATAGAAACTGGAAACAACCATCCCATGGGGCGTGTCAAGTAATCGCATATCACGCGTGCTGAGATTTTATCCAGATCGAAGCCGTTAAGTTGATCTGAGGTCCACGGCATGATGTACACAACTTGCGCACCATCAGGCACCAAGATCAGCGATCTGGATGCACCCTTGCGAAGGAAGAGAAAACCAGCAGAGTCTTGATCGAGCGAATCTTCACTCTCGAGCTCGCTGATTGCAGGGCTGGACAAATTCTGCGTGATGACCGATGGAGAAGTGTTAAAACATCCTTGATCATCATCGGCTGATAGGGAAAGGAAACATCTTGCCCAATACCTTGGAATGGCTGAATGGGAGAAGCTTTAAACGGACGATCATCATCCGACGATCCACTCTCCTCTGGAATAGGAGGAACTCGACGTTGCCGCTTGGACAGAGGAGTAGATCGTGATCGCCTAGCACGTTTCTTGGTCGAAGAAGTTGGACGGACGAAGAAATTTTCTGATGAATAGCCCTAAAGATCACCAGGCGAGCTTGCGGCCTGATATGGATCTGCACAAGGGGCGCCTGTACTCGGGTCGATCTGCATGTGTAGCCGCACCAGCCAAAAAGGATTTTACATAAAAATGTTGTGATCGCAATCGCGTAGATTCGTTCGGAGCGCGTTGCAAACCCGTCGCGTAGTATGTGACGATCTGATGACACCGACTGAATATCACGTAACTGAGAAGCCTGGTGGCTGAGTCGGCGCCGTGCCGTCAAAAGTTCCGTCTGCAACTCTGAATTCTAGGCACGTAGATCCTCCAGCTCGGCGTTGCTGATCGATACTGTAGCCGGTGCGTATACGCACGTTGCGGCTAGCGCTCAGAGGAAGACTTTCCTAAAGCGGCGATATGCCGCTACTTAGCCGATAAGCCCTTATAAAGGGATTGGTAAGAAATTTCTCTCTTACTCGGGGCCAAGATTTCGCTTGGTTTACTAGATAGTATAAACTAACGCCTTGAAACAAGGCTTCCCTTAGAAAGGGAGTAGCTAAGGGAGGTATTCCCTTTGGCTACAAACACTCACAGCACGCGCGACCGTTCGAGGTCGTGCGTCTAGCTGGCTTGGCGTGTTTTGTAAACTGAATGTATATTTAATATGTAATTAGCCTAAGTTAATTAAACTAATGTAAACTATATGTAATACTAAGAAGAACTTACTAATTTCGTACCTAGCTGAAATGTAATGTACACCACCTGTGTACCAACACGTGGCAGGTTGACACGCCCCCAACAAGGGCTCCTGCCCTGATTGGGTGAAATAACCAATAGGTCCAAACCTTTCGGGCCGGTCAATACTGACCTCAACCGCAGTGTACTTACGTACAACATAACTAAATGTAACCAAATGTAACCCTGTTACATCCTCCCCCATCAAGACTATTGCCACGCAATAAGTCAATCATAGTTGGAGAACTCCAACTGCCAGAACTTCTGGCTTACCATGAGAACCTTTAGTGGTGCTGAAGATTCTTCTCGAGAAGAGGAGGTAGATTATTCCTAATACTCGGATGTGGATGCCCTTGGGATATCTCCCCAAAGGCTGACCGCCCCGGCAACGCCGAACCGCGATGTCGGGAGCCTAATCCGCTCCACAGACGTGGGTAAAATGCACTATCTAATGCGCCACCCCTTCCAATGTTGGATGATACATCCGAATCGCCGAAGGCGATCATCACCAATGAGCGGGATGCAGATCAAGAAGCTCAACTTGCCGCATAGTCACGAAAGGCTGCGTTACGCGGCCCCAAAAGCCCGCCCCGGGCGGCATATAATTTTGACGGTCCTCGTGACCTCCCAAAGTGGGATATGACTATGGTAAGGAATGGTTTAGCATTCTATACCCCTGGCCCTGCGGCTGTACAGCCGTATCAACGTGAGCGCCGGGAGAAACTCCGGGAACAACTGCTTTCGCAGAAGCAGTTCACCGGCGTCTCATACCTAGAGCGCCTAGACAGGCAGGCACAGGGTGCCCCTGTTGAGAACCTCCGCGAGGTTCTTATCGTTCTCTTTTCGGAGAGACTGCCGAAGATGCAGAAAAGAAATTCCGCGCTTGGGCGGAAGAGGAGAAACTCCTCACTAGCTTCACCCAGCTGCACGACAGCTATTCCCCCCGTGACTTTCGGGTGGAGAGGGCGTTCCGCATGGCGTTTGCCATGGCGAAGGCGATGGGGCTGTTACGTGCCCCTTATCGTACGCGCTATGCTAGCGCCCCTGCCCCCAACGCGGTGACAGAGAGCAGTGTGAGCACCACATCTGCCCCCGGCAAACTCCCAACTACTGGGAGTGAAGGGGCTTCATGCGCCCCTTTGGTCGTCGACTGGCAGCGGGATTCTCCCGCTCGAAAGCGTCAACGAGGTCACGGCAATCCTGCCGCAGGGGAGTCTCAGACTCCCACGAATTCTGTGAATGTGGATAACCCTTCCACTTTACCAGTTATTGGGTTTGACCCCGATGATGGCGTCGCGCCATCAGACGCTCCATATGGTAGTGTGGAATACCCTCCGTATCGATAATTGGAGGAGGAGGTCGCGCAATTGCGACGTGAGATTCGCGAGCGCTGTGATCTACACAGCCATCGTGTACCCGGTGCAACCACGTACGGTGTGGCTAGCGCACAGAGGAAGACTTTCCTAAAGCGGCGGTGTGCCGCTACTTAGCCGATACGCCCTTATAAAAGGGCTTAGTAAGAGAGTACTCTCTTACTCGTGGCCAAGATTTCCCTTTGGTTTACAAGTTAGCATGAGCTAACGCCTTAACACAAGGCTCCCTTAATAAGGGGGTAGCTAAGGGAAGGACTTCCCTTACACTACAACACTCACTGCGCGCGCGACCGGTCGAGGTCGCGCGTCCTGAAGTCTTTTGAGTGAAATTTAAACTGAATATATTTAATATGTAATTAGCCTAAATTAATTAAACTAATGTAAACTATATGTAATACTAAGTAGAACTTACCAAATTCGTACCTAGCTAAAATGTAGTGTACACCACCTGTGTACTAACACGTGGCTGGCTGCCACGCCACCCCCAAGGGCTCCCGCCCTGATTGGTTAAAATAACCAAAGGTTCAAAACCTTTCGAACCGGTCAATACTGACCCCAACCGTAGTGTACTCTTGTACACCACCTACTAAATGTGACTCGAATGTAACCCTGTTACATCCTCCCCCATCAAGACTATTGCTTACTCAATAAACAAAATTTTGTTGGAGAACTCCAACTGCCAGTACCTCTGGCTATCCATGAGCACCATTAGTGGTGCTATGGAGTCTCCTCTAGAGAAGGTAGACTATTCCGAGAACTCGGAGGTGAATGCCCTTGGGGGAATCTCCCCAACGGATGACCGCTCCGACAGCGCCGAACGGCGCTGTCGGTAATCCAACCCATTCCCCACACGTGGAGAAAACGCACTAACTCGTGCGCTACCTTTAACCACTAGGGGTGATGCATCCGGGTCGACCCAGGCGACCATCACCAATGAACCGGCCTCGGTTCATGAGACCCGACGTGCCGTGCGGGCACGGAAGGGACCTCGTGACCCTCAAAAGAGGTCTAAGAACGCGGTTAAGAGGGGTTTAGCCTCCTATACCCCTGGTCCAGAGACTATACTGCCGCGTGAAATTGCGCGCCGGAAATAACTCCGGGCCAGACTGCTAACGCCTAAGCAGTTTAGTGTTAAGTACTACCGGACGCGCCTCGGGATACAGGCACGCGTTGTCCTCGTGGATATCCTCCACGAGATTCCCTATGTTCTCTTACGGACGAAAGCGTCGAGGACGCAGAACAGGCATTCCGCGTTTGGGCGGAAGGGGAGAAGCGCCTCTCCAACTTTGATGCGATGTACAACAGCTTTTCCAAACGCTACGTTCGGGTAGAGAGGGCGTTACGCTTGGCCTATGCCCATGCCAAAGTGCAAGGGCAATTACCTGCATCTTACTATACGCGCCCTGCTCTCGATGTGGTGCTTGAGAGCAATGCAAACTCTGCATCTGCCTCCGGCAAACTCCCAGCCACTGGGAGTGAAGGGGCTTTTTCCGCCCCTTTGGTCGTTGACTCTCAGTGGGATTCTCCCGCTAGAAAGCGTCAACGACGTCACGGCAATCCTGCCGCAGGGGAGTCTCGGACTCCAACGAGCTCTGGGAGTGTGGATAACCTTTCCACTTCACCAGGTACTGGGTCTCACCCCGGTGATGGCGTCGTGCCATCAGGCGTTCAACATGGTAATGTGGAGTACCCTCCGTATCGAGGACTGGAGGGGGGGGGGTCGCGCTATTGCGACGTGAGTTCCACGAGCGCTGTGATCGACACAGCCGTCGCATCCAAGATGCCCAGGAGGGACTCCGCAACGAGGGGAGTGAGAATGAACGCATCGAGGGGCGGCTTGCCTCCCTCGAGTCTCTCGTTGCGGAGCTTCAGGGTCGTATTTCATCCTGTCGGAGATGTTCCGACCTGTCGTGCCTTTCGGCTATCCGACTTCCCATCCTCCTCCAAGAGGGGACCCACCTCCGGGTTCTGGTAGGGCTTAATCATACCCACATAGAAGGTTGGATGCGTACGCATCGCCTTCGGGATGTCTAAGGTATACGACAAGCCCTTTCGGGCTAGTACCTTATAGGGGCCCACAAACCTGGGGCGCAGTTTATTCCTCAACACGTTGAAACCTGCATGTGTAGGAAGGTTTTTAGCGTTTAATAAAACACTTTCTCCTACTTTGTAAGCCCTTTTGTTACGCCGACCCTTGCGGTCGGCCTGTTCCTTTTGATTGTCTTGGCTTTCCGCCATGGCATCGCAAACGTGTCGTAAGACACTAAGACGCGTCGATAAGAACTTATCGATGTGCTTTCGCACAGATAAAGGGCTGACATCAGGGAATGCTCCCCCCTCAAGCCCTGGGCCACACACACGTGGCGTCAACGGAACCCTCGGATTCCCTAATCCGTTCACGTAAAACGGGGTAAACCCCGTATATGCATGGACCGAATTGTTTATAGCAAATTCGGCCATAGGAAGCATCTCACTCCAACGCTTTGGAGAATCCGGACATAAACTCCGGAGAATATCCTCCACAACGCGATTAACGAGTTCCGTCTGACCGTCCGTATGCGGATGATCCGCAGTGGACATGAGGAGCTTGGTGCCTAGCACCTTAAACAACGCTCCCCAGAATTGTCCCGTAAAACGGGGATCCCGATCCGACACAACGGAATCAGGTAGACCATGCTGTCGAAAGACACGTTCTAGGAACACTTTTGCTGTTCCTTGTCCATCTATGGACTCTGGCACCGCCGCCAGGTGAATCATCTTGCTCAAAAGGTCTACAAAGACCAATATGCCGGTGTTCCCGGCCTTATCCTTCGGAAAACCGAAGATAAAATCCATACTAATGGATTTCCAGCACTCCGTTGGAACCGACAAGCTCACCAAAGGCGCAGCTGAACTTGCAGATGGGTTTAACCCTCTGACACGTCTCACAGGTGCGTATGTACGCACCGACCCACTTATACATGTTGGGCCACCAATACAAAGCGCTTAAAGCGCTGTAGGTCTTATCCCGACCTAAATGACCCCCGGTAGGGGCGTCATGTGCCTCAAAGAGGACTCTATACTTCAGTTCCTCATCATGAGGAACTACCACCCGCGGAGTGTCCTCCGCGATCGTGCTATAATATAGCAAACCGTCACAGTACCTGTAACGGTGTAAACGAGCTTTAGCTCGACTTGACAGGGTTGGCTCAGACGAGCCAAGTCCCTTTCCACCCAACGCGCTGATAAGCGCCGTACACTGTGGGTCTTTCTCATACGCCTGGCGTATGAGATCAACCACAGATGAGGTGATGAATGTCGCGTGAGCGAGCTCGTAATCGGGACGACGCGACAACGCGTCTGCAAGCAAGTTCTGCTTGCCAGGTTTGTACTTTACCTCAAAGTTGTACTCCGCAAAGAAGGAGAGCCAACGGGCCATACGTTAGGAGAGATGAGGCGACTTCATCGCTATCCGTAAGGACGCGTGGTCAGTATAAACCACGAACGGCTTTGAGCCGAGTAGGAGACCTTAAATTTGACAAGGGCATACTTCATAGAAAGTAGCTCCTTATCATGAACGGGATAATTCCGTTCTGCAGCTTTAAGCTGCCTCTACTCAAACAAAATTACGCGTTCCCTTCCTGCATCGTCTGCTTGTAACAAAGCACATCCGATTGCGAAATCGGAGGCGTTGCAGACGACACTAAATGGTTTCTCAGAATCTGGGAGAGAAAGAACGGGAGCTTTTAACACGCTCCCCTCTACCGCTTCAAAAGCGTTTGGTGTTTGGTTTCCCAACACCAATCAACGTCCTTCTTAAGAAGGTGGTTAATGGCTTCGCCATCTCAGCGTAGTTCTCGCTGTACTTGTGGAGATAATTGGCTAATTCAAGCCACTTCCGTAAATCTCTAAGATTTACAGGCGAAGGACACTCCACAATGGCTTTCAACTTCGCGGGATCCTCCCGCACTCCATCCTTACCGATGAAGCATCCGAGGAAAGGAATTTACTCAGCACCAAAAATACATTTGGATGCGTTTGCATACAAATTATGCTCGCGCATACATTCGACAACCTCTCGACGGTGTATTAGGTGCGTCTGAACATCAGACGAGTCGCCTTCCGCGCGACTATGAACGAATATATCGTCGAAGTACGTCTGAGAGTACTTTCTATGAGGGCGGAAGAGTTGAGTCACCAAGCGATTAAAAGTCGCTGGTGCATTTGAAAGCCCCTGTGGCATAACAAGCCACTCCCACAGCATGCCACTAGGCGTGCTGACCGCTGTAAGCGGAATATCGGACGCTCGCATGAGCACCTGATAATACCCGTCCACAAGATCAAAGGTACTGTACACCGTACAGACCGCCATATTATTCTGGAGGACATCCATCCGAGAAGTCGGAGTCTGCATGGGTACAGTAGCTGCATTCTGCTTGTTGTACGCATGCACAATGCGCCACTTTCCGTTCGGTTCACGAACACAAAAGGTGGGAGATGAATGGGGAGACTTGCTCTCCCGTACCATCCCTGCCTCTTCTTTCCCCTTGAAGAATGCGTCGATAACGTCGCATTGCACCTTGGGAATAGGCCACTGCCTAGTGACGCAGTATTTGGTTCCAGGAACCAAGTCAATTTCATGTCGGACTCCCCGATCCGGTGGTAACCCCATCGGCGGGTTGTCACTAATGACATCTCCAAATTCCTTCAATAAGGAATGGTAAGGGTCCTCAGGATTCGCAAGGATATTGAGGCCGCTTCGGGCATTCAATGCCTGTTTGGTTTGAACCAAAACTGACTCGTCCATCGTGGATGAGGAGTTCAACTCCTCTTCCGGACGCAACACGACAATCTCGTCGGTTTCAGCTGCTTTCACAGCAGTCTCCAACTCGTTCAAGGACATCTCCTCCAACGACAACAGTTCGCCAACCCCAGGCAACCGTTCCAGGCTTACGCCTTCTGTGACAACACCTGTCACACTATTCAGCATACGATAGGACTGCTGACTACTGGACTTGGGACTCTTCCCGGGACCCAGATGGGGGGAGTCAGTTGCCCCATCTATTGGAAGCGCATCGCGCCTATCCACAGAGGTTGTTACCTCTACCACCGGTCTCACCTAATAAGGCGTGGTCGGAATCAATTACGACGTTGCGGAAGAGACTAACTACGGATCTCTCTGCTTGGAAGCACCTCGCGCTTAACCACAGGGGTCTCTACCCCTACCACTGGGGTCGCATCAGTCTCGCCTAACACGGCATGGTCGGAATCAATTCCGACGTGCGGAAGAGACGAACTACGGGTATCTTCGCTTGGAAGCGCCTCTCGCTTAACCACAGGGGTCTCTAACCCTACCCTGGAGTCGCAACTTGTTCGCCGAGCACGGCGTGGTCGGGAACCCCGACCTGCAGAAGAGACAAACCTTGTGTCTCTTGTCTAGGAAGCGCCTCGCGATTAACCTCAGATGAATCCACCTCTACCTCTGGCAACTCACCAGTCTCGCCTATATCGGTGTGGGGATTAACCGCCGAATCCCCCTCGTCAAGGAACACTTCCTTGACCTCATTGGGACTGATCATCTCAGACATCCCAATCTATGTCATCTCACGCCACAATCGCTTTTGCGATCGAGCAAAGGTGGGTTCATGACTCGCCAATGCTTCACCCGATCGCGGGTGCGTTGAGCCAATCGACTTAGACTTCCAGTATATCCATGTCTCGTGGCGTTCCAGACACTTCATGCCCAGAATGAGGTCATACCTCGAGTCCAAATCCAGGACTAGGCAACGTTCTAAGCTGTCAAAGTCTGCAAACTTCAGCTTAAGGTCAATCGAGACCTTGGGTACAGAAACCTGTACGCCCGTCGCAAGACGGACCGTGACAACGTCACGAGAACGTGCCTCTAGGGCCTCGGCATACAGCCGACTCTTCTCTACAGAAGCCCGTCTGACATAATTGTCAGACGCTCCAGAGTCTATCAAGACTCTCGAAGGCTTATCAAATCCTTTCACGTCCGCAAGGACTACCAGCAAACCTGGCTGGTACACCAACTCGGTGCTAGAAAGCACCGTTTTCCTCGGGGCTTTGTGCTGTCGTCCCCTAACCTGGGGTTTAACAGCACTGAGGGATCCCCCAGTAGGGCGCCCCGCACCTACTGGGAGCCGTGGTTTCCCGACGGCTTGGGCGAAGGCCTTTTACCTACCCTCGGCCCCTTTAAGCGAGTGTCTCGCCGGGTATTTCTTGGACATCTGTTCCGCAGATGATCCATACTTCCACACAGGAAGCATCTCAGCAGTCCATTCCGCTGCAGCACTGCTAGGAGCTCCGCTTCTTGACCTTGCGAGGTAGAGTCACCGTGACTCTTAGCGGAAGGTTTCTCCTCCGCTTCGACCTGACTCAGGTACATGGGTTCAGGACCCACCTTAGAGGAACGAAAGTTCCTTTCGGCGTTGAACGCCATCTTAAACGCCTCCCCCAGGTATTGGGGTCGGCATCGGAAGAGCTCCGAACGTGCTGGCTCTTCTCTCAGGCTTCCCATGAACACGGGAATGGACACATCGTCCAAGTACGCTTTCGCGTACATCCCTGGCAACAGGGTCTTCAGTTCTTGGATGTATGTGTCCAAGTCCCTAGTGCCCTGACGTCACCTCAAAAACGCAAGCTGATTCTGGAAAACCAGATCAGGCGTAGCGTACATGTCCATAAGCTTTCGCTTAAGGACTTCCCAGGTCGGGAACACGTTCGTGACCAATTCCGGACACGTAAACGCAAGATGGGTTAGTGCAAGTCCCACTTGCAAGTGATCCCCGATCACATTCGCTGTGGCGAAGGCCGTTTCGACCTCGCGAAGCTACACATAAAGGTTATCACCTTTTTCACCGGTGAATTACTTTATCTTAAAGGATAACGGAGGGCGCACCCCCGTAGACGTGGAGTGAATTCCACGAAAATTCGCCTCATAGGCGATGAGGGCGTTAACCCTCTCACGCACGGCATCAAGGCCCTGCTCCTCTAGGGGGTACATGCAATCCTCACCCAATATGGATAACAGCCTCTTAAAGGCTTCTTGTTGGACGGGGGTTAGCTTACCCCAATCCTCCTGATTCATTCTTTGCAGAAGATGCCGTCTACCAACACATGTGTTGGATTGACTACAAATGCTACCAGATGTAGCCGGTGCGTAAACGCACGGTGCGGCTAGAGCACAGAGGAATACTTTCCTTAAGCGGCGATACGCCGCTACTTAGCCGATACGCCTTAATGAAAGGGCTTAGCGTGAGATTAATCTCTCGCTCGGGGCCAAGATTCCCCCAGTTTCCTTTAGCGTATGCTAACGCTTTAGCCTTAGGCCTCCCTTAGAAAGGGAGTAGATAGGGGAGGTACTCCCCTGCTACGACACTCACAGCACGCCCAAACGTTCCCGGTTGTACGCCTAGCTGGATCTAGTGTAATTGGAACTGATTTATTTATTATATAATTAGCCTAAATTAACAAACTAATGTAAACCCTATGTAATAATAAGTAGAGCTTATTTAATTCTTACCTAGCCGAAAATGTAATGTACACCACCTGTGTACCAACACGTGGCATGCTGCCACGCCTTCACCAAGGGATCCCGCCATGATTGGCTAAAACAGCCAATAGTTCCGAACCTTTCGGACCGGCCAATACTTGACATTAACCGTTGTGTATTTACATACACCAAGGTAACTAAATGTAACCCCGTTACATGTAAGGTGCGTATGCAATGAAAGGGAGGCGCGAAGTTATCATGCCGTCCCAATCGACGATCTAGTTGATCGGACGCAAAAAGAGAACTTTTTTATTCCTTATATCCTAAAATCAACCAATTACCTAATATCGACCAATCAACTCTACCCATCCTGATATGCATCCTCGACCAATCAACTCTACCCATCATGATATGCATCGTTAGCCTGTCGCTTACCTTCGTGTACCTGTACCCTGCGTCGCTTTTGCTCCGGATGTCCCGTCCATGTTCATGGCAGTAGGCCTAAAAGTCTTCTATTCGCTTCTCCACAGCCGCTCTTGAGCCTCGTCCCAGCCGTACCGCGGTTGGAGCGTGGTTCGATCTGGTCGTTGCCACTCATCGATCATCCCTTTTTCCCATCAGGTCATCATCGAGCTGGTCGTTTCCAACCATCGATCATCCTTTTCACCCATCAGGTCATCATCGATCATGTCCGTCGTGATCATCCATTTCCATTAATACATTTTCCACAAGTTGATCATGGAAAGGATCATGGATGTCAACTCATACCTTGATCGATCTAAGGCTGACGAGCTGATCTCGATGATAAACCGAGCTTGCACTCAACAAGAGGAGATCGACATGCTGACTGATCGCTGTCGGTGCTTG
Organism: Peronosclerospora sorghi; assembly: GCA_026184515.1. NCBI lineage: Eukaryota > Oomycota > Peronosporomycetes > Peronosporales > Peronosporaceae > Peronosclerospora > Peronosclerospora sorghi. The sequence goes on from CM047582.1 coordinate 1,336,403, forward strand.
AAGACTCTGTGGTAAAGCGTGCTATAATTAGGCCTAATTAAGGGCCTAATTAGGGGTCTGATTGCGGGCACTAATTGGGTACGTAATTGTATACGATTGTGTGTGGCACGGTGTATACAGTTGCGTGTACAACCGTGGTGCACATAGACAGGACATAGACGGGGCATGGGAAGATGGGACGATTACGTACAGGTACTGAACGAACACCGACGAACACCGACGAACGACGGAAGAATCAGGTCGACTGGTGGACGGAAGACGCTGGAATGGACGGTTCTGATTGGCTGAAATTAGGGAAATGGTAGATCTAAGGCTTTAAGCAATAATAAAGTTCTCCTTTTGCGTACGATCGAGCAGATCGTTTCAGAGACGACACCCTTGCGCCTCCCTAACTAATAAATACCTCTACGTCCCGGGAGGGAGCACTTTGTGCGTTTTTGGCCCACCGGTAGGCGTAGAGTGTTGAGAACTCGCCGCAACTCCGCCCGCTGTGTCAGCGGTTCTTCTTTTTAAAGGTTTTCGGTCTAGGGAACGTGATTGAGCAGTGATCTCACCTCTTCCCCGTTGGTTCACGTTTGGCCCCTAGAGTTCGGCTGCTGTAAGCGCCCCACGGGAACTCTAGGTGGGTTTAGTGAAATTTACCCCCCCCTCGTAGGTCTAGGCTAGGAATACAGATATTTGGGTGTTCCTTTAGCTGTTTAAGACTCCAGAGGCTCCGCCGCGATCGGGCAGTGAAGACTTCCGCTGCCTGATCAAGTACCCCCTTTGCCGATCAACATCTGATCGACACTCTACAACTCGCGACCCGCGTTCATCTGCTCGCGACTTGCGTCAACTCGTGCCTGAACGAATTTTAGCACTTGATCAAGCCTGATCAAGTCTGATCACGGCTGATCAACGACTTGGAGCATCTGATCAAGCCTGATCAAGGTCGGATCACAGCTGATCAACGTCTTTCAGTACCTGATCAAGCCTGATCAAGTCTGATCACAGCTGATCAACGTCTTTCAGTACCTGATCAAGCCGGATCAAGTCTGATCACGGCTGATAAATGACTTGGAGCATCTGAACAAGCCTGATCAAGTCTGATCAAAGCTGGTCAACGTCGTTCAGTACCTGATAAAGCCTGCTCAAGTCTGATCACAGCTGATCAACGACTTTTAGCGCCTGCCCAAGCCTGATCACTGTTGATCAATCCTGATCACGTCTGATTCGAGCTTGATTGTACCTGATCACGCCTGATCAGCACATAGAACAACTCGTTACAAGATCCCTCAATCTTGCATCAAGGAATTGCCGTGTTTACATCCCCGCCACCTGGAGAGCGACCCACGCCCAAGCCGTTGATTACACAAGGTGAGCAGAAACACAAACAGTCAAGGACAACCGGAGGACCCCTTCGTTAGTCGGCAGTCCGGGCGCCGTGGTACCGCGTGATCAAGCTTCAAAAACTTTGATCAGCCGCTCCACCACAATGGTGCGCTTGCCAGGATCTTTGGGCGACGCGGGATATCACCGCGATTCTACGCAAGATGGCGCTGATGCGGAAGTAAAAACGGAAGCGGAAGCAGAAGTGAAGATAAAGGTGGAAAAGGAGGAGGAGGTTGTGACGATGGAAGGCAGTTCGCCGTCTTCATGCCTGAAGAAGAAAGGAAATGCTGATCATCAGGACCTGGGGAGGAATCTTGATGAAGTAAAGGAGGAGAAGCTTCAACCACCTCCCGAGGCTTCTTCGGGAGCCCATGCGGTTCATAAAGCAAGTTATGATCCGCCAAAAATATGTGTGTATAATGATCCGGATTGGGATCCGGTGGTGAAGTATTACAAGACTGACCATCCGAAGGTGTTGATGAAGGTGCCTGGGTTGGAGAGCGACGAAAGTCGATCAAGTACGCCACCAACGGAAGCAGATCTGGTGATGAAGTTTTACCGAAATGTTTACAAAGAAAACTGGAAGACTTCTTATTGACGAATTCGATCATGAGCCTACTTGGGGTCATGATCAGCGGGAAGCTTAACGGACCAGTCGATCATCCAGTTACGGATGGGAGGGACAAGCTCACGATCTTACTGAGGCTAACACGCCTGATCAGGCAGGATGGTCTAACTACAGGCGCCTACGATACTGAAGAGGTGTTTGATCAGGACCAAGAAGATCTGACAGAAGCTACCCAGCAGTTGTTTTATCTGTTAGTACCTATCGTGGGGCAAACTACTAAGGTGGAGCCCTCGCACTCCCCGCTGAAGATTGAAGCGGACCCGTCGATCAACGTGGCAGAATACACGGGATCATCGTGTTACAAATCTGCCCCTTCCGAAGGCGATGAACCTGAGTCGAGTAGTGCCGGAAGTATAGAGCCCAAGGTCACCAGGATGACAGTTTGCCAGAAGTATGAATACAAGTTTTCGGTTATCAAGATGGAACCTCAATCGATCAAGGTAGAAGATGATCAAGTATCGCAAGATACACAGCTGCATACATTTTTTGACAAGGCTATGGAGAAGTTTCTGGCTGAGGAAAGAAGCAAGCTGACACCTGGAGTCGTTGGCGCAAAAAACCGTCAGCTAAGGACAGGAAGAGCTGCGTCGATCAAGGACGTTGACAGGGAATCTGTGGATTCACTGCGTCAGCAGCCCTCGAAGCCAGAAAGATCGGCAACGATCAAGGACGTTGACATGGAATCAGTATATTCGTTCCATGATCAACGCTCCCAGAGCGAGTATATTGACCCAGATGAGCCGATCACACTGCCACGACGAGCCACCGTTGCGTCCGCACATACTGGGATGCCTGATAAACTGACGATCCCCAGGATTTGAATGTCTGCGATCAGTGATCTAAAGGAGTTTTCAGGAAAGGAAGGGTATGAAGATCAAGCGCGGAATCGGATTAGTCGCCTCAAGTCAGCATTTATGCGGGATCAAGCTTCTGATCCTGAAAAGTGTCTAATCCTAGGAGATCTACTAAAAGGACCAGCGCGCAATTGGCATCGCCAGATGAGTAGAAGCACTCGATCAAATTGGAAAAATCTTGTGGATGAGTTTGAAGTTCAATATTGTGGAAGTGGACAATCGGCATCCCGCCAATACTATTATACGAAGCAGCGGTCGGATGAAAGCCCAATCGAATATCTGCACCGGTTGAATGTGGCGGGATTGCGAGCCAAGTTGCCGATCAGGGATGGATTGCCCACGACTTTACGTGAACATGTACAACATTTCTTGGATACATTGGCCAATCGCGAGCTCGCTGATCAACTGGCGCTTTTGCGGTTGGACACCGCGGCATACCTGGAAGAGACGTTGCGGGCGTATGCACGTAATAGGTGGTACCAGCCAACAGTGGCTGTAGGTACCAGCCGATTCCGCCAGAAATTCGGCGATGATCGGGCACCTGCCCCAGCGCGAAAGCCCAAAGAAGTACGCGCGATCAAGGTGTCGTCTGGAAGTGAAGAATCAAGTGCCGACGACAGTGGAAGCGATGGAGATCAGCGCCATTACATGATTGCTGATATACGCGACAAACCAGGGGGGCTCGATCAGCCTGGCGAGTTCCGATCGGGTAATCGAAGTGATTCAAGTGCAGTCGATCAAGGGGCGGTGAAGAAATGCAGTCATTTTGGGTCGATCAGGCACGATAATCTTCGTTGCTGGAAGCGACAGACCTGTCACAAGTGTGGCAAGAAGGGACATCCGATCGATCATTGTTTATACGTCTGTCGACCTGCGGCGAAGTTCACGATGCGGGCAAGTGCCCTATGGAAGAGTTTTACAACCGCATCCTCCAGTGGTACAATCCCACCAAGCATGCTGGAATGCTGCCCAAGGAAGCTGAAGATTTGTTAAGCTAGGACGCTCGCCAGGATGGAATCTGGTACGAGACGAGCGTTCTGGTGTGTGTATTTTTGCATATGTGGATAAGAATAGGGCTGATCAAGCAGCAGAAAGAGATAATGATAAATGTGATCAGCCTGATTTACCACGCTTGGCTAATTTCCATATCGATGAGTTTTCTTGGTCCCCGGTGATCATGGAGGTTGGTCTACTTTCAGGTGAATCGCGCGGATATTGGAAATACCACTCGCCAAAGAAATGGTTTAAACAAGCCAAAGCGAGTGGTAAGATCAATAACGAACGTGCCACGCTATTATTTGATTCTGGTGCTGAAGTGCCGATCATCGACTCAACCTTTGCTCGTAAGGTGAGTTGTCAGATCGACACGAATCAAACGCAAGAATGTGTCGGCATTGGAGAAAGTGCATACCTCACGGAAGGGAGCACTAAAATCAAGATTACGTTAGCAGGCTCGTTGGTCTATTATTTCTATGCATGGGTGGCAGACTTGTAGGTCAAGATGCTATACTGGGATGGATTTTATGATACCAGCTGGTATTTGATTAGACATCGCCCACGGTGCGCTAAGTTTGTCTGATGAGGTGATCATCCCATTGGAGGGGCACCGACAGCTGTACGGATCGAGTTCTAATTATATGAAACTCAATCAGTACGAACAGATCCCAGTAGGTCGATCTGCTGAGGTTTGGATTTATGACCAGCGATCTCGAAAGTTGTGGATTACTCGTGGAAAAGATTGGGTCCCCACTATCACTAGGGGCGTGGGTAATTTGCGATATCTGCGTGTTACGAACGTCGTCGATCATCCGATCATTGTGCAAGACGATACGATTTTAGGTATCTGGATGAACAAAGATGATGTGCCCCGTCGCCCTGGATTTGTTTCGATAGGGTCTAATCGTTACAAAGGAGTGGCAAAATGTCGCGTATCAAGCGTCTACCGATTCTGTGAGTGACGGTCAAGGAAGTGTCGGTCAATGTCCCCTAGTCTAGAAGAGGGAGTATCCTACTCTTCGAAATATTTTAGTGCGTCCTACGGGCCCGATCGTCACATCTGTGGCATTGGTAACCGGAGGTTCGCAAAGGTGCAAGAGGTGCAAGCGCGGTGCAATCAGGAGCCGGGGACGAAAGGTCGGACCTTGGATCACGGAGTTGAACAACCTGTTACAAGAGATACACCTTGTCAAGTACGCGTGATCACCTGTCTCAGCCGATCCTAGCGAAGTTGGTGTAATCCCTATCGATGATCAAGTTTGTTACCATGAAGGTGGAAATTTGTATGCGGAAGAAATAGAGAAGAATATTGCTACGTTGCCCGAAGTATCTGCAAGCACCGAAGAGGTGACTAAAGATGATTTGCTAGTCGGAGACTCCTTTGTAAACACGGCAGAAGAAATTAATCAGCTTCGCGATATAATTTGGGCGAAAAAACACCTGTTGATCGGGAAAGGGAACGCTCTACCTCCTGCTGCACGTGGAGTTGTTTGCGATATCGATGTAGGCAATGCGCGCCCGATCGCCCAAAATTGTCGAAAGGTGGCCCCGCAATTTCGCGAGAAGTTATCGGCTTTGATCAAAGGGCTATTGGCGACTAAGATCATCCAGCCGTCTACGTCACCCTGGGCATCACCTATAGTGATCATCGTGAAAAAGAACGGGGTTGATATTCGCTTATGTATCGATTATCACGCGGTGAATCAACTCACACGTTTGATGGTATACCCAATGCCCCTAATCTCTGATCTACTCGAAGATTGGATAAAGAGTTGTGGTTTTGCTCTTTGGATATGGCGAGCGGTTTTTGGGTCGTGTCTATGACCGATCGAGCACGTCAGATTTCGGCGTTTGTCACTCCGTTTGGATTGTTTGAATGGAATAGGATGCCCTTTGGACTAAAGAATGCTCCGCAAATCTACCAGCGGCTAATTGATAATGCATTATACGGGTATCTCAAGGTTAAGGACGGCGCTGACAAAACGGCTGATGTATTTACTGTGGGAGAGCCCGACCAAGACCGAGGCCCGTCTGTGTTGCAGCGACGGTCCTACATTGATAACATTTTGATCCCGGATCCTACATAAACAACCCTGTGTGACAGGAAGCAAAACCTGTTGGAGAAGTGCGATCAGTGGAACTTGTCGATCAGTGTGGCTAAATCGTACTGGGGGCGAAGTGAAGTTCCTTATTTAGGGCATCATGTCTCTAGCCGCGGCTTGGAAACAAATCCAAAAAAATTGGATGAGCTGATCGATTTGCTTTTCCTGTTACTTTACGTGATATGCATCGTTTTTGGGAAGATCGAACTACTACCGTCGATTTATTGAAGATTTCGCGATCTATGCCGCTGTACTCTACAATTTAAGGGAGATAGATTATCAAGAGTTAAAGAACCGACCATTGAGCAAGGAGAATTCGGATCATGAGGGCGATCGATTAATCAGTGCAAAAGTAGCATTCAGCATGCTGAAAGCAAAGATTGATTCAGCCCCAACCCTGCGCCACTTTGATCAGAATAAAACGCCGTTGATCATGTTTTACGCCAGCAAATGGGCAGTATCCGCCGCGCTGGTACAAGAATATGATCAAGTGTACTGTCCCGTCGCATTCGCCAGCCGAACATTGAAGAACGTTGAGCTGAATTACAGCCCCTTCGAAAAGGAAGTTCTGGCGCTCGTACGGGTTTTGGATGTTTACTTCACGATTCTGGTCGGAAAGACGGTTACTGTCTTGTCACGTTTATCCACGCTGAAACGGTTACTAACATCCAACGGGCTGGAAGGACGACTGGGAAGATGGGCTGCGATCTTATCACAATGGGACCTCGAGATCAAGAAATGTGTACAGGGAGAAGAGGAGGTACTAGGGGCGTTAGCTGCAAGCATCACCCCTCGCACCGAAATCGATGAAGCACTGATTGAGATCGCGCCGAAAAAGCAACCGCGGCATATTATTGAAGTACCACCTCTTACGGTTGAGAAAGGCGAAGAACTCTACGTGATTAGTTTCGATGGATCTGCAAGTGTCAAGCGACGTGTAGGTGCGTTCGGCGCTATCGTTTGGAAATTACCAGAGTGGAAGATTATGACCGCGGTAGCCGATCATGCACCTGATATCACGGTGAACGAAGCGGAATACGATGGATTTTCTTTTAAGTTTGGACCTACTGTCGCGGTATCCCAAAGGAAGGATGATCGTGTGTGGTGATTCGAATTTGGTAATCCGGCAAATGCGCGGTGAAATAGAGTGTAAAGCTCCGTGATTGCAAGTGTTGCAACAGCGTGCGTTTAACCTCCTTCGCGAATGGACTGATCATGATCTGCATGTTAAAAGAGAGTGGAATAAGAGTGCAGATCATATCACCACTATGGCCATGCAGGGTGGAACAAGATTTGAGATTGATGACGAGAAACAGCTGGAGGAATTTGCCGATCTCAACAGATTGTCGGAAGTGATCACGTGGAATGAAGATCCCACTGCCCCTCAAGTGCTAGGGACGACACGATCACGTAACCTCCGTCAGCCGCGACCGTCAACGTGGCCCGATATATCTATAGCCGGGATAAGGGCGGAACGGGTGAAAAAGGCACAGGACGAAGAGAAATGGATTCATGATTTGCGAAGTTATCTGTATGGTGACGTCTCACGATTGAACGCAGACGAGGTTAAGTACTGCGCGAAAATTGCTGACAGATACGATGTGGATGAACAAGGATTGCTGATCTACTGTGGAAACATGGCTAAAAGAAAAGCCAACGATGACAAAGATGATCAAGACGATCGGAACTTTTCGATTAAGCTGGTCTTACCCGAGACCCTACATGCAGATGTCCTCCACCACTATCATGTGAACTTGGAAGGAGGACACCAAGTCATAGGGCGTACATATCAGAGGATCAGACGATACTTCCATTGGCGTGGTCTATTCCGAAGCGTACAAAGGTTTGTCGGACAATGCGTAGATTGCGAGACGGAGAAAGGCAAACCTACGATCAAGGGCATGTCGCCGGGGAATATCGAGGCTACGTACCCATTTCAAGTGATAGCCATGGATCATATCCCGTCACTACCCTGATCGACGGATGGACATACTGAACTGCTGATTTGGACGGATCTGTTCACGGGTATGGTGGTCGCGAAAGCTGTATCGTCTCGCACAGCGCAGAAAGTTGCCGAAAATTATGAAGAGTGTGTGTTTTGACGATTCGGGGCTAGCGAAGTGATCCGGAACGATCGTGAACCAGGTTTTATGTCGGAAGTATTTCTCGCAATCAATAAAATCGTGGGACAACGTCAGAGTGCCACTATGGCATACCGTCCACAGGCGAATGGTAAGGCGGAGAGGACGGTGCAGACGATCACGCGAGCAATCAAGATGTATGTAGCAGATGCCGGCCAGAAAGATTGGAGCTCGTATGCAGAGCGGCTGGTATTCGCGCTGAACTCGACCCCCGATCGCATTCGTGGTGAAACACCATTTTATTTGGCGTATGGGTGGGACCCACGATCATCGTTGGAATCGACATTGCAACTGGGCGGAATTCGGCGTAAATACCGGGATGCTCGTAGGTGGAGATATAAGCTCCAAAAGGACTATCGTTACGCCCGTGATCAAGTGAGCGCTCGAAGCTGGATCAAGGATATGGTTATACCTTGATCGAGTGATAGAAGGGCCCGCGAAGAAACTGACGCACATGTGGCATGGTCCCTTCAGAGTCGATGAGGTAATCAGTAATCATGCGGCGTGACTGGTTACATATGGCACCGACTATCGTATGTTCCCAGTAGTGCACCTGTCCAAGTTGAAATTGGTCAAGGAATTTCCAGATCGCCCTACTACTGCGCTAACAGCTGGGATAGAGGATCGTTTTGACTTCGATGAAGATTTGTTACCTGAAGACAGCTGGGAAAGGACGATAGATCCAGATGAATTTGAAGTTGATCGTATCACCGATGTCCGATCAGGTCGAAAGATTAGATATGGAAGAACGTTACGCGAATATCAAGTCTACTGGAAAGGTTATGCTGAGCCGTCGTGGGTAGAAGAGGCAGACTTGAACTGTGATACTCTGATCAAGGACTTCGAGAGGAAAAGGATCAACAGACATCGGTTTGACGTGATGCAAGTGGATCAAGAGTCCAACTAATGCGTGATCGGCAGACTGGTCATGAATTACGATCGAAGAATCACCGATTGAAGAAGGATGATTGACGAAACTCACAGTTGGTGAAGAAGTGATAAATGGCTTAAGGTGATGTGTTTACAATGGATATTGCGAGACAAGGTGATGGAGTAACGAAAGATAAGACGACAGAATACCGGTTTATATCATGCATGGGGAAGTAAAGAAGCACAGTGGAAATGGCATGATCAAGATTGCTTATTGATTAATGGCGGAACGATCAACTGATTAACTAGACCCAAAGAACTTGCGACGAATACGAGGGATTTTACGTCCAGGGTGGCTTTCAGGGGAAATATGATATTGAACCCGCCAAGGTTCAAATGTATCAACCTCCTTCAACGCGTCCAATAGGTTCCGGGGTGGCGGGTCCGAAAGGAACCCTGGGTAAGACGCCCCATCGTCGGCCGGGGCATACTTCAAAGTACGGTTTCGAGTACAATGGGTGATCGACGGGTACAGGAAAATGTCGAGATCACACCTTCCGTCGATCATCCCCCGAAGGACGACCCTCTTCCAGGTCGCTCCGGCACGACTTCTGCGTTGGCGGCGACTGTTATAGTAATTCCGGAAGAAGTCATCCGTCTCGCGAAGGCCTTTCGCAATAGGGAGATAATGTGTCGACTCACAGATCGCGAGCGCGTGGTGTTCGAGAAACGACCGGTACTTTGTATCGAAGTCGGCGAGCCAGCCGACTGAGCGAAAAGAAAGGGGCGGCAACATAGTCATGAAAACGCCCCAAGGGCATTGAGAATACAGCAGCTCCACTTCCGGTTGGGTGATTAAATGACTGGACCATGAATCAGCCGGAGAGGCGTGCACGGCATCCGGGAACAACCATCTTGCGGGGCGGGTTAAGTAGTCGAAGACCACTTGGGCCTTAACGTTACGCAGGTCAAACCCACCAAGCTGGTCCGGAGTCCACGGCAGGATGTCAGCGTCACTGGCATCATCATATACCGCGATCAACGTCCGGAAATCACCCGTACGCGGAAAAAGAGACCCGGCAGTGACTTGATCAGGTAAATCCTCAATCCCGAACTCGCTAATTGTAGGAGTGGAAGGAATAGAAGCGATCGGGCCAGGAAATCCGCCTTCGTCGTCCTGGTCAGGACTTGGGGGTTCATCTTCTTCCGTCTTCGCCTCCGAAATGGGGGAAAGGAGGCGTGGCGGCTTCAACCGAGAGGAGGATCGAGAACGCCGAGTACGCCTTTTAGGCGAAGGGGCGGCGCGGCTGATCGAGCCGTCAGGAGGGGCGGTAAGGCCAGTTGGCGGTGTAGCTTGATCAGAACCCGCCGAAGGGGTGCGGATAACTGGTGCGATCTGCATCCGCAACGACATACCAGCCAACTGAGACTGAAGGTCCGAGTGAAACGAGCGCAACTGTGTGACTTCGCCCTGAACCTCCTGCAGTTGATGGCGCAACGTGTCACGTTCTACGGAAACTTGATCGAAGCGGCATTGCATGGCGGAATATTCGTTCTCCAGCTGAGAATATGCGGCGTGCAGATCGTCCAGCTCAGTTTGGAGGTCAGACACTCCCTTGACCCGATCAGATAGGTCCTGCACTTGGGCCATGATGGTAGTATACTCGTCCATCTTCAGGCAATTGGATTTGTTTTTCTTTCGAAGGCGATTATACTGGTGTTTGCGCCTATCAACCTCGGCGCTGAGCCTGAGCACCTGTTCAAACAAGCGCTGACTCCCAGAAGCAGCCCGATCGCGTTCTTCTTGTAACTTGGCTAGGCACTGTTGAAGTTGATCCAGCTCCCATGTTTGATCATCGATGGTGTCTTCATGCACCGATCGCAGATACCTATCACAGGCATGACAGCCTTCCAGATCCCGGATCTGTGCGCGTTGATTGACCATGAGTTTTTATTGATCGGCCATAGCGCTTTCAATGGTCTTCAACTTGGTCTGGAGATAATTGACTGTGGTGTCGACGAAATCACGTAATGGCTTGAGTTGTTCGAAGGCGTCCCGCTTGATCGCGACATCTCGTTCCACCACGGCGCGTTTGGCACGAGCGAGCTGCTGCCGAAGCATTATGACAGTGTCTTCACTCATCGCGAGCGAGTCAGATAACGTGGCGATCTGATCATCACGCGCGTGTAGATCCTATTGCAAACTGTAAGCCCGATTGATAGCATCGATCGCCTGATCAGCTGCGGCCCGATCCAGGGCAGGAGTGTCGGTGGTGTTTGCCGGGGTGCTGTCCGTTAGCGCTTGCATGATGGTGTTCTTATGCGGACATACTTGGCGACGTACTTCACAACGCTTGTTCCAACAGAACTGCGTGTACTTAAACGCTGGGTTCCAAACACAGCCAAAGTCCTTGAATGTGCTAACGTAAAGTGAATCCACTAATCGCGATCACCACAAAACCAAACGTAATCACAATAATCACTCCACGTAATATGCGTAAGGGCTACGTAACGTAATACCTGTTCCACAGAATCAAGAGAAAGTATCCAGTCCACAATTCACCGAACTCCCTTCCTGCTGATTGCAGTACTGAGAACCACTCAAATTCCAAAGTGATTTTATTAGTGTTAAGTTAGATACTTAAACTAATAATATGAATATATGCATCTCGCTAGGTTTTGTTTTACCCAAAATCATCAACTAATAAACGCCATCGGCGACGCGGGGCGCTGCACAAACTGCGCTCCCTTTCAACACTCCTTCTTGATTTTCTGGTTACAACCACCTAGCCCAACTCGATCGCCTTGAGCCCTAGTCCCTCCTTCATCTCTTTCAGCTTCACTGGACCCATCCCGTTCGTCAATCCATCAGCCAAAATAGAATCCGTAGGCTCATAACGCGGCACAAGCAGTCCATCGCACGCCTTCGATACAATAAACTTCACCCTAACGTCTATATGCTTGGTCCTTCCCGTCTTCCCATTTCCACTCATCATCGTTATCGCCGCTTGGTTGTCGCACCGCAAAGTCATCGGCACCTTCACGTCAAAACCAATCTCCTTAGCAATTTCCATAAACCCAATCATCTCACATTCCACCACCTATGCGGCATACAACTCCGAATCCATAGTCGAGAGGGACACACATGCCTGCCTCTTGCAAAGCCAATGTACCAATCATCCATTCATCAAAATAACTCCTCCACTAGTCGACTTGCGATCGATCTTCGATCCGCCGAAATCCGCATCAGATTAACCGGTGACTTCAATTCCAAACTTCTCTTCGGTCTTCGTTCCTTTCTCCATTCCCATCCGCAACTTTAGTTTGCCTTTCCCCTTCAAGAAACGCAAAATTCGCTTCGAGGTTTTCCAATCAAAATTCGTAGGCGCATGCGTTCTACGCGTGGCCCTATGTACCGCATACGCGATGTCCGGTCGACTGCAGCGCGAAATCCACAACAAGCTGCCAATTAAAGACTGAAAATTCTTGACCGACGGTTCATTTGCAACAGCGCGGCTTTTAAGAAATTCTTGCTCTTTCAATTCTTCGTCTCCGTATTCATCTGTAATAGTTGTCTTCACTGAATTTGAATTTTCCATTCCATAGTTTTTTAGTAATTCTTCAATCATAATTTCTTGGTCCAAGACGTAACCGGTTTCCACTCCACAGCTAACCCGCATGCCCAAAAACTTCGAAACATATTCAAGGTTTTTTGTATCCAAATCCCTTAAGTCATCGAAAAAACTCTTGACGTGGCACTCCGCACTCGCCGTCACCAACAAATCATCAACATATACGCCCACGACTACGACGTCATCATTTACTTTCTTGAAATAGAGACATCCGTCGGTAAAACTTTGCACGTAGCCGCTGTCACTCAACTTGGCGTGTGACAGACGATTCCATTGTCTGCCCGCTTGCTTGAGTCCAGATAGTGATTTTTTCAACTTCCGGACTGCCTGCATGACGCTTGTAATTTCCAATTGTTTTAATGCCTTCTCTTCCAATTCCATGCCGTTTGGAGCATATAGAAAAATGTCATGCTCATCCTCCAATGCTTTAACATAAGCGTTGGGGATATCCCCGTGTATCGCTTGCACATTCCACTTACGTGGCAACGCCAGAATGAATCTCACGGTCGTCATCTTCATCACGGCGGCAAAGGTGAACTCATAGTCCACTCCAAACCGCTGCTCGTTCCCACACGCGACAAGTCTTGCCTTGTATCGCTCCAACGCGCCATTGGCATCTGACTTAGTTTTAAAGACCCACTTCGTATGTAGCGGTCTCACATCTTCCGGTTTATAATCACATCCCAGACTTCATTTGCTTCGAGCGCCTGTATCTCTTCTTTCATCGCTTGCACCCACTTCTCTGCGTCCTGCCTTCCAATTGCTTCACGTTAATTCCTCGGATCAATATCTGAAATTAAATTTACTTCATCACAATCTTGCACGTCTTCATTGTCTTCTGATTTCTTCTTCTTCTCAGACTTCGATTTTACGTGTTGCCGCGTAAGGTGGCGCTCCCTCGTCCACCGCGGCTTCTTTCCCTTTTTCAGTCCAGGCGTTTCACCTTGGGTTTGTCCGTTCTTGTCATTCACTAATTCTTTTTCAGAACCTTCATTACCTTGACTTGCTCCTTCTAACCCCTGAAAGGCTCCTTCTGAGCCCCGGTCACCAATATCATGTTCTTCTACGCCCTCGTCACTCAATATGCTCTTCAGCTGACGGTTCTGAATGCCAGACAGAGTTTGCACATTTTTAACGTGTTGTGTCACGGTAACTTTCTGCTACCTTTTCAAAAACACCTTGAAGCCCTTGATCTCTTCACTGCGCCCAATGATAACGCCAATTTGCGCCCGGTGCACCAGCGATTTTTTTTCAGGGTTTCGGTACACCGTTCAAGGTGATCCGAACGCGACAATTTCGCCCAAGTTAGGCTTTACGCCTGTCAACAATTCCAGCGGTGACATCCGCTTTTTATTTGCACTTGTGGGGGTGCGGTTAAGCACATAGGCCGCGTACTCCGCCGCATCCCCCCAAAAAGATAATGGCAATCCACTTCAAAATAGCATGCACCTCGCCATGTTCATGACGTTCCGGTGCATGCGTTCTGCTTTCCCGCTACTGGCTTGATTTCCGGCCTCGCTGATTTGCCTCGCGATGCCGGTACTCTTACAGAAGTAGTCAACATTTTTGTATTCTGCACCTCCGTCTGTCCTGAGCACGTGGATCTTGCAATTAAATCGACGATCTAAAAAAACCAAAAAATGCTCGAACTTCTTTGCCGCGACATCCTTAGTCTTGGCAAGAAAAATCCTCGTATAGTTGCTGTGATAATCGATAAAATTCACCAAATATCGGTTTCCGAGTCGATCTCTTGGCGTGATCGGTCCCTTTAAGTCGGAACAAATCACGCCACCAACTCGATCAATCGGCGCATTTTTGCCGCTATCCTGTTTCGACTGCGCATTCTTGGACTGCTTACCCTGCGCGCACGTGACACAGTGACGCCGGGTGTAATCGGTTATGCGTATTCCATAACGCGGGTCCTTCGACAGCGCCACAACGGTATCGAAGTTTAAATGGCCCATTCTTGAGTAAAAGTGCATAATACTTCCACTCGGGAAATCCTGATTCTTTGCATAACTCGCATCATTTTCATCCATTATCGACATAACCATCTCTGCGCACGACTTTTTAGGTCGATATACAACACCTTGGACCGTCAAAACATTATGGTCCGCTTTAACACGTGCTATCGCGACTCCTGAGTCACGTCTGCTCAGTGTCCGTATGCCGTTTTCATACGACAATACCACCCCACCGGCTTCGAAAATTCCATACGAGAAGATGTTTCTTGTTACGCCCTTAACATAATAGACGTTCTTGATCTTGATTCTCGTATTATTTTTTCCACAAGAAAAATTTATAAACAGCGTCCTTTTTTCGTTATCTCGAAGCGCTTCCCATCGGCCTGATAGCATTGATGCTCAACGTTTCTTACATCCACCAAGCACGACAGATCCCATGTCAGGTGCATGCTCGCACCGCTGTCCAAGACCCAAATTTCTGACGTTACTTCACTGCGCGACTCACCAATCATCAGTGCAAAATCTTCCTTTGCGGGCTGCTTATTTTTTTGGCACCGCCGCTTGATGTGTCCCTCCTCTTCACAGGAGTAGCACACTCGTTTTTCGACAAATTTTTAGGCTTTTGAGCCATCATGTTCACGGTGCCAGTGTGCCCAGTCTTCATCGGGCACTCACTGTATTCCACCGCCTACGCAAACTGGCAGAGCTCCTCTGCATGCCTCAGATAATCTTCACGCCCAGTATCATACTTGGAGATGAGGATCTGCCTCATCTCCGGCGCTGCATGGAAGACAACATTATTCAGGACCAAATTTTCCGTGTTGGTCCTACCGCTTCAGCAACAGCGGTCAAATATAAAAAATGCTCCGGTCACGACCTGCCAGGCATCTTTTTCGCCATGAAGAGCTTCATACCTTGTGCTGGCGTCAACTGCACATTAAATGCCGCGAGCAATTGGTCCATAATGTACCACAGCTCGGGTCTCTGCCTCCACCATCCGTCGACCTGGCGATTGTAGTACGCCTCTGCTGAGCCCGTCAAGTAGTGGACCAGCAGGTCAACCTTCACATCTTCACTCCAATAGAAACCACAGGCAGCTTCCGCAAGATTAACTTGCCGTAAAAATTTGCGACCCCAAGCATGGAATCCGGAGCCAAGACCCTTGTATACTTCTTTCGCATCAAACATCTTTATCTGGAGCATTCTTTGTTTGGGCGTGGGTGTTCGAACCATTCCAAACCCCTGAAATCGCCCTTGTCCAGGCCAACCATTTGCTTGCTGTTGTTGACCAGCATTGAAACCTCCCGCCTGTGCCGCACCAACTCCCGCGGCTCCCATAGGCGTGAACATATCCTTTCCGGCGCGACTCATTCCAAGAAAGCTTATCTTCCCTGGTCGCCCGGTAGTGTACTCCTTATTTTCATCATCGCTATCGTCGAGGGAGGCGATGCTCATCTTCCTGTCCCCCCTCGACTTCGGTAGCGGCTTTGCTTGCTGTTGAGGTGCGCTGCTCGCAACCTCCAGCTTCTCCAGGCGCGACACCAGCGCACCAAACATCTGCAACACGTCTGCAGTCTTGACTTCTTCATCCGCTACGTTACGGCCCCCATTTGAGCTCATAACCTGTTCTTCTGCGGACATACTTGGCGACGTACTTCACAACGCTTGTTCCAACAGAACTGCGTGTACTTAAACGCTGGGTTCCAAACACAGCCAAAGTCCTTGAATGCGCTAACGTAAAGTGAATCCACTAATCTCGATCACCACAAAACCAAACGTAATCACAATAATCACTCCACGTAATATGCGTAAGGGCCACGTAACGTAATACCTGTTCCACAGAATCAAGAGAAAGTATCCAGTCCACAATTCACCGAACTCCCTTCCTTCTGATTGCAGTACTGAGAACCACTCAAATTCCAAAGTGATTTTATTAGTGTTAAGTTAGATACTTAAACTAATAATATGAATATATGCATCTCGCTAGTTTTTTTACCGAAAATCATCAACTAATAAACGCCATCGGCGACGAGGGGCGCTGCACAAACTGCGCTCCCTTTCAACAGATGCAAATGCAGGAATGCCTGATCGATACAGATTGATCGCAGATGACACGGTTGGTGAAGGGCGAACGTTGGGTCGCGAGGACGTACCACTAACGGTAACAGCTTGACAGAACGGGACTTGATCGGCGGGAGAAGGGGCAGGAAGATTGATGGTTGATTATCACCTGGCCGATGACGTCATGGTGAACAAGCCGACCAACGGTAACATGATCCACGATATCAAAGGGCATGATCGACCCTCGCCCCAACCGCTGTACGGCTGGGACGAGGATCAGGGGCGGCTGTCGTAAAGCGTGTTATAATTGGGCCCAATAACAGGCCTTATTATAAGGCCTTACTATAGGGCCTTATTATAGGGCCTTATTATAGGGCCTAATTTAGGGGGGCGATTACGGTCAAAATCGGTACGTAATCGTATAGGATTGTGGGTACCACGGCGTATACAGTTGCGTGTACAACCGTGGTGCACATAGTCAGGATATAGACAGGGCATAGGAAGATGGGACGATTACGTACAGGTACTCAGCGAACACCGACGAACAGCGACAGACGACGGACAAATCAGGTCGACTGGTCGACGGAGGACGTTGGAACGGGTAGTTCTGATTGGTGGATATTAGGAAATTGGTAGTTCTTAGGATTTAAGCAATAATAAAGTTCTCTTTTTCGTTCAACCCCTTTGGAACCTACAGGGACGGCACCTTTGCGCCTCCCTTATTAGTATACACCTCTACGTCTCGGGCGGGAGCACTTTGTGCATTTTTGGACCATCGGCAGACGTAGAGTGTTGAGAACTCACTCCGCAACTCCGCCCGCTGTGTCAGCGGTTCTTCAGTAAAGGTTTTTGGTTTTGAGAGTGTGATTGAGCAGTGCTATCACCTCTCCCCGTTTGTTTCGCGTTTGGCCCCTAGAGTTCGGCTGCTGTAAGCGCCCCACGGGAACTCTAGGTGGATTAAGCAAAATTTCCCCCCCCTCGTAGGTCTAGGCTAGGAATACAGATATTTGGGTGTTCCTTTAGCTGTTTAAAGGCTCATAGTCTCCGTGATCGGGAAGTGAAGACTTACGCTGAATGATCAAGCACCCCCTTCGCCGATCAGCACCTGATCGACACTCTGCAACTCGTGACCCGCGATCAACAACTCGCAGATCGCACCAACTTGTATCTGAGCGACTTTTGGCACCTGATCAAGTCTGATCACTGCTGATCAACTACTTTTGGTGCCTGATCAAGCCTGATCAAGTCTGATCACAGCTGATCAACGACTTTCGGTGCCTGCCCAAGCCTGATCACTGCCGATCAAGCTTGTTCGCACCCGATTCGCGCTCGATTATACCCGATCACGTCTAATCAGCACCTCGATCGACTCATTACAAGTTCCCCAATCTTGCATCAAGGAATTGCCGAGTTTACATCCCCGCCACCTGGAGAGCGACCCACGCCTAAGCCGTCGGGTACACAAGGTGAGCAGAAACACAAGCAGTCAAGGACAACCGGAGGACCCCCTTCGTTATTCGGCAGTCCGGGCTCCGTGGTACCGCCTGATCAAGCGTCAAAAACTTTGATCAGATGCTCCAGCACACTATTGTTGGCATGTGGATGGCGGAAGGGAAGGTACCAAGAAAGATGGGGTTCGTCTCGATCGGATCGAGACGGTATGTTGAGTGGCAGAACTTGGCATACCAAGCGACCACCGATCTGATCAGTGATGATAGACCAGTGGAAGAAGATACCTCACTTATGGTGGAACGACCCAGCTATGTAACCCCAAAGAAGATGTTAATTCTAAGAAAGGCACCGCAGTCGCCGGACACGGTGGACCATCAAGCAGATGAGCCAAGGTTCGTCAACATGGTGGCGTCACAAGAACAGGTGATAGCGGAGCCGAAAATAGAAAAAGTGGAACATGGGAGTGCTGGGGCGGACTACGATGGCGCGCCTAAGCAGATCGATGTCGTTGAAGAGCAGCCCGCCGATCGGGAACAGCAGTGTGCAACCGATCAGGACGGTTTGGGTGATATCGCCCCGGAAGACGATCAAGTTTGTATAAATGAGGGCGGGGATCAATATATTCAGGAGCTGGAGAGCCAGATGGCAGTCCTCCCTGAAGTGTCTGCTGATCGTCCCGAAGTCACCTTGGACTATCTGCAAGTGGGTGATCGGGATGTCAACAGTCCCGACCAGATCGATCAGCTAAAGAAGATCATATGGAAGAAGAAACATCTGCTGATCGGGAAAGGCAACGCCTTACCCCCCGCTGCTCGCGGAGCGATCTGTGACATCGACGTGGGTGATTCCAAGCCGATCTCCCAGCGATGACGACGTGTGGCGCCACAGTACCGTGAAAAATTGTCTGATCTTATTAAATGACTGTTGTCTACCATGATCATTAAACAGTCGACCTCGCCGTGGGACTCGCCGATCGTGATTGTGATCAAGAAGAACGGCGTCGACATTAGGTTGTGTATCGATTATCGGTTGGTAAATCGGTTAACCAAGCTTATGGTGTACCCGATGCCGCTGATCAGCGATCTGCTAGAAGATCTTGACAAGACCCTATGGTATTGCTCACTGGATATGGCAAGTGGATTTTGGATGGTTTCGATGACCGATCGGGCTCGCGAGATCTCCGCATTTGTTACGACGTTCGTTCTGTTCGAGTGAAACCGTATGCCGTTCGGTTTGAATAACGCGCCCCAGATCTACCAGAGGCTGATCGACAACGCATTTTATGGACACTTCAAGATCAGTACCGATCGGGACCCCACCGAAAACCATGATGTATTTACAGAGGGTGAACCCGATCGGGAAAGGAGACCGTCCATTCTGGGGAGGCGATCGTATATAGACGACATTCTGATCCCTGCTTCGTCATGGAGCGATCTGTGCTAGAAGGTCGAAAGGTTTTTGTAGACATGCGATCGCTGGAACCTGTCGATCAGTGCTGTGAAGAGTTTTTGGGGCATGTCCAAGGTCGCCTATTTGGGTCATATGGTGTCGATCAGTGGGTTGGAGGCCAATCCCAAGGATCTGGAGTCACTGAGTAACCTCCCGTTTCCCAGATCACTGAAGGCAATGCAGTCCTTCCTAGGGAACCTAAATTACTACAGCCGCTTCATTGAAGACTTCGCGATTTACGCGGCCGTGCTGTACGAGCTCCGGGAAGTCGACTACCATATTTTGCGCGAAGGAGATCGGGCAACTTTAAGGGAGGGCTGCAACTCTGATCTGCCCGCATATTTTCCGCAGGTGGAGGCAGAGGACCACATGAAGCGTGCAAAGGTTGCTTTCGGTATGCTGAAGGCCAAGATGGCGACGGCACCGATTCTCAGACACTTCGACCCGGAAAAAATGCCGATCGTCATTGTGTATGCTAGGAAGTGGGCCATTTCTGCCACTCTAGCGCAATAACATGATGGAGTGTACCACCCTGTCACTTTTATGATCCGGACGTTGAATCCGAGCGAAGTTAACTATGGGATCGTCGAAAAAGGAAGTTCTGGCTTTACTACAGATTTTGGATGTGTGCTACAACCTACTGGTCGGCCGATCTGTAAAGGTTCTTTCAAGAAAGTCGACATTGTCCTGGCTATTATCGGCCAATGGGATGGACGGTCGGCTTGGCAGATGGTCAGCGATCTTGTAACAGTGGTCCCTCGAGGTCGTCAAGTGCACCAAGGGAGAGGAAGAGATATTGGGAACATTGGCTGCCAGTATCACCCCTCGGTCTGAAGTGGATGAAACTCTGATTTCGATTGCCCCAAGGAAGCAGCCTCGACAGTCAATCTCACTCCCGCCACCGATCGTCGATCAGGATGAGGAAATCATGGTCTTGAGTTTCGACGGATCGGCTAGCGTGAAGAAGAAGGTCGGCTCCTATAGTGAAATACTGTAGAAGTTACCACAGTGGTATATAGTAGCAGCCGCCGCTGATTTCACGCCTGACATAACGGTCAACGAGGCGGAATGTCGGGGGCTCCTTCTATGTCTTGATCTGCTGTCATCACAAAAGAAAGGGAGGATCATCATATGTGGTGACTCCAACCTAGTGATAAGGCAGATCACCGGGGAGATCGACTGTAAGGTACCACGGCTGAATTTGTTGAATGATCGGGTGATGAAGGCACTGAAAGACTATCTCAACCACGAGCTATTGCACGTGAAACGGGATTGGAACAGAAGCGCCGACCACCTCGCGACCCAAACCATGCGGGACCAGATCGGGGCGACGATCACCGAGGAGGCCGTTCTACATGAACGTATGGACATAAACAGGCTCCCGGAGTTGACCAATCCCAAGGACAGCCCTGATCACGTGCATGTGATGGCTTCGACTAGATCGCGAACTCAGAAGTCTCGCCGATCGTTCCCAAAGGAAAGGCTGAGCGAGTACGTTGTACAACAGCTAAGGGCGGAACGGATTCTCAAGGCGCAGGACGAAGAAGAGTGGATTGTCAACTTGAAGGCCTATCTGCGCGGTGAAATGTCCAAGTTAACGAATGATCAAGCGAAAGAGTATACCAAGATCGCGGACAGTTACTATGTGGACGACAATGGATTGCTGTATTAATGCCGTGACGTTGATCAAGACAGTGCTGATCGAGATCGACTAGCGAAATTGGTGATCCCTGAGTTTCTACAGCCGGATGTCCTTCATCACTACCATGTGAGTCTAGAAGGGGGCATCAAGGCATAGGCAGGACATACCACAAGATCAGGGCCCACTTTCACTGTAGAGGACTTTTTCGGAATGTGCAGAAATATGTGGGCTGTTGCACAGATTGCGAGACCGGAAAGGACAGACCGATAATCAAGGGCCGATCGCCCGGAAATATCGAGTCTACTTACCTTTTCCAGGTGATAGCAATGGATCACATACCGTCGCTGCCCAGATCGACACGCGGCAACACTGGGCTGCTGATCTGTATCGATCTGTTCACTGGTCTGGTGATCGCAAAGGCTAGTGCATCCGATCTGCGGAGCAGATCGCCCAGAGCTACGAGGAATGCGTGTTCAGAAGGTTCGGCCGCCAGCGAAGTTATTAGACACGATCGGGAACCCGGTTTTATGGCTGAGGTGTTCCGATCGTTCAATAACATGCTAGGCCAGAAGCAGAGCGCGACGATGGCATATCGTCCGCAAGCCAACGGATCGGCTGAACGCATGGTTCAGACAATAACAAGGGCGATCAAGATGTATGTGGCCGATCCGGACCAACATGACTGGGACGAATATGCAGAGAGACTGGTATTTGCACTCAACTCTTCAACCGATCGGGTCAGAGGAGAAACGCCTTTCTATCTGGCGTATCGATGGGACCCTCGATCGACACTTGAAGCGGCGATACCGATCGCCTGCACTCGGACCCGCGATCGCGATGCCCGTCGTTGGCGCATGCAGGTCCAGATGCATTATCAGCATGCGAAAGAAGTCGTCAATGAAAAGTTGCGTCAGGCCACGCAAGATCGAGCAGATCGGAATAACGATCCGGTCCGGCCTCATGGTATTGAACCAGGGGAGAGGGTATGGTTATACCTCTATCGGGTCAAGGAAGGCTATGCAAAGAATTTGGCTCATATGTGGCACGGTCCTTTCCGTGTAGCAGAGCTGATCGGTGAACATGATGCCCGTCTGATCACGATCGGCACGGATTACAAAGTTTTTCCGATCGTGCACGTGTCCAAACTGAAGCTGGTCATAGAATTTCCTGATCGGCCTAAAATGCCCTGTCTGGTGGACGAAGCGGAGAGTTTCGATTTTAATGAGGCTCTGCCGCCGGAGGACAGTTGGGAAATGCCATTGGAAGAGGACGAATTCGAGGTGGAAAAGGTGCTAGATGTCCGATCGGTCAAGAAGACACGTTTCGGTTGCACCCACCGAGAATATCTGGTCCGATGGAAGGATCATGACGAAGCAACTTGGATCGACGAACTCGATCTAAATTGTGGAGCACTGCTACGAGAGTTCGAGCGAGAACGAGTCAGTCGGAATCGCTTTGCAGTGATGCAGACTCATGAAGATGAATATCAAGACATACAGTAGCACTGATCAGTATATCGATCGGTGTGAATATGTGTAAGGTCTGAATTATTGTGAATTAGTATGATGAACTGTGACGAACTGGAGTTGTGTAGTGACGAACGTGGTGATAATTTTCGCGATGTGGATGGAACTGTGTGTGATAACTTGTTGGTACAAGTTTGGAGAAAGAGACGAGATTTGGTTAAGGGATCAGGTGATCAGGAATTTTTGGGAAAATGATGACATGTATTATGGATTATCTGGTCAGCTATCTGACGCATCAAGAGTCGTAATCACCCCACAAACGACCGATAGTAAATGCCGGATAGTCATCGATCTGGTCCCGATGCTGATTACGCCAGGGCTCCTGCTGATAGATCTGGATCAAGGCGTCCTTAAGGTCTACGACCGGCCCGTCGCACCGAAGACCGGGATACCAGATGCCGTCTTCAGTCAACGCCCCGGGGATCTCAACGCGACGCTTGGTCATATGAAGAAACACCGGATACAGGAAAATGTCGATGTCGCACTCGCGGGTCAGCATCCCTTCCAGAATAAACTGGCATAGGGCCAGCCAAGCTTCTCCCGCCCGACTCCGGCGCTGTTTCGGCGCTTCTGATACAAGATCAGGTCTTGGTCACGTAACTTCCGACCCGCGGGAAGGAGGAGATAATGGGTCGCTCCCAGATCGCCTGGCAGTGGGCTGTATTAAAAGCCCGAAGTCGACCCAAAAGCGAATCGATCCAAGGAGTCGACGCGAATATGGAGTCCAACTTGGCGCTGATCAGCACTTCCCATGGTCTATCTGCATACAGACGGGCGATTTGCGGTCCCGTGACCAGATCCGCCGGCCACGCAGACGGGTCAGGGGTTTTCAAAGCTGGAGGGAAGAGCCAGAAGTAAGGTCGGGACATCGACCGGGGTAGATCTTGTTTGGTCAGATCTGATCGGTGCAAGCTACCGATCTGCCCCGGTGACCATGGAAAAACGGCATCCGAAGTCAGCGACGGAAGAGGCCAATCTCCTATCGACACCCCTTTCAATCGGGCGTGACGGCGCAGCCCAGATGTGCCGGGATGGAACGAAGGCACCGATCTGGTTGACTCACGCGTCCGTGCAACAACATCACCCTGTGAGCTGATCACCTTGTCAACCCCTGATGCAGGCTTCGCGGGAACAGGACCTCGGCGCTGATCGGATCGGGACTTGGATAAAGCAGTGATCAAGAACTCATAATCTCCCTATTCGTCCCACGAGCCCTCTCCGGAGGAGATCTCCACATGCTTGGTGTGAGCAGCGCGGGTGCGCATGGGCGCATGCGATTTGGCGATGGTAGACGTTTCGGCTGCCTCCGATCTTGGGCTTTGGAGATGCGCCAGCGTCTTGGCTTTCTTTGAGGCACCGCTAGCTTCTCCTCGAGTTAGGAGTCGTGCGCTACGCCCCGCGCCCTTGAGCCCTTCGACGCGTCCTTACGCGACTTGGAAACTTTTGGAATTTTGGAATATTGACTTTTGGCCAATTAATGGCGTCGCTTCCGATCTTGGTGAAGATCGATCAGAGCGGTCGGTCAATGCTATAGCCTGCAGCCGGACGCCGGTACAACAAGTCGGTCAACTGTTGGTAGCACCGATCTACGGCCGTCCAACGACGGTTTGACTCCTGGGTCCAGGCGTCCGATCTGCTCTGGAAGGACTCGACCTTCCCGATCTGGTCCCTGACCACGACCTTCAACTCGCCCATCTGCCTCTCCAGGTCACCATGTTGGGTGCGGAGTAAATTCCGATCGGACTGATCCTCCAACCTCTGCCGGTTGACCACCGCGAGCTTTTCCAGGAGATGTGACCTGTAGGCCTCCAAACGAGACAGATCATGCCGTGCGCCGATCATCCCGTCCAAGATCGGTCGGAGATGGTCGCAGTGGTCATGCGACTGCCGATCAGCCGCGAATAAAGCGTCGAACGTTTTGGCGATGTCGGTGTACAACCGATCTGCACGCAAAGGAAGGTTAGACCAGACCCAAGACAGAAATCAGACCGACCAGCTTACCTCGCGTTGTTTGTTGGGCGATCTGGGCCCGGAGATGTGCGTTCTCGGCGATCAACTCCTGCAACTTCGTGGATATAGTAATCAAAGTTTCAACCTCCTTCCGAAGTTGCAGGAGCGAAGAATCCTTGATGGCCAACTGCCAACTGCGACTGGAGCTCTCTGACTGTTTTCTGGAGCTGATCGACCTCGATCTGATGCCCATCCGGTGTGTCGGACTCTGGAGTGTTGTGAGGGCTATCAGATCGGGCCGATCTGGTAGGCGAATCGATATGGGGCGATGAGGAACGCAGGGCACCTGCAGCAACGAACGTCAAGGGTGGTCACAAGACGATCAGGTGTAAAAGGCTAGTACCTGGCGAAGGTGGACTCGAAGATCTGTCCATCGGTGAAGTCCGCTTCTGCGAAGATCTAGGATGTGGTGAGATCGGGTCTCTACCGTTGCGCGGCTACGACCATACTCAGGGGCGGCTGTGTGAAGCGGACTCAAGAATTTTGGTCGCTTTGTGTCAACAGCCCACCGATCGGCTTATCGGCGATCGGATTGGTGAAAATTAAGGAGGCTTTTGGGCCAATCGTGTGCGAGAGGTGTCAAGAACACGGATTTTGGTAAGTCACATGATATTGCGTGTACTTACATATTTTTATGTTTGTACATATTGGGTACCATAGGGAGATAGTTTTGGTTAGTCGTTAATTTTTGGCCTTTAACACTCAACAAGAAGTCGTTCGCATCTTCGCACTGTACATCAGTCGCCTCTGCACGACGCAGAGTGTTTGGAAGCAGAGGGTCGGGTAATCCCCTCTATCTTGTTATACCCGGCCGGGACGCGTCACAGACGCACTTGGCCCGCCGGAAGTCCCTCGACGGGAGTACGCATTGGTCGGCTTCTCAGGCTCAAGTTACACAAGTTTGGAACGTGTAATCAAGTTATTGGACTGTTTCGTGGAGATATCGTTCGTGGAGTTTATCACGTTCTCATTGGATCTCTATATTGGAGTATTGGACTTTTATTCTCGTATTGGTTGGGCTCTACGATCGATTGAGCGATCTGCCCTTTGAAGTATATTTACTTGGAGTATAACTGGTCTGCCCGTACCCAGGGTGAAGAGTTCCGCCCAGGGTACGCTACCCAGCACGGTCTCACGTTTTTAGACTTCCCATAAATTCCCAGCACCGATACACCGAGTGTGTAACCAGCCCATTCCATCGGGTACACAAGGTGAGATGACGAATGAATCGGACCAGGCATCCTACGCTGATGATCGGTCGTCTGCTAGCGGCGGCCGATCAGATCGGATCGTAGGCGAGGGTTCGCGGGGTACCCCCCCCCCGTCAGTTGGAAGGCCGGGCACGATGGTGGCCAGCTTCTCGACACTACGGTGTTCGATTTTGAGCGTGACTCCACCACAGTAGAGTGGCCTTCGCCTGTAAATCCTAGAGATTTACGGAAGTGGCTTGGATTAGCCAATTATCTCCACAAGTACAGCGAGAATTACGCTGAGATGGCAAAGACATTAACAGACCTTCTTAAGAAGGACTTAGATTGGTGTTGGGAAGCCAAACACCAAACCGCTTTCGAAGCGGTTAAAGGGAGATTGTTGAAAGCCGCCGTTCTTGCTCTCCCAGATTCTGGTAAACCATTCAGCGTCGTCTGCAACGCCTCAGATTTTGCAATTGGATGTGGTTTGCTACAAGCAGACGATGCGGGACGGGAACGCGTGATTGTGTTTGAGTCGAGGCAGCTTAAAGCTGCGGAGAGGAATTATCACGTTCATGATAAGGAGCTACTTGCTATGAAGTATGCCCTTGTCAAATTTAGGTTTCAACTACTCGGCTCAAAGCCGTTCGTGGTTTATACAGACCACGCGTCCTTATGGACAGCGACGAAGTCGCCTCACCTCTCCCAACGGATGGCCCGTTGGCTCTCCTTTTTTGCGGAGTATATTTTTGAGGTTAAGTATAAACCTGACAAGCAGAATGTGCTTGCAGACGCGCTGTCGCGTCGTCCCGATTACGAGCTCGCTCACGCGAGATTCATCACCTCGTCTGTGGTGGACCTCATGCGCCAGGCGTATGGTAAATACCCACAATTTACGGCGCTTATCAGAGCTTTGGGTGACAAGGGACTTGGCTCGTCTGAGCCTACCCTGTCAAGTCGAGCTAGAGCTCGGATACACCGTTACAGTTACTGTGACGGTGTTCTATATTATATCACGAGCGCGGAAGACACTCCGCGGGTGGTTGTTCCTCATAATGAGGAACTAAAGTACAGAGTCCTATTTGAGGCACATGACGCCCCTACCGGGGGTCATTTAGGTCGGGATAAGACCTACAGCGCTTTAAGCACTTTGTATTGGTGGCCCAATATGTATAAGTGGGTCGGTGCGTATATTCGCACCTGTGAGTCGTGTCAGAGGGTCAAACGCTCTGCAGATTCAGCAACGTCTTTGGCGAGCTTGCCCGTTCCAACCGACTGCTGGAAATCCATTAGTATGGATTTTATCTTCGGTTTTCCGAAAGATAAGGCCGGTAACACCGGCATTTTGGTCTTTGTAGACCGTATGAGCAAAATGGCCCACCAGGCGGCGGTGCATGAGTCCATTGATGGAAAAGGAACGGCGAAAGTGTCCCTAGACCGTGTCTTTCGACAGCATGGTCTACTTGATTCCCTTATATCGGATCGGGATCCCCGTTTTACGGGACAGTTTGGGGAGCGCTGTTTAAGGTGCCGGGCACTAAGCTCCTCATGTCCACTGCGGATCACCCGCAGACGGACGGTCAAACGGAACGCTTTAATCGCGTCGTAAGGACATTCTCCGGAGCTTATGTCCGGATTCTCTAAAGAGTTGGAGTGAGATGCTTCCTATGACCGAATGTTTCTTAAGCAATTCGGTTCATGCATCTACGGGGTTTACCCCGTTTTACGTGAACGGATTAATGGTCCGAGGGTTCCGTTGACGCCACGTGTGTGTGGCCCAGGGCTTGAGGGGGGAGCATTCCCTGATGTCAATCCTGTATCTGTGCGAAAGCACATCGATAAGTTCTTCTCGACGCGCCATAGTGTCTTACGACACGTTTGCGATGCCATGCGGAAAGCCAAGACAAGCAAAAGGAACAGGCCGACCGCAAGTGGCGGCGTAAAAAAAGGGCGTACAAAGTAGGAGAAAGTGTTTTATTAAACACAAAAACCTTCCTACACATGCAGTTTCTAACGTGTTACGGAACAAACTGCTCCCCAGGTTTGTGGGAACTTTCAAGGTGCTAGCCCGAAAGGGCTTGACGTACACCTTGGATATTCCGAAGGCGATGCGTATAGCAGGTGAGTACCTCCCTTAGCTACTCCCTAGTAAGGGAGGCCTAAGGTGTTAGACAGGGGAGAAAGTGGTCAGTAGATCAATTTTTGAGAAGTGAATTAATACATAGCTGTGGTTTTGCCTATTCTTACTCTACACACAGCCTCATATGCATGTGACCCTTCGCCACGAAACTCCTGGCCCAACGGACACTTCAACTTAACAACCGCCATCCGGATAACCTACAGATCCGGTTTCCAACACGCCCCTCTCGAAGTTCGCGCTTCGAGCAACTAGGCGATCGCAGTGATGCCCATCAAAGCACCGAGTGTCTTTAGTCGAGCCTTGTCAAGCGGCTTCGTGAAGGCATAAGCTGGGTTTTCTTCCCCACGTACCTTGACCAACGTGATTGACCCACGCTGTACCTGATCGCGAACGTAATGCCATCGGAGTTCGATATTCCGTGTGCGCCTGCTGTAGGTCGGGTTTGTCGCCATGGTGAGCGCGGCACTGCTGTCAACCCCGATGACTGGCTCGATTTTGTAGGATGGTAATATCTCCGTGAGTACATTACTCTCCTCCATGCTGGCTTCACACGATGCGACATATTCGGCCTGTGCAGTCGATAACGCGATGATCGGTTGACGGCGCGACATCCACGCAACAGCACCACCCTCCAGCGTAAACACTGAGCCACTAGTGCTCTTCCGCGTCTCAGGGTCGCTCCCCCAGTCACTATCGCAGAATCCACTCAGCATAACACGATCCGACGCAAGTCTCTCACGTTTGGTGTACTTGATACCATAGTCGCACGTGCCGATCAAGTAGCGGAGGACGCGTTTGATCGCTCCGACTTGCTTCGACGAGGGCTTGGCCACGAATCGACTCAATTGGCCGCGTGAGTAGGCAAGATCCGGCCTGGTACTGGTAGCCAGGTACATCAACATACCCAGCGCCCCACGATAATCGAAACTTGAGTCTATATTGTCGTCTTCGGTGGATGTAGCGAGTCTGGAGTTAGTTTCCATCGGATTTCCAGTCGGTTTTGTGTCGTCGTGTACATATTTGCCGAAGATCTCGTGAGCGTACTTTCGCTGAGAAATATTGATGGCCCCAGAAGTTTGTGTAACTTCAACACCGAGGTACTCATGCTGTTCCCCTTGGTCCTTCAAGCCGTAGGAAGTATCGAGGTCCTTTAAGAGCTGGATATTGAAGACTTCGTCGTTGGTAGCACAGAGTATGTCATCGACATAAAGTAAGACGAACACGATTCGCTTGTCGACTATTTGGTAGTAGAGACAGGGCTCTGTGGAGCACCTCTGGAAGTCACGTTCGATGAGCCAACCATTGATCTACAAGTTCCACTCGCGGCCAGACTGACGCAACCCATAGAGGACCTTTTTCACCACGTAGACATGACCTTGGCTTTCACACGGGAATCCTTCAACCTGCCAAACATACTGCTCGATCTCAAGATTGGCGTTTAGGTACTCCGTGTTGACATCTCCCCCGTAGACTGTGAGTCCTAGATCGGCCGATGTTTCCAGAAGCAGTCGAAAAGACGACATTCGAGCACAGGCGCGAACGTTTCCACGAAGTCGAACCCAGGGCGCTGCCAATTTCCGAGCGCGACAATTCTTGCCTTAATTTTAATAATGAACCCTTGAGCATCCGTCTTATACGCGTACACCCCCCCCCCCACATTGTCCTGATTGCCTGAGCACCATTTGGCATCACTGTGTCCTCGATCTCTTCCAAGACACCCTTGGCTCTCAGTGCTGCCATCTCTTCTAGCTCGGCCATGCGCCACAAATCAGCGAACTTGGAGCGCATTGCCTCGCGCCGGCACATTGGTACCTTGACATTTGCTGCTGGGATTGGTCGTCCGTCCTTACCGATGATTCTGGATGCCATGTTCGCAAACAACACGTAGTCCTTGTACCTTCCAGGCGGCCGGCGTGTTGATCCGTCACGTAGACCGGTTCGACGCATCTTCACTGCGTCTCCAAGCTGGACTCTCTCAGCTTCTGATTGTGTTTCATCGTGTGTAGGGCGCTTGCCCAGACCTTTAGGTGCCACAACACGCTCCTGCGCTGGCGTCTCCGCTATAGCTCCATCAGCCGATGGATCTTCAGCCTCTGGGACAGCCGCCGTAGCTGTAGCAGGCTTTTTTTCCTCATTTACGCCACCTTCGTCGTCTGCGGTGGAATGATTGTCGTCTAAACCAACATTTGAACCGCATTCGACTGAAAAGGATCCGTGGTCACTTGAACTGTCGGACGCGTCGTACTCTTCCTCGGTGGCGCCTATGAACTCGGAGCTACTGGAATCATCCCGCTCGATGTGATTACCATCCTGTCTGCTGACGGCTCTGTGGACAGAAATAATAGAATCCATCTCGCTGCATTCACGGGACACAGATGCGGTGACGTCCCCGAACTCACCCACCAACTCGGCAGTGGGCACCATGGAGATATTTGAGGACGAGGAATCGTCTTCCGAGTCATCTCACTCGTCGTCACCGTCTGCGTCACTGTCTAAATGGTAGATACCACCTGGAGGTTTGGTCGAGAAGCGTAGCCACGACGCTTGGTCCTCATCTTCAGGATTAATGTGGTGACGATCGCCGTATGTCACCTCTTCACGCACTCGCACCTCAGGCACAAATTTTACCGTGTTCTCGCTGGGGATGAACACCTCGCAGCCGACCTTGTCTTCCGAGTAGCCAAGTAAAAACGCGAAGATCGCGTTATTGTCGTGCTTTTGGCGTTCTGGCGACACGGGAACGTGCACATAGGCGAGGACTCCGAACTTACGGATGTGGTGAATGTCAGGATTGACACCAAAGAGTCGCTGGTACGGGATCCCTTCAATTGGATTATTGTAGACGCGGTTCTTGATGTACACTGCGTTCTTCAGTTCATACGGCCAGAACGAACGGGGATATACAGACGCTTGCATCTGTGTCTTCACCATTTCGATCAAAGACTGGTGAGCTCGTTCGCATGAGTTCAGGTGCGAACCTTTCGGCCCAACTGTCACGTGCTCGATTCCTCGCGCCGCGTACCAGGCTTAGATTTCTTTGTTGGTGAACCCGCCGCCTCTGTCAGTGAGGACGCGCTGTATCGTGAACGTCTCGCTCGCCGAGGGCTGATACTCACGCTTTACGATCTTTTTGATGCCTCTGCCAGCCTGTCGTTCGGCCCAGACCACGTATTGCTGCATATGCCGGTTCACGGTCGCTCCCGTCTTGTCTTTCAGCAAGTGTACAGTGAGAAACTTACTCCACCCATCCATTATCACTAGGACCGCTGAGTATATGGTTCCATTGTTCTGAGCTGGGAACATCAAGTCGGCATAGACGATCAGGTTGGGGGCTGTGATGTCACGATCCAATTTTTTCTGACGCCGCTTCTGCTTCTGCTTGCCGATATGGCAGGCGTCACAAGTCTTCAGCTTTCTTTGGGTGAGCATCATGCCCTTGACGAGACCACGGTCAACCATCACCTTCAGGTACTGCCCATTGACGTGCGCCAGCCGCTCCTGCCACACGTGAAGACTTCCAACGCCATCTACTGTGTCGTAATTCACGACAGCCCGCTCTGCTGTCGGCATCGACTTCTTACGCGCGCTGCCCTTTGTGTGGAGCAACCACAGCCCGTTCTCACGCACAGCGTGGATAACGTGTTGACCATCCTTTTGCACGCTGTACTCCTTCGTCTTCCTATCGTAGTCGATCTCGAAGCCTTGATCCATGGCGAGACTAGTCGATAATAGACTACGTTTTTCGTCAGGCACATAGAGAACATCATCGATGAAGAGCTCGACTTCTCGACCATTCACTTCAGTGAAAATTTCCACTGTTACGGTCCCAGACTCCTTGGTGAGTGTGGTGGCCGACACACTATGCACCTTCGCATCGAAATCATCCGGACTGATTTCCTCGAAATGCACAAACAGGTCCTTGTCGCCAACTATATGAACAGTCGAACCGGTGTCGAAACACCACCAATCCGACGAGACCGTGAAATCATCCGTCTGGTCGTCTTCTCCCACGAGTTTCATTGAAGATTCTCCCTCATCAACGACTCCACTGGTAACACCAGGCTACACACAAACTGGAAAGGCTGTTGGATCGCGGCCCCGAGTGAAATTCTTGCGTTGGCCTGGGCGATGGCCACCGAAGCCTGTAGTTTTGCCGCCTCCGCTGCCATCCTCCTTGGGTCTGCTGCGGGAAGTCGACCTTCAAGTGACCGATCTGGACGCACTTAAAACACTTTCTCTGGTGGGCGCTTCCACCGCGACCTGCGCGTCCCTGACTGCATTCACGACCGCCATCGCGCTCCTTACGACCTCTTCCATTCTTCGACGTCGACCGTCCGCCGCCATCATATCCTTGGTCACTGCGTTCCTTGCGTCGCGATTGACGCTCAGCCGCCTGTTCGATAAGTATGTGGAGAAGCGTGCCCAAAATTAGGCACACTTCTGGTCAAGTTTCGTCAAGGCATTTGGTCTAATTTCGGATTGGTTTAAACAAGGGGGGCTTTTCATCCTATCAGACTCAAGAAGTGTCAAGAACGCAAGTTTTGGTGAGTCACCCGACTTTGGGTATTTTACATATTTTTGTGGGGGTACATTTAGGGACTATAGGGTAGTAGTATTTTAGTTGTGGTTTTACCTTTTAGGACAGAGGTTATACCTTTAAGTAAGGAAATCTTTTAGCTTTCGGATAAGTGGCTGAAACCTCTTCTGGTCTTGGTTCACACCATAGCTAGGGGTCGCCGTTCTTCCCTTTTCGTACACTAGTCGCCTCCGCCCGCCGCGGAGTGTTTGGGTGAAGAGGGTCGAATTATCCCCTCTCGCCCATTATAACCGGTCTGGACGCGCCGCACGCGCACTTTGGCCCACCGGAAGTCCCTCGACGGGAGTACGATTTGGCGATCTCAACACCTCAATTCAAGTACGTTTGGAAAGTGCTATTCACTGGATTGGTCTTGGCGTGGAGGTATCGTTTGTGGAGTTTCACGAGCATATTGGGTCTTTACGCGGACATATTGGCTTGTTTTAATATTGGTTGGAAACTAGACCGGTTTTGGTCTTATTTCGTATTGGTAAGGGGCTAGACCGGAACGGTCGGTCTACCCTCTATTATTTCTTATTGGTCAGGTCTTGATCGTTTGGACGATCGACCTATTGGAAGTTATCTCTTGGAAGTGTTTTTGGTCTGTTTGTGCCTGGGGTGAAGAGTTCCGCCCCAGAGATACCTACCCAGATCGGTCTTCTATATTCAAGACCGCTTCGATACAATCTGCGATCCCGATCCACCGAGTGTGTAACTAGCCCATTCCATCGGGTACACAAGGTGAGATGGACACTAAACAATCGTACCAGGTGGGTTCTGATTACTACCGGTCGTCTGCTTGCAGCGGACGATCGGACAAGATCTCGAGTGGTGGTCCGCGGAGTACCCCCTCCGAAAGTTGGAAGGCTGGGCGCGATGGTGGTAGTCAGGTTATCGATGCTAATGTTTTCGATTTCGAACTTGACTCCACCACAAGTACGCGGAGGCTCTCCGGTGTCATGGTCCCACCAAAGCCACCGTACTTAACTGCACCACGTAGTTGCTAAAATTCGTACTGGTCTGGTAGACTGTCCAACACCATGGCATTCATGTCGATACTGTTCACTTCGTACCCGTAGCTCGACAACTCCGTCCGAAGTTGGAACATATTAGCCATGTGAACTTCGATGTCTCCAGACGGTGGAAACTTCATGTCCCGCAACTCCTCCGACCTCCGCAGAATGACGCTCTCATTGATTGTAGGATCCTGACGTCTCTCGTAGATTCCACACAACCCCGCCCACATATCCGACCCGAGCTCATACTGGTCGAGTTGTTGCAATCGGTGCGACGGGATAGTCGTACCGATCATATGCAAGACCTTCCACTGTTTCTTGTCGTAGACTTCCTTCGACTCGCTCCTCATTCAGGTGACATCTATCTTGCCTTCAGCAAGATCCAGAAGCCCGTGTTCACGGAAGATGGCCCGCATCGTCCACTTGTACGTGCGCCAATCTTTTCCGTCCCACCCGTAGGGGAGTCCTTCTGTCTTGGTTCGCCGTTCATGATCCTTGGATTTCTAGCGCAGTCTTGGGCTCATAACCCTGTTATACAGGGGAGCAAGTGGTCAGTAGATCAATTTTTGAGAAGTGAATTAATACATAGCTGTGGTTTTGCCTATTCTTGCTCTACACACAGCCTCATATGCATGTGACCCTTCGCCACAAAACTCCTGGCCCAACGGACACTTCAACTTACCAACCGCCATCCGGATAACCTACAGATCCGGTTTCCAACATAAGGCTAAATCGTTAGCGTACGCTAACAGGAAACTGGTGGAATCTTGGCCCCGAGAGAGAGAGTAATCTCACGCTAAGCCCTTTCATTAGGGCGTATCGGCTAGTATCGGCGTATCGCCGCTTAAGGAAAGTCTTCCTCTGTGCCCTAGACGCACCGTGCGTTTACACACCGGCTACACTACACGTCCCGGCGGGACCACGTAGTGCACTTTTTGGACCACCGGTAGACATAAAGTTCCAGAGAATTCGTCCTCAACTCCGCCCGCTGTGTCGGCAGCCCCTTTTTGCAAAGGAAACTGGGAGGTGATCAAGCCAAGTGTTCTCACCTCTTCCCCCATTGGTTTACACCTATCCACTAGAAGTTCGGCTGCTTTAAGCGCCCCTTGGGAACTCTAGGTGGATTTTTGTAAATCTGTCGATCTGCACATAGAAAGTGCAGATCGACCCCTTTCTCTTAAGGTTAGGCTAGGATTACAAATATTTTGTTTTTTTCCTTAGTGATCTAGGATTAAGAGGCTCGACGATCAGGTGGTGAAGACTTCCGCCGCGTGATCAAGTA
Organism: Peronosclerospora sorghi; assembly: GCA_026184515.1. Classification (NCBI taxonomy): domain Eukaryota; phylum Oomycota; class Peronosporomycetes; order Peronosporales; family Peronosporaceae; genus Peronosclerospora; species Peronosclerospora sorghi. The sequence goes on from CM047582.1 coordinate 1,371,305, forward strand.
CCCCTTCGCTGACTATCACTAGATCGACACCGTCGATCTTCGATCATCGATCTGCGATCATCGATCTGCGATCTTCGAACCCCAGTTTACCTCGGGATCTCGAATCTGCGATTTTTGCACCTGATCGACACCTGTCGATCTGCTACGAATCCACTCGATCTGCATCGGAATTGCAGTAATCTACGTCCCAGTCACCTGGAGAGCGACCCACGCCCAAACCGTCGGGTACACAAGGTGAGAAAGACATAGGCCTGTCACAGGACAACCGGAGGACCCCCTTCATTAGTCGGTAGTCCGGGCGCTGTGGTAACGACTATCCAATCCTCAAAATTTGGCCAGCCGCTCCACAACACTCTGGACTTAAGAATAGTATCATAAAATTGGATTTCATTACGAAGACACCTCTCATGTTGAAGATCGACAATCAGGAGGGAATAAGGAATGTGGAGAGCGAGGCTAGTGCTGGAAGTATCAAGAACATTGAACAATCAAGCTCAAGTTTTTAAAGGATTATGCAAAAAAGGAGTGGTTAAGAAAATGCATGTATCGAGTGTGGAGATGATCGCTGATCAAATAAGGAAAACGTTAATGCGCAGCGGTTGCTAGAGTTGCGAAAGCAACTTTGATTGGATTGATGAGGTTATAGCTCCTGATGTTTCAGGAGGAGTGTTGATGTTGTATGTAACCACGTTGAAAGTTTGGGTGAAAATACAAATTCAAAAGATGAAACTGTCCTAGCTATATACATTTGGTAGAGGTTCAAGACTATGATCATAGTTCACTTTCCGTTTTAATACTTCGCTTAACTCACTGACAAAACTTTTAGGTCAGGGACTCTCGCATGGACTCTTTTTGACAGTTTCTATCGCTAGTGTCGCAATTATTTTTTCCTGGTCCATCATTACGTAGATTTGTGGAAATTAGAGTCGTGTAGATGTCGTTTCATACCTTGAATATACTGAATTCGCTCTTTTGTTAATTTTATCGCAAACAATAGTCCGTTAACGATGAAAACAACACCCCAAAACAGTCGCAGACCGTATGTAAACATAACCAAGTCAGGGAATTGTTCAATTGAATGTATATTGAGAAGCGGTTACCTATCCTAACATGCAATATGCATAAGAGCTGAAGTTGTAGCGATCGTACGTAATTTACACTACTTATCCGTACCTAATAATAAGTACTAAGACCTGTACGTACGCTTATCTAATCTCTTAAAAGTACGAAATTATCAATCCTATAAATGAAAATATACACATACCCAGCTTTTAGTAAAACCGTAATATCGAATATAGCTCGAAATAATTTATGTGGCGCCACGCCTTATACTGGTCTATGCGCTGGTTGACATGTTCCTTGCGCAGCCACTGTGCATACATGCAATGTTCTTCACTTTGAAAGGTCCATTCTTCTGCCCACTGTAGTTATAATGCCCACATCTAAACCTCCGGGACTTTATTTTAGTTCGCCGTGTCATCCCCCGTCGCTCCAGTTGACTCTTTCTGACCGCATCCTCTGGGATGCTTCACTATACTCAAACTCTAATAAATGAAGCTGGGGCTTGTCGCTTGTACTCTGTCGTCCCACCAGCTGGTACTCACGTTGCTGGGGCTATGCGCTGAATCTGTGGTATATGAAAGACCAGAATCTATTCAGATCGTCAGTTTCAAAAAAGCTAACCTATAAATAAGTACTAATAGTCGTACAATAGCGCCACGTCCAAGTTATCTGTCCAGTTGTTGACACTTGTCGAGTCTCTATTCTGCATTTGTCTGGTCCGACTTTGACGATAAATCAGAATGACGCCCTAAGGATGGACAATTTTCACCGGATGGCACTGACGTCGCGCATAGGCATAGCTAAAATAGATGCAGGAACAGCTTCCGAACCGATCCATTGGATCATCTTCACAATCCATTTTCCAATTCAGCCTGCGCGTCTAACGAGTCTGGCCTACACTTTTCCGTATAACAATCATGTTATGGCGCACATCGCTCACAGTCGCTGCAGTAACTTGGTCCTGCCTTCTCGGATCATTTTTAGCTGAAGAACTGTGCTCTATCCTGCCATCGACCTACACGGAAGCGAAGAAAACGTACCCTCATCTTACTCCGGCACTGGAAACAGTTGAAAAATCGTCCATTGCTGCATGGTACACTGATCGTCTTTCAGCTGCTGAACGGTCCGAGCTACTGTCGAGTATCACTGAACAATGTTCGAAGGATACGCGCATGGTCATTACCGTCTATGGCATTCCTAACAAGGATTGTAATGCTGGTCTTTCTTCGTCTGGATCAGTGCATAGCACTAGTGACTACGAATCGTTCCTTTCCGAGCTGACGAAAGCCGTTGGCGACCGCAAGGTGCTATACATCGTTGAACCTGATGCTGTCGGTCTTCTTGCTAAGGGAGGCTGCGGAAAGTCGGCCGGTTACCTCGACAACCTCAAAGTCGCCGTGCAAGCTCTGTCAGCCAATGCGAACGCTCAGTTGTACGTCGATGTCGGATACTGGCTGCTGGCTGATCCAAGTGCCGCGGAAGAGGTGGGTACGATCATGAAAGCCTTGAGCGCATCGGGCAAGCTCAAAGGTGTTACTATCAACACATCCAATTATCGCTCCACGGATGAGTGCACCACGTATTGCAGCAATTTCCAAAAAGCGGTGGGTTCCCAAAGCATGACTTGCATCATTGATACGTCCCGAAATTACAATGGAAATCCAACCACTGATTGGTGCAATATCAAGAGCGCGGGGATCGGCAAGCCACCGACATCGAACACAGGCATTCCGAACGTGGACTACTTTCTGTGGATCAAGGTACCTGGAGAGAGTGATGGTATATGCACCAGCGTCTCCACCTCGGACCAATCGCTCACTGGAGTGACGGCAGGCTCGTTTTACTTGGATGGCTTCCTGTCCCTCTGGGATCAAGGATACTTTGTGAATGAAAAGGCTATGAATCCCATCTCCGGCAACAATAACATGCCAACGCAATCGAGCAATGAAACAGACATGGAGACTGCTAAACAAACTGACACGGATAACTCTGTGTATCAGGCATCCGAAGTCGGACAGGAGGCGGACACCCCCAAGCAGTCTGTTCTTGGTACGGTTGTGCCAGCGGGGGACAAGAACTCTAAAAATACTACGGTTGGTGCTGACGCGACCGAGCTAGCAAGGGAAGCTACACTGACAGCGACCCCAGTGGTGGCTGCTGCAGAGACAAAAACGAATACAACGAACGAAGTTACTCCCAAGGCGCCGATAGAGGACGCTACAGAGACCTCCGCAGCCACGGCCAACGCGTCAATGAAGACTGATGAGGTGCTGGCGGACGCTGCCCAGATGGATACGCCCACTATTCCAACTCCAGTCGCAAGGGCGCCATCCTTGCCAGCCAGTGCGTCATGCAAAGCTAAGAAGCGCCAGCACTAGGATGAGTAAACCAGTTGGATATGTGGGGTGAGTTTCGATACATTCCTTTAAAGTGTGAATGCTGCATGTGTAAAAGAGGATCGCCGTGTTGTCCTATTGCTTGTCGTATTGAGAGGACACATCTGGCCTAAAAGATAACCGATAAACAGCAAATGAATTTACAGCCAAAACTATATGGTTCGTTTCGTCAGGTTACCGCTATTGTACTATTGCTTAAGGGTTTTTTAGGTACCGAAATGTGCTGAATAACTTTACGTGACGGTGGCGAATTCAAACAAGTTCCGACACTACATTGGTGTAAGTTTTGTAAAAAAAAACATGTGCATTGCTGTAATTAATGCTCTTTATCAGACAGTTGGACGGCTTTAGTACTGCGCACTTCTGCTTTATTCCTTTGGTAGTCATTACACCTTCTCGCTTGTTTTACCTCACGGTATTTATTCTGTATGCAAATATAATATTTTTATCAACTTTATATCTTTGTGATCCAACTCTTTCTTTTATAGAAGATAAAAATTAACAGAACAAAAAGGTTATTTATTTAGGGTTTTGCTAACGTACATACCGTATGTATCGTGCATACCCTAATCTTACATATCGTACGTGTCTGTGAAAAATGCGCATTGACAACTCTATTATAGGGTTTGTCGCTCCAACTACCGGGGTCCTGTTTGGTAGTATGGAAACCTGAACTTTGGTGGGTATCGAACCCGTGACCTATCGCTTGTAGATCGGTGCTCAAACGAGTGCACCAAGGGGGGACCCCTAACAACTCTATTATAGGGGATCGACCACGCCCAATTGTTAATTCGACCCCCCCCCGCCCATTTCTACACATCGATGTAACAATGCGCTTTTTATATTGTAAATAAGTTAGAGCTAATGACCGTCGCTTTAGGAGGATTTTGGCTGTCCAGCATTTCCAGCATTCCCTAGCATTGTCCCAAAAAAAACGTCGCTTTCTGACCTCCTTATCTTCCAATGTGTCTCACCGCCATAGAGAACTGGGCGGCATCGTCCCCCCCCTCCTTAGTAACAAAAAGTACCTGCGACAACGACAGCGGGCGTACCGTTACCACTGTCCTATCTCATTGGAAGAAACAAACAAATCGCTGCATGAACAACCGCAGTGACGCATTGACAAGTTTGGACACTCCTTATAAGTTATACATAGTGATTGCGATGTACTTTTGAACGTCTCAACTAATCGTCGTCTTCATCTAAGTCACTGTCATAGTAGATGCTCTGCCGAATACTGTTGATCCGCTCCTGGCTCAGTTGCTGCTTCGCTATTTGTGGATTATTTCCTGTTGTTTAAGGTCCCCCACAGTCATCCAGAGGACTCTCAGGCTCAGGACCTTCGTATGTTAGCATTTTATGTCGACTCAAGTAGTAGGCCAAGAAAGCGGTGGAAAATTTGTCCGTGCCTCCGAGCTCGTCTAGACCTTGAACCATCTTTTCTACCTTCTGCTTGTGGACAAGCACAATGCACGGGATCATTCAAACTCCAAGCTTGTCCACCACATACTCGGCTTTCTCAGCATCCATGCGAGCGAACTTGGTTTCGACATGATGGAGCGCCAAGCGGTTCAAATGGCCGTCCACGACCTGACAGAAGGCATTGGCTCGCGTAAAGAAATGCACGACAACCTTCTCACTTTTCTTCGCTGTTTCAAAGAACTCTTGTGTGTCTGCGATGGTTGTGTACTCGCCGTGGCCCTGAGCACGCAGTTCTTGCGCCTTCTGCTGCATGGCGTGCAGACGCTTTTCGCGTAGTCGTTCCAATTCATCGTCATCAGCCTCTTCAAGCTTCTTCAAGGTCTCATCCAACTTTTGTTCTTTCTGCTCCAGCGTCTCTAAAACATTTTCGCCGATTACACTCGCGACCATCTCGGCTTGCGCCGCAGACGTCGACGCCATCGTTGTCTAGAATTTTAAAAAATTTCTCACGCTTTCAACGGAGGGCGGAGTTCTAAAAAAATTTCATGAACCACGAACTGGCTGTGAAATTATAGCTATATTTGGAAATATTATACCCTAAAAGGAACGACTCGTCGCCCAAGCAAAAGAGACTCGTCTATCCAGCTAGCCTCCTAAGGCGACGGTGATTCATTAGCTCTAACTTATTTACAATATAAAAAGGGCATTGTTACATCAATGTGTAAAAATGGGCGGGGGTGGTCGAATTAACAATTGGGGGGGGCGATTTAACATTCCCCCTATTATATTAACACGCGCATTAACCGCTGATTATAGTAAAATGGACGCCTTCGCCGTTAACACAACTTTCGACTCGCATGGTGATGCGCGCGGAAAATACGAGGAGTTCGCTCGTAAGACTGGATTATCAGTGAGGCTTGGGACCGCGAAGAAGGAAAAGGATGGGACTATCAGGAAGAGGGATTTTTTGTGCCATCGGGAAGGCGAAACGCCTTCAAAGGATGAGGACAACTCCAAAAAGACACGCAACCGCGAATCTACAAGATGTAAATGCAAGGCTATGCTTCGCGTATCGAAGCAGGCGAACGGAAGATGGAAAGTGTTACAGTTCAGCAATGAACACAACCACGACCTTCTGACACCAACGGAATCAGCACTTCTAGCAGCATATCGTGGATTCAATGAGGAACGGGAGGAGTGCACCGCATGCTTTAATGACCTCATGCAGTACAGTCGGGAAATCTGCAAAAAGGCGTCGGAAGGGGATCGGGATACATATATTAACACGAAAAACGCCCTGAAAGCGCTACTCAAAACACTTTACGTGACGCCGAACGAGAAAGAGCCTGAGAAAACTACGGAAGATTATCCCACTACTACGAACACGGCTGAATCAGACAATTCTGAAGACGCTATTCACCACATGGAAGACATTTGCATCGCGGTAAAAAATCCTCCAAAGTCGAACACAAAAGGGCGTAAGAAGGAAAGTCGACGTCAGTCAGAGGTGGAGCAATCACTAAAGAAAAAGAAGCCGAGGACATGCAAATGTGTAAAGGAATTGGGCATGATTCGCGGAATTTCCCAACTAAGTCATGGACTGTCTTAGAGATGAAGTTGTAAATATATCTAGTTGTAAACTCAAAGTCATTTACCTTATTGAGTATGTATCGTGCATACCGGGGGTATGTACGTACATACGGTATGTACGTTAGCAAAACCCATATATTTAAGTTCGTTCGAGGTATTAGATATGGGAGCTGCTATACGGACACCCCCCTTTTGCTATCCGGACCCCCCCCCCCCCCCCCACAACCCCCCCCAGCAACTACAGATTTTCTAATGGGAGCTGCTATTAGAGAATCTGTACTTGCTGGTGTCATTTATGGAGCTGGAAATAGCAGATCCAGCGAATATACTACAGTCTAGGGCCGGACAGATTGTACAATTATACGTGTCCTCTTCCTGATGATACACTCAATCGCATAGGTTTATCTGCAATTAACGGCGGGCTCTTAACACCTGTCAAACATGCTACGGTCTCGCTACGAGCTAATATTACGGCCACGGCGACGGCCACGGCGACGGCGGCGACGGCGGCGGCGACCGTCATCTCGATCAGCAGGGCTTTCGTCTTGTCGTTTTTTTCTTTCACGACTATAGCTAGGTCGGTGTTCCTTACGATCACGACTGCGTGGTCTGGATATATCTTTAGGTCGTGGTTCAGCCAACGATGATCGACTGCGGCACCGTCTTCTTCTAGTGTCTAGCAATTTATGATCAGCTGAAACTACCGCAGTATCCATTTCCTCATTCAATTAAGACAACGAAGATGAACCTACAGCACTATCACGCGGCTGGTATAGAGCGCTGACAAAATATATGAGAGATATTTTAACCAAAATGACCGATAATGTTGCACCTGTAGGACTGGTGTAAGCGATCGAGTGCAGTAGCCTCTCGCTCAACCTTGGACGCTTTTACTTTCTACATAGTAAATATTACCAGAAAAGAATTAACATATCGTCGTGAGTTACTTTTTGGACTAGTCACCTTCTTTTTCAAGCAGAAGTCATCGTAGCCATCTTCTCCAACCTCTATCCTAGCCGAAGCAACCCTTAATGTAAACGATTACGTAACAGCGTTTTCGTGAGTGACAATATGAAAAAACGGCACGGAAATTACGTTACGCGCTCACCGTTCCTGGCGTTCATTAAAGCCTCCTCCAGCGCCATCGCGTTTTTCGGCCTAGAATAACATAGGTATTAGCGCTTCACAACTTGGTCACATCTTTGGTGCTCACCTACCAACCAGACCATACATCCCGGCTTGGAGCTCTTACACATGTTGCATTCGGATCGTCGCTCCTAGTTGACATTACCACACCTACACAAAGAGCTACTTCACCAACGTTTCTATCAAATAATACGCCAAACACAGCATACGTATTGCATGTCCAGTCTCCAGGCTGAAAAGTCCGGGTGGACCTCTAAAGTCAGTTCCTCCTTTATTTTTGAGCTTGTCGCCACAAAATCCTTCCGGTCAAGGTGTTTGACAGCGGTTACACGAGCTGCGTCGGGAAAAGTTGACGTTGGAGCATCTACAGACAGAGGCATGTTAACACAGGTACGATGCAAGAGTGGATGAAGTGTGATACCCTGGATTAGGACAGGGCCAATCACCATCAGACATCTGGAGGACTCCGGCCATTTGGTAAAAGAAAAGAATTTTCACGCGAATTACCATATAAGGGGGGGTGTCCGGATAGCAAAAGGGCGGTGTCCGTATAGCAGCTCCCATTAAATAAAAAAAAATATTTTTTCACCTGAAGAACCAAATCAGTTTCGAATATAGCCAGATCCTGAAGTACATGCTACAAGCGCATTTTGGGGCAGCTTCGGGTGATCCTCATCCGATATCACGTACTTCGTCAAATGTTCCGCTTATAGTAGTTCTCTCTGCATTACATACGAGCACATCCTGCCCAGAAACAACATCATTCAAGATTTCACTCATGTTCAGAGTTGATTCCTCTGGCAGAACATTAGCTTTTGTCACTCGCTGGATATCATCACCAGTTGGATGACCGAAAAACCCCTGAAGCGAATGTATTGCGACAACCCCACGGTGCGAAGTTCCATCTCAACATCTTTGGCAGTTGCGTTTTCGGGCCAAACCTGCAAGACAAGAAGATGAGAATTGGTCGAGCAATTCCTATATGACCCGAGCACAGAACCCAGATGAGATCTGAGACGGATACCCATTTGCTGTCTTGAAAGATTTCTTCCAGCTCGAGAAAACGCAGCAAGCCAAGCTTGAATAGTGTCGCATTCAATCGAAACGTATTCTGAGGAGGGATAACGATCGGGGTTCCAGCGCGTTCGTGCTTGCGGTTGACATCAAAACTGACGTACGATGAAAAGAGAAACAAAGCTTAGGCCTGGTATTTGCAAATCCAGAGTGTCTTTCACGTCTCCTGCTCGTCGATTAATCCCTGATGACGCATATTAACGACGAAATTTGCGTCATCGACTATTACCTCGCGATCGCCTTTGAGTGGCAGGACACTTCAAAATCACAGCCATATACCAGCTTGAAAAAATCAGCAAACTTTTAATTTCAGTCATTCTTTTTGCTCGAATGCGATAGATCCAAATGCATTAGGCATGTGATTGGATTGTAAAGAAGATCACACATGGCCGCGTTCCGGAACAAAGGGCTGCGAGAATGAACACCATTGGTATCCGATCGAGAAGATTGGCAAATGAAACGACAGGTGTTTTACGCAATGTTTTGAATGTTGACGAAACTTCGCCTTCATGCTTCAGCTCGGGAAAGCCCAATTGGTTCGTTAAACTTTGGAAAGCTTTTCTCGCTGATGCACCACCCTCCAGAACCACTGTGAACTTCTCCCTCAGGTTTCTTTATCTGGGCTGACGAAGTGAATTAGAATATTTTGTGACACGCTTTCTTTACGCCCAGAAATTCTCGCTCCCTCCCTTCCTATTCCAGAGTCTATCGGCTCGAGAACGAAGGTCTCGGCGTTGAAAAAGAAGATCAAGGGAGAGAATGATAATGTTTAGTGTCTTGCACGCACGCTCTTCATCTCTTCCTGGTAAAAGATGAAGGCGACGCGTGGCTGGAGGGCAGATAGAGAGGTACACCTCTATGGTTTTCTGTTCGTTATGATGGATACGCATTTCGGAAATGAGCTCACATGCACAACTCGAGTATTATTCTGTTGCATAGTTCTTCAGTTGTGTCGACGCGGAAGCACCGTATTAAGTAACTGCGCCAAATAACGCCAAGTGTATCCATGCGGTCTTTTGACTCAACAACAACTAAGGAGTACGCCCACCTTAACATGAACGTGTCACCTTCCGGTCACATGCATATCCATCCTTTAGCCATTGCTATCAGTGTCGTGGGTTTCATGGGTTTACTCTTCCTCATGACTGCGTCTTCCTATCAAAGACAGCAGCTCCAGGTCATGGCTCGCAAACTTTTGCGTAAGAAGCGCAAGTCGGTCACTGAAGAGGACAAAGGGGGCACTCTTGGAGTGCACGAGGTCTCCGATCTCCCAGGCTTCGCGCGCCACGCGGCCGAGACAGGCAACGCGCGAGTTATTAAGCGCTGGGTATGCTCTACGAACAGGAATGTGGACGCTCAAAGTTCCGAGAACCTTACGGCGCTGCATTATGCTGTACGTGGTGGTCACAATGAGTGCACGAGACTCCTCTTGACGGCGAATGCGGACCCAAACACTATGGATGAACGCGGAATCACACCGCTCCACTTGGCTGCCCTTGGTGGCCACGCTCTCTGTGTGAAATTGCTGCTGGATTACCACGCTGACCCGTTTCGAGAAGATGTGGACCACCACACTCCACTATTTATTGCCGAGCAGAGCGGTAATATCGGATGTGCCAGGCTACTACAGCGCGCGATGGCCAAGGCAGCAATGCAAGAGGACGCGTCCGTCACGTTGCGAACCGGTGCCACCACTGCGCGAGTGGACAATGCCGTCTAAATCACAACATACTCATTGGTACAGAAGCTAATTTGGATAATAAATCACGCCTACTCTCTATAGTTTCGAACAGTGACGAGTTTCGAACATGACACCAAGAGCTTCCACCAGCAAGTCGACTTGGTGCCGCGTGTTATCTGCATGAAGAATAATACGGAAACGTTCGGCACCCTTTGGCACTGTTGGAGAGCGGATCGGGATCACGCGAATCCCCATGGCATTCATATGCTCGGAAGCTCTCAGAACGTGTTGATTGCCTTCAAACACGATGCCTTGAATTGGAGAGTCACTTGTCAAGAGTACGTTGCGAGGGATACGAGCGTTGGTGTGAACCTTTATCTTGAAGTAATGGACCAAGTCGATCACATTGCTGCGGAGGGCATGAGCTTCAGGACTAGCACTGAATTCATGCGCACATGCAATCGACACGAGCTGATCGAATGGAAACGCTGTAGTGTAAATGAAGGAGCGCGCATAGTTGACGAGATAGTCGATTAGAACTTGGGAGCCGCATACCACGGCACCGTGACAACCCATGGCTTTCCCAAACGTGTGGATGCGACAGGCAACTGTTTGTTTATACTGCTCCTCCAAGCCTAGCTGACGTATGATACCCGAACCATGAGGACCATAGAGACCCGTGCTATGCGCCTCGTCAATGATGAGGAAGGCACCTAGTCGGTCACAGAGTGCAGCCAACTCAACCACTGGAGCAAAGTCTCCGTCCATGGAGTAGAGCGACTCCACTACCACATATACACATGCTTGGTGTCTACCTTTTCGAGCTGAAGACGATGCAAAGTTTCGAGCTTTGTGCTCCAGATCATCCAGATCATTGTGTCGAAAAGCTACTGCACGACCAGAGGCAAACGCGCGACTCAATCGGATTCCTTCATGGCACGAACTGTGCACCAATTCATCATACAAAATCACGTCGTCTTCATGGGGAAGACTAGACAGGACACCAAGATTCGCAGCAAAGCCAGAGTTGAACAATAATGCCGCATCGCTGCAGAGACAGCATGAGACGGAATCAACCCAAGCGTACTCTACCTCCACCATCTAGTGAGCGCACCTGTTGTAGAAGGTAGCCATATCTCGTTCCACCTTCATACATAGCCGCGAGTTGCCTGAAATGAGCCGGGAACCCGTAGCTCCGAGTGTGTAGCCGTACTGACTCTGCAGCTGTTTCTTACGCTTATTTACAAGAGCGTGTAAGGACTCTGAGCGTGAAAAGCCAAGGTAATCATTCGAGCAAAAGTCCAGCGCGCTTGCACTCGTTTCATCTGGGATACTGAGTGTGCGAAGCGTGCCAATGGCGCGACGGCGGTCCAGCGCAGCCCGAAGCTTCGTTTCCATTCAAAAAGTAGCAGTGGACGAAATTGGATTAAACAGGTAAATTGGTGTCATTTAAAACCAACTCAGAGTTTAACCAGGTCAATTTGTTGGCAAGACATGAGAAAAAAACGCAGGTGTATTGTTTTGTTTGTCGTAATACTGCTCAAGTGTGTTCTTCACCCTTTCGCGTAGAATTCAACTAATCCATGAGGTTACTAGGCGCACTGTGAACTCAGTGAGTAACTGCTTTTACTGTAACGTAGCAGACATGATTGACGAGGAGATAACGTAACGTCATGACTCAAATGGCCCGATGATAATGCTCCTTTTTTATCGCCTCTAGCTTTGCTTATTAGCTGTAGCCTCACGTCGAGCTGCATCTTGCAGCAACTCGGTGTCCACTTCTCCCGCTGGAATCTGCACGTAACGGATGGAACTTCCACGGATAAAGCAGTTTTTCATATTCATCTGCGAAAAAAAAACAAATGAGGCTCAGACACGCCTACAATAGATGCAAGTTAGAATTTACCAATTGTGGAAACTTATCGCCTTCCACAACCGACACATTGAGCAATTTAATGTTGAGATACTGGTCCACCGAGTCGAGGACGCCCATTAGCGCCACATCGTTCTTAAGTTCTACGGCTACCTCCTTACCGACGAGTGTTTTAAAGAAGGAATAGAAGAGCTAAAGAGTCCACAGTACTTCAAGGTGAGAATTTTGGGAAGCAACGCAGAGAGATCAATCATCCTTACCATTCTGCAGACGTTCAGCGAGTTATTATAATCCCTTTTAATTTTTTCAGCTGCACGAAAAATTAAGGCAATTGATATCCGTATCCCCCCCAAATTACTACCCGTATCCCCCTAAATTACTACCCTGTATCCCCCCCCCCTCAATTATAGGCCTATCCTCCCCAAAATTGCAATATTTCCAATTTTCTAGATATTCGATTCGCGAGGGCTTGATATATTTGACGTTTGTATCGACGACCGGGCAGTTTCGGAGCTCAGCTGTCTCTACATTTTACTCTCCGGAGAAAAAAATCAACAGACCCCGAGACAAGTTACCATGCAGAACGAGGCCGGCCATCCGATATCTATATCCCGCGCAAATGGTGCTTAAGAATTGCGATACAAAACGGCAGATACTAGTTTGTTAATTGTTGGGCTTGGTCTTGTCTCTATGGCGTTCTAGCATGGACGAACCGCATCCTTGCGGCCAAGGATAACGCCGCGGTGCAGATCAACATTGGACGTGTGAATGCGAACGTGCGAGATCTGGCTGTGATGACGAAGACATTACCTTCGATTAAACGGTCGGGACTGGTGCTGAACGTCACGGCGCAGCGCTGGGATTTAGTCGCAAGAATGACCCCAATATCTTCAAGAGCGTTAAGCGCGGACTTGTGCCACTGGCAGAGCAGTTTTTTCTCTTGGTTGGCTCTCTTCCGCTGGGCCCGTCCTTCTTGCTCAACCTTAGAGTAGATTTGGACTTTTTAATTGAACGACATCGCGATAGGCTGTTGAAACACAGCGTGGAATCGCTGGAACTTTTGGATTTGATCATGCGTGAACTGTTTGCAACTCAAGGCAGCATGCGTTTCCGCCAAATTGACCTGTCATCGGAAGCACTGGCTGCTTTCGTACTCAAGAATGAAAGAGTTTATCGAATTCGAGGCTGGAACGATTTGCAGCGCAGATTGATTGGACAGCAGCGCTACTGCTTTGGACTTTTTCACATGCATATGCAGCATGCTCAATTGGTATTTGTGGAAGTACTTGTGACGGAACACTTATGCAGAAACATTACTCCTATCCTGGAGCAAGAGACGCCGAAAATAAAGAACCTTTCGCACATTATATTCTATTCGGTGTCGACGTCCAACACTGGACTTCGTGGATTGAAGATTGCAAGTCACTTGCTGTTCTTAACAATCCAACGTATGAGCAGTACGTTTCCGCAATCTATTATGGCAGCCACACTATCTCCCGTCCCAGGTTTCGCTCGATGGTTTAAAGCCACACTTGTTTTCGGTGACCAGCAATCTCATCATCGTTCGGACACTCGAATTGTACTGAAGACAGAGCGAAATAAGGATATGAAACTCCAACGCATTGAACCTCTTCAACAAAGTTTCTTTACGATAGAGCAAGCCCAGCGTATAACCATGAAATATGGTGCGAATCAGCTTGGGCTTCACAAATGGCTCTTGAAGAAACTCAGTGACCCTGAGTGGCACAAGGAAGACGAGTTAGTGAAGGATATTTGCGACATTGTCACAACCGCTTGCGCGCTATGTCCTTTTTGAGCGGAAAAAGGACAAGATCTTGGATCCGTGGCAAACTTTCATCTACAAAACGGTGCCCAAGTCGATCAAATCAATTTTATGGCCGACACCACCCCGTCAGCGTTGACGACAGCTTTGGGCATGATGATCAATTACCGTTACTGTATGACGTTTATTGACATAACTTCGGTTTCATACAAGCGAAAATCTCTTGCTGCTTTATCTCCTGCGATAGCTTGTTTGGCCGGAGAGGAGCATTACTACTGGACGGTAAGACTAACAGAATGTCGTCCGAAACAAAGCTGAGTCTAGGGTGTTGCTAATGTGTTTCTTACATACAATTCAGAGATCGAGCGTATAACGGACAAGAGAAACACACCGTTGTTTACCAAGGCGTTCCGTGCTGGTGAAGTGATCTGTGCACGCGGATCGCTACCCGGCATCTTTACTGGTGAATCGGACACTTTTGCTCTCGCTGGCTATATCCGCCACCACGGAGAGGGTGACATGGCATTGACCGAGCTGTCCCGCCAGGCGGACGCCAAGAACTAAGCAGACCAAGGCTTTTTTCTTATGTTCGTTCCTGATAGTTCAGACGCTTGCGTTTACTGTTAGCACGATATGATCAGGATGATGAACTCGTGCGTGCTTGCTGGTACTGATAGTAGTCGGTTGATCTCGGGTCAAGTTCGCCTTTATTTTGTCGGTTGTAGTCTCGCTATTTAATATGGACAACGATCTCCAAGACGAAGCAATTTACCCGTACACACAAACTTCTTGTCTTGATGTATTGTCTCTACTACAGTAATACTGCGCAGTAAGCTCAACTTTGTAACACTTTTCCTCGCATAGGGCTAACTTCGTGACGTAAGGCATAAAAACTGTTTGGATTAAGATGGAGATTCGCGCCACCTTCTACTGCACTCCGTCAACACTAAGAAATAATCCCTATTTTAACCTTTCATTAAAGGAAAAACATTGCGTTAGTAAGTCTTCTTAAACGATAGAGACATGTACTCCCCGTACATAAGAACCACGCTGTGTCATGGCTTCCGAAACCACCTTCATCGTGTCGATGTATCTGTTGATACAAAGCGCCAGACAATTCTGCTGCTTGCCGTCTAGCTTGCCGTTGGGGCGAGTAATGCACTTGTCAAAGCACTTCTCCTGTAGACTCTGCGTCAACTCCTGCAGTGCCTGCTGCTGCACTTCCGAGAAAACCTGTTCACGAGATAATTAAAGATCATTATGGCTCACACTTCTCCACGCAGCTGAACCACTTCGGCAATATACATCACTCCCTCCAGTCACCTACTCGGTTAAAAAGCTCTGCCTTTTGCTGAGGACTGAGTTCGCACGGACGACATGATTGGGCGTAATGGAGATATGTAATGTACGCGATTCCAGTTTTGTGGGGATACGCCTATGATAGGCCTATAATTGAGGGGGGGATACGGGTAGCAATTTGGGGGGATACGGGTAGTAATTTTGTGGGGATACGGATATCAATTGCCAAAATTAAAAATCTAAATAATTTTTTTTTATTTTTGGTGCAGCTAAAAACTAGCGGGACACAAATTTAGAGAGTTCAGATTACTATTTTAAAATCGCGACCTAGAAGGTATATACAGAAATATCAAGGATGTTGAGGAATAATCGGGTCCCTTGTTAGGTGCGTCTCCGTGTGGATTTTACTCTCATGCTTGCCTATCACTCGTAATTGACGTAGCTGGTTCTTTACGCTTAACTCTTTGGTGACTTTTGCCACCTTGAAATCACGTTATTCCACGGTCTTTACACCTTGAATGTAGGAATTAAATTTAGCACACAAACACACACTCACGTTAGGCACGCAGAGATTTTATACTACCTGATCTGAAAGTTTTGACCAGGTAAGATCTCGGAAGATGAAAGTGTTCGTCGTCACTCATATCGCTCTAGAGTACTGATACACACGCGCTCCAATCGCTCCGGGAATACTAGCGTGTGTATTTCCGCAACGAAACGATAGCAACAGAAAGAAACGTAACACCAGTAATAAAACGCAAACAAACTGTATTATCCACGTAATATCCACTTAGTGTTCCACGTCACTTGAAGCGAGACCGTAACACAATTCACAAACCACGAGAAAACCAAGAGAAACTTCCGGCCGTAATCACGGCGTACTCCACTCCATAATACCCACGTGATCTAGATAAGTCAAATTCAAAAGTGATTTTAGTAGTGTTAAGATTTAGACTTCTTCAGACCGAACGGCATACGGTTCCACTCGAACAGACCGACGGCGTAACAAATGCGGAGATCTCGCGATCCCGATCGGTCATCGAAACCACCCAAATCCACTTGCCATATCAGTGAGCAATACCATAGGGTCTTATCGAGATCTTCTAGAAGATCGCTGATCAGCGGCATCGGGAACACCATAAGCTTGTTCAACCGATATACCAACCGATAATCGATACACAACCTGATGTCGACGCTGTTCTTCTTGATCACAATCACGATCGGTGAGGCCCAGGGCGAGGTCTACGGCTTAATGATCTTGGTAGCCAACAGTATTTTAATAAGATCGGACATTTTTTCGCGGTACTGTAGCGCCACACGTCGGCATCGCTGGGCGATCGGCTTGGCATCACCCACATCGATGTCGCAGATCGCTCCGCGAGCAGCAGGGGGTAAGGCGTTGCCTTTCCCGATAAGCAGATGTTTCTTTTTCCATATGATCTTCTTTAGATGATCGATCTGATCGGGACTGTTGACATCCCGATCACCCACTTGCAGATCGTCCAAGGTGACTTCGGGCGGATCAGCAGACACTTCAGGGAGGACTGCCATCTGGCTCTCCAGCTCCTGAATATATTGATCCCCGCCCTCATGGATACAAACTTGGTCGTCTTCCGGTACAATATCATCCAAACCGTCCTGATCGGTTGAACACTGCTGTTCCCGATCAGCGTGCTGCCTTTCCACGAAATCTATCTGCTTAGGCGCTCCCTCGTGGTCCTCCCCAGTAATGCCATCTTTCCCTTTTTCTATTCCCGGCTCCGCTGTCGCCTGTTCTTGTGACGCCACAACGTTGACGAAGCTTGGCTCATCTGCTTGATGGTCCACCGTGTCCGGCGACTGCGGTGCCTTTTTTCGAACTAACATCTTCTTTGGGGTTACATAGCTGGGTCGTTCCACAATATGTGAGGTATCTTCTTCTACCGATCCATCATCGCTGATCAGATAGGTGGTCGCTTGGTATGCCACGTTCTGCCACTCAACATACCGTCTCGATCCGATCGAGACGAACCTCATCTTTCTTGGCAATGCCAACAATAGTATTGTTGTCGAGAGTAAGCGGCTTGTCACCGATATTAGTGACTCGAACATAATCATATCGGCCGGCGCTCTTCACAAAGGTAGGCACCCACCGATCACCCCTGGTCACCCATAACTTCCTTGATCGAAAACCTTTGTCGACCGGGGTATCAGCGGATTGGCCGACTGGAATGGTGACATCTTGGTCCCACCTGACCAGATCGGTGTGCGATCCGTATAGGGGCCGCCGACCAGCTAACTGGATCTGGACCTCATCCGGGAGTGTAAGCACTCCATGAGACAGATAAAGTCGAATACCTGACGGCACCATGAAATCCATGCCTAACAGGGCATCCTGACCGGCCAGCTTGCCAACCCAAGCGCTGAAGAAGTAGACCAACGAACCCGATAGGGTGATCTTCACGCGCGTCCTTCCTCCGGTCATGTAAGAACTTTCACCGATTCCGACGCATTCTTGTCTCTGGGTGTCGTCTATACGACATCCGACCTTACGAGCAAAGTCGGAGTCGATAATTGAGACTTCGGACCCAGAGTCGAACAACATCGTTGACTTCTGGTTGTTTATCTTACCACAGGCTTTCGCCTGCTTGAACCATTTGTCGGGCGCATGATACTTCCAGTATCCGCGAGACTCCCCAGGCAGAAGATCCAGCTGCATGACCACCTTCGATCGGGAATATTCATCGGTCGTGAGATTGTAGACCGGATGATCCCGATCGACGCAATTGAGAATAGAACATGTATTGTCGGTTTTATTATCGTTGCCGAAATATGCATAGATGACAAACGTAGATCGCTCGGCTCGATCCAGATTCCAACCTGGCGAGCGTTCTAGTTTAACATCTTCTCAACGTCAGGTGGAAGCATCCCCGCGTGCTTACCCGGCACATACCACTTGCGCATCAGATTGAAGAACTCGTCGATCTTGCACTGGCCGGCCTCGTGGATCTCTCCACATGACTTGCACACGAAGAGGCTGTGGGGTGGCCGCGTCTTTCGCACTTCTTGCATATCAGCTTCTTCCAGCAGCCCCTATCATCGTGCTTTCTTGACCCGCAGTGAGAACACGTTCTTGCGAGGTCGGTCCGGATCGGACTTGTTTCCACTCCTGACCTTCTGATCTGCCTGGTCAGGCGTCGATCTGGTTCTTGTGGCAGGTTCCGTGACGAAGATGTGACGATATTGGTCCTCGTCTGACTCCCAACGGGACTGGCTGCTACCTTCTTCTTCCGATCCAGTGCTTTCTTCAGTCGCGATCGCCTTAACAGCACGGGTCGATCTGGTCAGGGGCCTCTTCACCGGATCGGTCTGGGTCTTAGATCTGTAGCGACCCGATCCAACGGCGCCCTTCGCCCTCATGCTTCGTGAGTGTTGCAACGTCTGCTCCACTTCCCCCACATCTTTGAGGAGCAGCAGAGTGAGCTGATCTGCCAGCTCTTGGTCATAAAGGGTACTGATATAGTGACCCACGTGCTCCATAGCGGCACCGGTCGGCGGGTTGCTTTCCTTGATCACTATCCCGGAGCGAATTTCAGCCACGTTCAAACGGTGCAAGTACTCAATCGGCGTCTCGTCGCCCCGCTTCTGCATATGATGGTAATTGCGGGCGCAAGAGAATCCGGAGTTGCAGTACTGCCCCTCAAATTCTGAACATAGCAGATCCCAGTCAGATCGGATATCCCGACTCAACTGTTGGATCCAGTTCGCAGCCGGTCCTTTCAGCAGATCTCTGAAGATCAAACACCGTTCCTTTTTTGGTGTCTGATCCCGCAAGAAAGCAGACTTGACCCGACCAAACCACGATCTGGATTTCTCCTCGTCGGCGTCCTTGCCAGTGAAATCCTTGAGATCAGTGGTCGAAACCATGTGAATGCGTGTGATCGCAGTAGATCCAAAATCAAAGGCGGTCGTAAAGGCTAGGTTATCCCTGCGCGTTCTGCCCGCACCTGCACCGTCTGGCCCATAGTGGTCATCCGGATCGCCGATCGACTCCATGTCAAAATCGCTGTTTTTTGATTGATCGGCGCGGTCGGGCTGGCTGCTTCTTGCGTCTTCCTTTTACAACTGGTTTACCACCTCGGGTAGCCGTATCCGCCGATGCCACTGACTAAATATCCACATCCCGGCAAATATTGACATTTTGCCGGGCAGATCGGTCCTGGGCATGTGGGCGCGGAGGTGATCGGCATCGATCTCCCAAAAAACGCTCCATCATCGCTTCAAACATGGCTTGAACGTTAGCTTGGGTCATGGGCAGCGTGTTGGGATCCTCCTTTGGAGGTACTGAAACCTGTGGGGGCTCCTGGGGCCCCTACCGGCATGCAGCCCCATGCTGCCGCACGTCCTTTTTATGCTCCCATGGGGGTATGATCCACCCCCATGGTCACCCGCTCAACACCGACCTCCACCTCCTATGAGCTATTAGAGTAAGGTGGAGACTGATACAGCGATTTATAATCGTAACACACATCATCGTGTGCTGCCGTGGCCTCAGCGACCTTCAATGCCACGGTGGGAGTTGGGCGGCGAACCGCCCCCACCAACGGCACCAAATGATCATGAAGGGTAGACATCGACATCTCCAGCTTCCAAGTGTCCAGATCAAACAGTTTCTGTACGTTGGCAAGGTTTTGCACTTTTATGCCGACCTCAGCCAACATCGCCAGGAGGTTCTTCACCAATAGCAACGGCCGATCGATTTGGATCGGCTCGGTGGTGGGTCCGAGAAGGCAA
This sequence comes from Peronosclerospora sorghi, assembly GCA_026184515.1. Lineage (NCBI taxonomy): Eukaryota > Oomycota > Peronosporomycetes > Peronosporales > Peronosporaceae > Peronosclerospora > Peronosclerospora sorghi. The sequence goes on from CM047582.1 coordinate 1,391,404, forward strand.
TCGGGGATTTGGGGGTTTAAGGTCCGCATGACCTGGTCTTCACGAATAAATCGCTTTAAATCGTGGATGTAATACATCCTTGTCAGGTCTTCTTCCTTGATAACCCCATCCTCGACCTGCGACTTTTCTTCCAAGTCATCTTCATCGGATGGCATTCCCAGCCTTTGCTTGGGAGCCTTGGGAGGGTGGATCTGATCGTTCCGATCAGCCTCCGAGTCGTTTTCATCTTTTATTTTTTCATCAAAACGTTCATTCAAATACATAGGATCAGGAAAAAAGTTTTGATCCTTTCCGGGACTATAGCAAGTCTTGCTATAGATCGGCTCCGGTAGGAGCCTCATGGGGAGGAAAAAACTTACTAATCCCGATCTGGTCCTCCAACCGGCCAGATCGGACATCGCCATCCTTATCGACAACGATAACGTAAGGCGATAGCCGTTCCTTATGTCCTTTCCAGAACGATTCCACATTTAATTCGTTATAATCAATTCTTGACGAGATATCATCTCGGTGATATCCACAATCACCAAGTGATCCGGGCACGCGCAATTGTGGTGGAGTCAAGTTCAAAATCGAACATCGTAGTGTCGAGAACCTGACCACCATCGTGCCCAGCCTTCCAACTGACGGGGGGGGTTCCACGCGAACCTTCGCCTACGATCCGATCTGATCGTCCGCTGCTAGCAGACGACCGATAATCAGCATAGGACGCCTGGTCCGATTTCTGCGTCTCCATCTCACCTTGTCTACCCGATGGAATGGGCTGGTTGCACACTTGGTGGATCGTCGTCGTGAATTGATTTGGGTCTTAAACGTGAGACCGTTCTGGGTGTTGTACCCTGGGCGGAACTCTTCACCCTGGGTACGGGTAGACCGGTTATACTCCAAGTAAGTATATTCCAAAGGGCAGTTCGCTCAATCGATCGTAGAGCCCAACCAATGCGAGAATAAAAGACCAATATTCCAATACGGAGATCCAACGAGAACGTAACAAACTCCACGAACGATATCTCCACGTAACGATCCGAAAACTTCTTTACACGTTCCAAACGTGTGTAACTTGGGCTTGTGAAGCCAACCAATGCGTATCCCGTCGAGGGACTTCCGGCGGGCCAAGTGCGTCTGTAACGCGTCCCGGCCGGGTATATTGAGCTAGAGGGGATTACTCGACCCTCTGCTCCCAAACACTCCGCGGCGTGCAGAGGCGACTAGCGTACTTAAAGATGTTAACGACTTCCTTGTTGTGAGTTAAAGGCCACTGCGGATGATCCGCAGTGGGAATGAGGAGCTTGGTGCCTAGCACCTTAAACAACGCTCCCCAGAATTGTTCCGTAAAACGGGGATCCCGATCCGACACAACGGAATCGGGTAGACCATGCTGTCGAAAGACACGGTCTAGGAACACTTTCGCTGTTCCTTGTCCATTATTGGACTCTGGCACCGCCGCCAGGTGATCCATCTCGATGAAAGAGCTTCAAGAGTGGACCGGGGGTCCCATCCATACGCAAGATAAGAAGGCGTTTCTCCTCGGACCCGATCGGTCGACGAGTTGAGTGCAAACACCAGCCTTTCTGCGTATTCGTCCCAATAGCGCTGGTTTGGATCGGCAACGTACATCTTGATTGCTCTTGTAATAGTTTGTACCATACGTTCTGCCGATCCATTCGCATGCGGACGATATGCCATCATCGCGCTCTGTTTCTGGCTTAGCATATTGTTAAACGACCGGAACACCTCGGCCATGAAACCGGGTTCTCGGTCTTTTCTAATGACCTCGCTGGCGCCGAACCTTCGGAACACGCATTCTTCGTAACTTTTGGAGATCTGCTCGGCAGACCGGGACGCACTTGCCTTCGCAATAACTAGACCGGTGAACAGGTCTACCCAGATCAACAACTCAGTATTGCCATATGTCGATTTAGGCAGCGACGGTATATGGTCCATCGCTATGACCTGGAAAGGGTAGGTAGCTTCGATATTTCCGGGCGATCGCCCCTTGATTACCGGTCTACCCTTTCGGGTCTCGCAATCCGTACAACAACCCACATATTTCTGTACACTTCGGAAAAGACCTCTCCAGTGAAAGTGGGACCTTATTTTGTGATACGTTCTGCCTATGCCCTGATGTCCCCCTTCTAGACTCACATGGTAGTGATGGAGGACATCCGGCTGCAGCAACTCAGGTATCACCAATTTCGCCAATCGGTCCCGGTCTGCACTGTCTTGGTCGGAATCGCGGCAGTAATATAGTAAACCATCCCCATCCACTTCGTAATTGTCTGCGATCTTGGCACATTCTTTCGCTTGACCATTCGTCAACTTAGACAATTCACCGCGCAGGTAGGTCTTTAAATTCACAATCCATCCTTCTTCGTCCTGCGCCTTGAGGATTCGTTCTGCCCTTAGTCGTTGCACAACGGATTCACTCAACCGTTCCTTCGGGAACGGTTGGTGGGACTTCCGAGCTTTTGGTCTAGTCGCGACCATCACATGCACCTGGTCCGGAGCGTTCTTGGGTCCGATCACCTCGGGGAGCCTGTTTATATTCATCAATTCATCAAGAACGGCCTCCTCGGTGATCGTAGCCCCGGTCTGGTCTCGCATGGCCTTGGTTGCGAGGTAGTCGGCGCTTCTGTTCCAGTCCCGTTTCACGTGCAACAGCTTGTGGTTGGGATGGTCTTTCAATGCCTTCATTACCCGATCATTTAACGACCTCAGCCGTGGAGCCTTGCAGTCGATCTCTCCGGTGATCTGCCTGATCACTAGGTTGGAGTCACCACATATGATAACTCGCCCCTTCTCTTGCGACGACAGCAGGTCCAGACATAGAAGTAGACCTCGGTACTCCGCCTCGTTAACAGTAATATCCGTCGTGAAATCGGCAGCGGCTGCAACTATAGACCATTGTGGCAACTTCCACAATATGGCACTATAGGCGCCGACCTTCTTCTTCACGCTTGCCGATCCGTCAAAACTTAAGACCACAAACGGTCTATATCCCAATAGATAGATCCGAAACTTGGCCAGTGCATACTTCATGGCAAGGAGTTCCTTGTCATGCACTGGATAGTTGCGCTCGGATGGGCGCAACTGACGCTATTGATAGAAGATTACGCGATCACGATCATCGTGATCACGCTGCATCAAAGCACTAACCAATCCTATCTCCCTACGGTCCCCAATATGTACAAACATGAAATATGTAAGTACACGCAATATCATGTGACTTACCAAAATCTGTGTTCTTGACACTTCTTGCACACGATAGGCTAAAAATCCCCCCTTGTTTTCTGCCAATCCGATCGCTGATAAGCTGATCGGCGTTCCGCTGACACAAAGTGACCGAAATTTTCGCCTTCACTTCTCCACACAGACTTCGCTGGAACAGGACCTCGGCGTTGATCGGATCGGGATTTGTACAAAGCAGTGAACAATAACTCAGAATCTCCCGATTCGTTTCCCGAGTCCTCTCCGGAGGAGATCTCCATATGTTTGTGTGAGCAGCGCGTGGGCGTAAGGGCGCATGCGATTTGACGGTGATGGACGTGTTACCTGCGTCTGATCTTGGGCTTGGAAGATGCGCCAGCGTGTAGGCTTTCTTTTGAGGAACTGATCGCTTCTCCTCGAGTTCGGAGTCGCGCGCTACGCCCCGCGCCTTGTGCCCTTCGACGCGTCCTTACGCTTCTTGGAAACTTTTGGAATTTTGGAATATTGACTTTTGGCCAATGAATGGCGTCGCTTCCGATCTTGGTGAAGATCGATCAGAGCGGTCGGTCAATGATAGAGCCTGCAGCCGGACGCCGGTACCACAAGTCGGCAACTGTTGGTAGCACCGATCTACGGCCGCCCAACGACGGTTTGACTCTGGGTCCAGGCGTCCGATCAGCTCTGGAAGGAATCGACCTTTCCGATCTGGTCCCTGACCACGACCTCCAACTCGACGATCTGCCTCTCCAGGTCACCATGTTGGGTGCGGAGTAAAGTCCGATCGGACTGATCCTCCAACCTCTGCCGGTTGACCAGCGCGAGCTGTTCCCGGAGGTGTGACCTGTAGGCCTCCAAACGAGACAGATCATGCCGTGCGCCGATCAGCCCGTCCAAGATCGGTCGGAGCTGATCGAAGTGGTCATGCGACTGCCGGTCAGCCGTGAGTAAAGCGTCAAACGCTTTGGCGATGTCGGTAGGCAGCCGATCTGCATGCGAAGGAAGTTTAGAGCAGATCCAAGACGAAAAACAGACCGATCAGCTTACCTCGCGTTGTTTGTTGGGCGATCTGGGCCCGGAGATGCGCGTTTTCGGTGATCACCTCCTGCAACTTCGTGGACATGGGGATCAAAGTATCGACCTCCTTCCGCAGTTGCAGGAGTTATGAATTCTTAACTTCCAACTTCGACTGAAGCTCCCGGACTGTTTTCCGGAGCTGATCGACCCCGATCTGATGCCCATCCGGTGTGTCGGAATCTGGACGGGGAGGCGAATTGACATGAGGCGATTGGGGAACACAGGGCACCTGCAGCAACGATCGTCAAGAGAGGTTACAAGATGATCAGGTGCACAAGGACAAATACCTAGCGAAGGCGGATTCGAAGATTTTTCTATCGGTGAAGTCCACTACTGCGAAGATCTGGGATGCCAACTGGTGGTGAGATCGGGTCGCTACCGTTGTGCGGCTCCGACCAGACCCAGGAGCGGCTGTGGTGAAGTGGATTCAAGATTGGCGGAAAACAAGGGGGGGCTTTAAGCCTATCGTGTGCAAGAAGTGTCAAGAACACAGATTTTGGCAAGTCACATGATATTGCGTGTATTTACATATTTCATGTTTGTACGTATTGGGGACCGTAGGGAGATATGATTGGTTAGTTATTTTTTGGCCTTTAACTCACAACAAGGATGTCGTTAACATCATTAAGTACGCTAGTCGCCTCTGTACGCCGCGGAGTGTTTGGGAGCAGAGGGTCGAGTAATCCCCTCTAGCTCATTATACCCGGCCGGGACGCGTTACAGACGCACTTGGCCCGCCGGAAGTCCCTCGACGGGAATACGCATTGGTTGGCTTCACAAGCCCAAGTTACACACGTTTGGAACGTGTAAAGAAGTTTTCGGATCTTTACGTGGAGATATCGTTCGTGGAGTTTGTCACGTTCTCTTTGGATCTACAAATTGGAATATTGGTCTTTTATTTTCGTATTGGTTGGGCTCTATGATCGATTGAGCGAACTGCCCTTTGGAGTATACTTACTTGGATTATAACCGGTCTACCCGTACCCAGGGTGAAGAGTTCCGCCCAGGGTACACCACCCAGAACTGTCTCACGTTTAAGACCCAAATCAATTCACGACGACGATCCACCAAGTGTGCAACCAGCCCATTCCATCGGGTAGACAAGGTGAGATGGAGACGCAGAAATCGGACCAGGCGTCCTATGCTGATTATCGGTCGTCTGCTAGCATCGGACGATCAGATCAGATGGTAGGCGAAGGTTCGCGGGGTAACCCCCGTCAGTTGGAAGGCTGGGCACGATGGTGGTCATGTTCTCGACACTACGGTGTTCGATTTTGAACTTGGCTCCACCACATAGTACAGGCGAGCGAGGACACTTGGGGCCGGCTCCTGGTTTCCCAAACTATGCCGCTCTTCCTACTATGGCACTACACACAACATGTATCGATTCCAACGACAGTAATGAAGAGGTGGCAGTCGATGCAAAACCAGCTGGAAGCACGATCGAGAGGCATCGCACATCCATCTCATTCCGCGTGAGTTCTTGTATCAACGACGCAGTGATGGAGGCATACAAATTCCGTATCTAGAAGTACACCTGAAGCAGCAAAGACTACTGCTCGCCCTGCATTTCGTGAGCGAGGCAAGCATTTCCGGGGTGAAAACGGAACGACAGCAAGCACAGAGCTGCTCAAGCAAACTGATACTTACTCGCACTAGGATTGCGACGCTCTCGACTTCCTCACGATCTCTCCACCCTTCAGTTGGATCATGACCTGGCTCTTCAGTATCCAAGCCTAGTATGCCAAACTGGTCAAGTCTTCAAACAATTTTCAACAGAAGATCACCGTAAGTTTTAGCCGCTTTACTTCATGCATATCATGGCCTAATCACTCGCTGATTTTTCAGAATCGGCTTTAAGTTATGCTAAACTGGAATCGATCTCTAACATCGGGCCAGTCCCAACCTCTAGGCGACTGCTTCGAGCACCTTGAGCAGTGGCGGGACTCATCCCACTCCCTCAAAGTCGACGTTACCTCCACCCACTCAATCATCTGCTCCTCAATGTCATCCCTGACGTCCCTTATGTCGATCCCAACGCGGCACATGGTTATTTTTTGCTCTTTCGCCGCAACCGAAAATGTCAGTTTGATCGCCCAGCAAATCTGTCAGGTTCATCCAAGAAGAAAATGACAGATCAGTAGCAAGCCACGTTATCTGAAATCTCTTACTTTCAAATAGTGTCCGACATCCGCAACCGAGTTGGCGGATCCAACTGCTGATCAATCCACTTAATCTAATAATGAGGGACATGCTGCGTTGATACGCGCATGCCTTCGAAAAAAGTGAAGTTGCTTCTTGCCACTCAAAAAATTGAGAAAAACACTTCGGTGCATGTTTCAACAAAGCACATCCCGATCTACGTGAATGACATGCGACATCAACATCTCCACCTGTATCTCTCTTACCTATCCAACGACTCTACGGAGAGTGACCAAGTCATCCACGACGCATTCCGATTCTGGACTCCCACCAGTAGTGGACCGCCGGCTCGATGGCGGCGACATGAAGTGATCTGATATTTCCGATCAGAAACGTTATTATGTCCCTAATTAGAAGTATTAAGCGCACCTTGAGTGGAAGATGACCGTTATCAGACCTCTGAAATCCTGATTTAGCATTTTCAAGATACCAAGCTGATCTGCCACAGGTTCTTCACCAGATCGCCAGAGTCCTTATCGCCTATACTATGGCCCCATTGTACATGATACACATCCGTTCCCACAGGAGAGAGAGAGATCAGTGCCAATCAAAGTCCGACCTTGATTATCCACGAAGTTCATGCAGACGGTCGTGAAATGCCTCTGCGTGCTTTGGTTGACACTGGAGCATCGAACAACTTTGTTTGAGCTGAATTTCTTAAAGGGTATGGTTTTCCCCTGATGCGCAAAAAGAAACTAGAGAATGGGACAACGGTAAAGCTGCCGAAGCGATTTATTCGCTTGGCAATCAAATTTGAAGATTTCGAGGCTGTGATGGGTTTATTCTTCTCGATGTCAATGACAAGTTTTTTATTATCTTGGGTATGCCATTGTTAAGCGATACCAAAGTAACCTAGCATTGACTGGATAAAAATGAAGATTTCCGTGACAAGCCAAGTGATGGTGACTTCAGATACGTGGGGACAACGTATGAAGTGATGTAGGTTCACACATCTATGGAAGAGATCCCAGAGGACCCTTGTGATATTGCGGCGTTCTTTCGCCCCCATGTTCACAACTGATTCCCATTCTAAGAAAGATAGAGGAGGAAAAGTCAGGCGCCACCAAAAGACTGTCTCCTTTTCCATTGACGATAAAGTTGTGTGCAATAGTAGTAGAAGAAGAACAGGAAATGAGGTATAAACCCATCTCAGAAAGAAGGGAACAAGACCGGCAACAAAAGTGCGTCGCCAAGTAATTCTGGTGCCCCTGATCAAGGTTAAAGTGTTGAGAGGCGAGTGTCCAAGTACAAGATATCCAAGCGAGTTTTTGAATATTGCGGTCTGCAATGAAGAAGGCGATGTCTGAATAGTGCGTCACATAAGAATTGTAAATCGTCTAAGTTCATTTCAAGAGTTAATTTTATTGCCTGAGATGAGCAAGAAGACGCTTAAACATAGCCTAGCGAGAGGCGAGATTACGAAGTCTGCCTGATCGTGGATGCTGACGATGCAGATCATCTCAAACTCTATCGCCAAATGATGCTGAAATGATTGATGAAAAGACACGGAAAAATAGGTTTGAAGAGCAGTCGTGGGACATTCTCAAGTCCAATCCAGTTTCATCCTTGTCAAACGTATGCAGATATATTCCCATACAAGGTACCAGACGAATTGCCGTCGGACAGAGGCATTTGTCACGAGATTGACATACTACCCGACTCAAAGTATTGCCTCACACGGCAGTGATCGTTGCCTAAGGAGCAAGCCGAGGCGATTTGCGAGTTCTTTGCTCAACGCCATAAGGCGGGGACGTGGGTGAGAAGAAGTCTCCGCGCTGCAGTTCCACTTTCTTGTTCATGAATTCAACCAGATGAACGACGTGAAAAATTCGGCCCAAACTTCAGTTTTCCGTAACGATCAAGAAGGTGATGTGATACTTGTGCAAAACTTTAGGGTTTGGATTAAAACGTGAATCATCGAAATAGACAACTGTCTAGTCCATCAGAATTATGCGCATGGTGTCCAACGTCGGCCTATGGGTGGAATAGGGAATACTTTTCGGGTGCATTCTGATAAGGCGTAGTGCCCACAGTACTGCTGCTTGGTTTCGTTTTCGCTGTAAATAATGCACAAGATCACAACCTTGACGGAATGGTTGGCAGCACCATCATCAGTGCTATCAATTTGAAAGGTGGATTCTATCAGATTCAAATGCGCCAAAAGGATGTTCCATTAACTGATATAGATACAGTCAACCCTTTATATAAGAGCCACTGTTATAAGAGCCATCCACTATAAGAGCCATTGCCAGTACCATACGGATTTCCGCCAGCAAAAACCCTCTCTCTATAAGAGCATTCCATTTATAAGAGCAAGATCCGTGCAAGAATATACGTTTTATACATAGTGACCCTCGCTATAAGAGGCACTAAATTTGTAGTATTTTAGAATTGGTTACCAGAATGCCATGGAAAGCCTCAAAATGCCTCTGAACTGTTGTTTTACTGTATAGATTTACCAAAACAATCAGATATATAAAATGGGAGCTCAGTATCCCACCCATCAGCCATCACTCAGCCCACACAGGTGTACCACAGTCCTGTATTTTGTCACCGCATCACATCAGGTACATTTTTACCAGCACCAAGATGCCACCGAAAACAAGGCAGGCTATCCCTTTAGAAACAAAGAAGGAAATTTTGGACTACCATGAGAGCCATCCTTCTCTTACCCATGAACAGCTTAGGGAAAAATTCAACCTCGCCAGCCGTAAAACTGTTACAGGTATCATCCGCGAGAGGGAGAAAATTTTACAAGATGCCATCGAGGCTACAGCAGGCAATGCCGATCCTCAACTCCAAAAACTACGCGTGTGTGATTTCCCTGAGGTGGGTGACTTCTTTATTGCTCTCCTCATCACGCACCTTAATGATCTTGCTAACTTTACCACGCGTCAGCAGTTGGACAAGGCTGTCAAGATCTGGTTTGTCCAGATGAGGTCCAATAATGTGGTTCTCACTGACGCTCTAGCCAAGGCACTTTTCTTTGCCGAGTCCCTTCGAATTAATACCCCCACGCAGAAGGAGTTCTCTGCGTCTGACGGGTGGTTTCAGCGATTCAAGTCACGCCACAACGTAAAGTCCTACCGTCTACACGGAGAGGCTGATAGTGCCCCGATTCAAGATCTGACTACATTCCGCCTTGAACTCCAAGATATTACTGGAAACTATGCCCTTAATGATGTTTTCAATTGTGATGAAACTGGGCTGTTTTTCCGTGTGTCCCCCAACAAGACACTTGACCAGTCTGTTGAGAAAGGGTTTAAGAAGGACAAGGCCAGAATTACAATTCTGCTGGCGTGCAATGCCTCTGGTTAGTCGTCTGTGACCTTGGTGTCTGTTTTTTTTTATTCATTTTCTCTCTTAAAATTTTGCCCAGGATCTGAAAAACTCAAACCATTAGTCATCGGGAAAGAGGCCAAACCCCGTTGCTACCGGAACGTGGACATGACAAAGCTAGCGCATGTCAAGTACTACAATAATAATAATGCATGGATGAGAAGCGATATTTTTAAGTCATGGATCCTTGAAATGAACCGCAAATTCCGACGCGAAGATCGTAAGATCTTGCTTCTTGATGATAATGCCAGTCCCCACACGGTCGAGGAATATGAAGGTCAACTCACCAACATAAAGGTGAGCTCGTGGTGGCGATCAGAGTCTGACAGAATTTTCACATGCTAAAATGAGTCCTTTTCAGGTTCACTATCTGCCACCAAACACAACCTCTCACCTGCAACCAGCGGATGCTGGTATTATTTATAATTTTAAGGCAAAGTACAACGAGAGGTACATAGAGTACTTACTGAACAGGTTTGAGACCACGGGCGAGCATCCATTTACTGGTAAAACGAAGTTTAACCTGAGCCAAGCCATCAACATGCTTGTTGAGACGTGGAATGACGTCCAGCCCACAACAATTGCCAATTGCTGGAAAAAAACTGGGATTTTAGGATCCCGTTATCGTCACATGGAAATCAATTCCTTGCTTAATGAGGAAGAAATTGATCCGGTTCGCCAGGTCTCTCAACTCCTTGACAGGATCCCTCATGATGACATTTACCAGCCGATGGAAGCACAAGCCTACCTGGAGGCTGAAATGTACCTGCCGGTCATCGAAAGCCTTACTGATGAAGAGATTATGGTTGAAGTCTCTCCTCAAAGCGAGCAAAACGCGGTGGAGGGCGAAGATGAGGACAGCGGTGAGGAGGAGGCCCCGGTGCCGGTTACCTGGGGACAAATGCAGGAAGCTGTGGACATCCTCCTTAGTGGCCTCGAAGGAAGAGCATCTGGGTATGAAAGGGCAGAGGGGCTGGATCTGCAGCTCCGTCAATTCCGCCGTTTTGTCCTCTCTAGCAAGATCTCGACCTCGAAGCAGACAACCTTGATTGACTTTTTCAGGCGCAACAAAGGCAAAGGGCGTGCTGAGGATTGAAAAGGTCGCTCCAGTTCATCAGGGTAGTTAAATTAGTATTGTAGCTGGCAGAATGCTCACACCACTAGCCCTGAGAAAACCTTCTGTTTGAAAATTCGCCTATAACATCCAATACAGTTAATAAAATTTGAGGATCTTATATGTGAGTAAGATACACTGGCTATAACAGGCAGAAATGTGGTATACAATCGGGGATGTTATAGAGAGGGTTGACCGTATATGCTAGTGGGGCCAAAGGAATTGAAAAAATGTCCTTCGACTTTCAATAGAGTGGTCACGAATATACTTCGTCCTTTGAGAGAGTTTACGCCAAGCTAATTTGACCTTATCCTTGTTCATAGTAAAGCCACGGGTGAGAATTTAACGTCAGTGTTTGTAGCCGGTGCGTACACGCATGGTGCGGCAAGCACACAGAGGAAGGCTTTCCTTTAAGCGGCGCTCGCCGCTACTTAGCCGATACGCCCTTATAAAAGGGCTTAGTAAGAGAGAGCACTTACTCGGAGACAAGATTCCACTTTGTTTTACCAGTTAGTTTTCGCTAACGCCTTAAAACAAGGCTCCCTTAATAAGGGGGTAGATAAGGGAAGAACTTCCCTTACGCTACTGCACTCACTACGCGCGCGACCGGTCGAGGTCGAGCGTCCAGTAGTCTTTGAGTGAAATGTAAACTGAATGTATATTTAATATGTAATTAGCCTAAATTAATTTAAACTAATGTAAACTATATGTGATGCTAAGTAGAACTTACTAAATTCGTACCTAGCTAATGTAGTGTACACCACCTCTGTACTAACACATGGCTGGCTGCCACGCCTCCACCAAGGGCTCCTGCCCTGATTGGTTAAAATAACCAATGGTCCAAAACCTTTCGGACCGGTCAATACTGACCCCAACCGTAGTGTACTCACGTACACCACATACTAAATGTAAACCGAATGTAACCCTGTTACATCCTCCCCCATCAAGACTATTGCTTACGCAATAAATCAAATTTAGTTGGAGAACTCCAACTGCTAGAACCACTGGCTAACCATGAGCACCATTAGTGGTGCTATATATGGAAACTATTCCGAAAACTCGGAGGTGGATGCCCTTGGGGATATCTCCCCAAAGGCTGACCACTCCGACAGCGCCGAACGAAGATGTCGGTCATACAATCCTTTCCCCACACGTGGTGAAAACGCGCTAACTCGTTCGCCACCTCGAGCAACTACGGATGATGCATCCGGGTCGCCGAAGGCGACCATCACCAATGAACCGGACACGGTTCATGAAGCCCGACATGCCGTAACGGCACGGAAGGGACCTCGTGACCCTCAAAAGAAGGATAAGAACGAGATCAAGAGGGGTTTATCGTCCTATACCCTTGTTCCAGCGGCTGTACTGCCGCGTGAAATTGCGCGCCGGAAGCAACTCCGGGCCCGACTGCTAACGCCTAAGCAGTTCACTGCCAAGTCCTACCGAACGCGCCTCGGGAAACAGGCACGCGGTGCCCTCGTAGAGATCCTCCGCGAGGTTCCCTTCGATCTCCTACGGGACGAAAGCTTCGAGGACGCAGAATGGGCATTCCGCGCTTGGGCGGAAGAGGAGAAGCGCCTCCCCAACTTTGATGCGCTGTACAACAGCTTTTCCGAACCCGACGTTTGGGTAGAGAGGGCGTTACGCTTGGCATATTCCCAGGCCAAAGCGCAAGGGCAACTACCTGCCTCTTACAACACGCACCCTGCTCTCGATGTGGTGCCGGAGATCAATGCAAAGTCTGCATCTTCCTCCGGCAAACTCCCAGCTACTGGGAGTGAAGGGGCTTTTTTCGCCCCTCTGGTAGTTGACTCTCAGCGGGATTCTCCCGCTCGAAAGCGTCAACGACGTCACGGCATTACTGCCGCAGGGGAGTCTCGGACTCCCGGAACTCCGAGAATGTGGATAACCTTTCCACTTCACCAGGTACTGGGTCTCACCCCGGTGATGGCGTCGTGCCATCGGACGTTCCACATGGTAATGTGGAGTGCCCTACGTATCAAGGACTGGAGGGGGAGGTCGCGCTATTGCGACGTAAGTTCCACGAGCGCTGTCATCGACACAGCCGTCGCATCCAAGATGCCCAGGAGGGACTCCGCGACGAGGGGAGTGCGAATGAACGCATCGAGGGGCGGCTTGCCTCCCTCCAGTCTCTCGTTGCGGAGCTTCAGGGTAGCATTTCGACCCTGTCGGAGATGTTCCGACCTGCCGTGCCTTCCGGCTATCCAACTTACCACCCTCCTCCAAGAGGGGACCCGCCTCCGGGTTCTGGTATGGCTTAATCATACCCACAAAGAAGGTTGGATGCGTACGCATCGCCGACAGGATGTCCAATGTATACGACAGGCCCTTTTGGGATAACACCTTAAAAGGCCGCACAAACCTGGGGCGCAGTTTATTCCGCAACACATTGTAAACTGCATGTGTAGGAAGATTTTTAGCGTTTAATAAAACACTTTCTCCTACTTTATGTATATATTCGTTACGCCGCCCCTTGCGGTCAGCTTGCTCCTTCTGCTTGTCTTGGCTTTCCACCATGGCATCGCAGACGTGTCGTAAGGCACTAAGGCGCGTAGATAAAAACTTATCGATGTGCTTTCGCACAGATACAGGGCTGACATCGGGGAATCCTCCCCCCTTAAGCCCTGGGCCACACACACGTGGCGTCAACGGAACCCTCGTATTCACTAATCCGTTCACGTAAAACGGGGTAAGCCCCGTAGATGCATGGACTGAATTGTTGATAGCAAATTCGGCCATCGGAAGCAACTCACTCCAACTCTTTGGAGAATCCGGACATAAACTCTGGAGGATATCTTCAACAACGCAATGAACGCGTTCCGTCTGACCGTCCGTCTGCGGATGATCCGCAGTGGACATGAGGAGCTTGGTGCCTAGCACCTTAAACAACGCTCCCCAGAATTGTCCCGTAAAACGGGGATCCCTATCCGACACAACAAAAGACCATGCTGTCGAAAGACACGGTCTAGGAACACTTTCGCTGTTCCTTGTCCATCTATGGACTTTGGAACCGCCGCCAGATGAGTCATCTTGCTCATCGGTCTAAAAAGACCAATATGCCGGTGTTTTCGACCTTATCCTTCGGAAAACCGAAGATAAAATCCATGCTAATGGATTTCCAACACTCCGTTGGAAATGACAAGCTCGCCAAAGGCACATCTGAACTTGCGGAGGGTTTGACCCTCTGATACGTCTCACAGGTGCGTATATACGCACCGACCCACTTATACATGTTGGGCCACCAATACAAAGCGCTTAAAGCGCTATAGGTCTTATCCCGACCTAAATGACCCCCGGTAGGGGCGTCATGTGCCTCAAAGAGGACTCTATACTTCAGTTCCTCATTATGAGGAACTACCACCCGCGGAGTGTCCTCCGCGCTTGTGCTATAATATAGCAAACCGTCACAGTACCTGTAACGGTGTAAACGAGCTTTAGCTCGACTTGACAGGGTTGGTTCAGACGAGCCAAGTCCCTTTCCACCCAACGCGCTGATAAGCGCCGTACACTGTGGGTCTTTCTCATACGCCTGACGTATGAGATCCACCACAGACGAGGTGACGAATGTCGCGTGAGCGAGCTCGTAATTGGGACGACGCGACAACGCGTCTGAAAGCACGTTCTGATTGCCAGGTTTATACTTAACCTCAAAGTTGTACTCCGCCAAGGAGAGCCAACGGTCCATCCGTTGCGAGAGATGAGGCAACTTTGTCGCTGTCCGTAAGGACGCGTGGTCAGTATAAACCACGAATGACTTCGAGCCGAGTAGGTGAACCCTATATTTGACAAGAGCATACTTCATCGCAAGTAGATCCTTGTCATGAACGGGATAATTCCGTTCGCAGCTTTAAGCTGCCTCGACTCAAACGTGATAACGCGTTCCCTTCCTGTGCATCGTCTGCTTGTAACAAATCACATCCGATTGCGAAATCGGAGGCGTCGCAGACGACACTAAATGGTTTCCCAGAATCTGGAAGAGCAAGAACGGGAGCTTTCAACAATCTCCCCTTTACCGCTTCAAAAGCGTTTTGGTGTTTGGTTTCCCAACACCAATCAACGTCCTTCTTAAGAAGGTCGGTTAATGGCTTCGCCATTTCAGCGTAATTCTCGCTGTACTTGTGGAGATAATTGGCTAATCCAAACCACTCCCGTAAATCTCTAAGATTTACAGGCGAAGGCCACTCCACAATGTCTTTCGCTCCGCCCTCACTCCATCCTTACCGATTAAGCATCCGAGGAAAGGAATTTCCTCAGCACCAAAGATACATTTGGATGTGTTCGCATATAACTTATGCTCCCGCATACATTCGAGCACCGCTCGAAGGTGTATCAGATGCGTCTGAACATCAGACGAGTCGCCTTCCGCACGACTATGAGCGAATATATCGTCAAAGTACGTCTGAGCGTAATTTCTATTAGGGCGGAAGAGTTGATTCACCAAGCGATTAAAAGTCGCTGGTGCATTCGAAATCCCTTGTGGCATAACTAGACACTCCCACAGCATGCCACTAGGCGTGCTAACGTGGTCAGAGAAATATCGGACGCTCGCATGAGCACCTGATAATACCCGTCCACCAGATCTAGGGCACTGTACACAGTACAGCCCGCCATATTGTTCTGGAGGACATCCTTCCGAGGAATCGGAGTCTGCATGGGTACAGTAGCTGCATTAAGCTTGTTGTACGCATGCACAATGCGCCACTTTCCGTTCGGCTTACGAACACAAAAAGTGGGAGATGAATGGGGAGACTTACTCTCCCGTACCATCCCTGCCTCTTCTTTCCCCTTGAGGAATGCGTCGATGACGTCGCATTGCTCCTTGAGGAGAGGCCACTGCCTAGTGACGCAGTATTTGGTTCCAGGAACCAAATCAATTTCATGTCGGACTCCCCGATCCGGTGGTAACCCCATCGGTGGGTTGTCACTAATGACATCTCCAAATTCCTTTAATAAGGAAT
Organism: Peronosclerospora sorghi; assembly: GCA_026184515.1. Taxonomy (NCBI): domain Eukaryota; phylum Oomycota; class Peronosporomycetes; order Peronosporales; family Peronosporaceae; genus Peronosclerospora; species Peronosclerospora sorghi. The sequence continues at coordinate 1,407,319 of CM047582.1, forward strand.
AGTAAGGGTCCTCAGGATCGGCGAGGATCTTGAGACCGCTTCGGGCATCCAATGCCGGTTTGGTTTGCACCAAAACTGACTCGTCCATCGTGGATGAGGAGTTCAACTCCTCTTCCGGACGTAATACGACAACCTCGTCGATTTCATCTGCTTTCAAAGCAGTCTCAAACTCGTTGAAGGACATCTCCTCCAACGACAACAGTTCGCCTACCCCAGGCAACCGTTCCAGGCTTACGCCTTCTGTGACAATACCTGTCACACTATTCAGCATCCGATAGGACTGCTGACTACTGACCTTGGGATTCATCCGAGACCCAGATGGGGGGATTCAATTGCCCCATCTATTGGAAGCGCCACGCGCCTATCCACAGAGGTCTCTACCTCTACCACCGGTGACTCGCCGGTCTCACCTATAACGGCGTAGTCGGAATGATTTCCGACGTGCGAAAGAGACAAACTTCGGGTCTCTTTGCTTGGAAGCGCCTCGCTCTTAACCACAGGGGTCTCTACCCCTACCACTGGAGTCGCCTAAGAGGAATCCACCTCTGCCACTGGCAACTCACCAGTCTCGCCGTTCACGGCGTGGGGATTAACCGCCGAATCCCCTTCGTTAAGGAACTCTTCCTTAACGCCATTGGGAATGATCATATTAGACATCCCAATCTCTGGCATCTCACGCCAGAATCGCTTTTGCGATCGAGCAAAGGTGGGTTCATGACTCGCCAATGCTTCACCCGATCGCGGGTGCGTTGAGCCAATGGATTTAGACTTCCATTCTATCCATGTCTCGTGGCGTTCCAGCCACTTCATGCCCAGAATGAGTCCAAATCCAGGACTAGGCAACGTTCTGAGCTATCGAATTCTGCAAACTTCAGCTTAAGGTCAATCGAAACATTGGGTACAGAAACCTGTACGCCCGTCGCAAGACGGACCGTGACAACGTCACGAGAACGTACCTTTAGGGCCTCGGCATACAGCCGACTCTTCACAACAGAAGCCCGTCTGACATAATTGTCAGACGCTCCAGAGTCTATCCAGACTCTTCAAGGCTTATCAAAGCTTTTCACGTCCGCAAGGACGACCAGCAACCCAGGCTGGTATACCAACTCGGTGCTAGAAAGCACCGTTTCCCTCGGGGCTTTGTGCTGTCGTCCCCTACCCTGGGGCTTAACAGCACTGAGGGACCCCCCAGTAGGGCGCCCCGCACCTACTTGGAGCCGTCGTTTCCCGAAGGCTTGGGCAAGGGCTTTTTCCCAACTCTTGACCCCCTATAGCGAGTGTCTCGCTGGGGATTTTTCGGACATCTGTTCCGCAGATGATCCGTGCTTCCACACAGGAAGAATCTCAGCATCCCATGCCGCTGCAACATAGCTAAGAGCTCTGCTTCAAAGCTCTGCGAAAAAGAATCAAGCGTGACTCTTAGCGGAAGCCTTCTCTTCCGCTTCGACCTGACCCAGGTCCATGGATTCGGGACCCATCTTAGAGGAACGAAAATTCCTCTCGGCGTTAAACGCCATCTTGAACGCCTCCCCCAGTGATTGGGGACGGATTCGGAATAGCTCCGAACGTTCTGGCCCTTCTCTCAGGCCTTCCATGAACACGGGAATGGACACATCGTCCGAGTATGCTTTCGCGTACATCCCTGCGAGCAGGGCCTTCAGTTCTTGGACATATGTCTCCAAGTCCCTAGTGCCATGACGGCACCTCAAAAACGCCAACTGATTCTGGAAAACCAGATCAGGCGTGGCGTACATATCCATAAGCTTTTGCTTAAGGACTTCCCAGGTTGGGAAAACGTCCGTGACCGCATCCGGACACTTAAACGCCCATGTACGGGCTTTGCCCGTAAGATGGGTCAGTTCAAGTCCCACTTGAAAGTGATCAGCGATCACATTCGCTGTGGCGAAGGCCGTTTCGACCTCTCGCAGCCATACATAAAGTTTATCACCCTTTTCACCGGTGAACTACTTTATCTTAAAGGATAATGGGGGACGCACCCCCGTGGAACGACCTCCACTACAATTCGCCTCATTGGCGAAGAGGGCATTGACCCTTGCCTTCAAGGCCCTGCTACACTAGGAGCTGCATGCCTTCGTCACCCAGTAAGGGTAAAAGCATGTTAAAGGCTTCCTGCTGGACGAGGGTTAAACTGTCCCAATCGTCCTGATTCATCCCTTGCAGAGGATGCCGTAGCCTACTAACACAGGTATTGGATTGACTACAAAAGCTACTAGATGTAGCCGGTGCGTACACGCACGGTGCGGCAAGCGCACAGAGGAAGGCTTTCCTTTAAGCGGCGTTCGCCGCTACTTAGCCAATACGCCCTTATAAAAGGGCTTAGTAAGAGAGAACTCTCTTACTCGGGGACAAGATTCCACTTTGTTTACCAGTTAGCTTTCGCTAACGCCTTAACACAAGGCTCCCTTAATAAGGGGGTAGCTAAGGGAAGAACTTCCCTTACGCTACTGCACTCACTACGCGCGCGACCGGTCGAGGTCGAGTTCCAGTAGTCTTTGAGTGAAATTTAAACTGAATGTATATTTAATATGTAATTAGCCATAATTAATTTAAACTAATGTAAACTATATGTAATACTAAGTAGAAATTACTAAATTCGTACCTAGCTAATGTAGTGTACACCACCTGTGTAGTAACACGTGGCAATGGTCCAAAACGTTTCGGACTGGTCAATACTGACCCCAACCGTAGTGTACTCACGTACACCACATACTAAATGTAACCCGAATGTAACCCTGTTACAGTGTTTATATTAATCATCTTCGACAAATCTAGGTTATGCGGAATAAAAGCTTTATGCAAACCTAAAGAAAGTACATCTTCTTCGCACAAGAGATCCCTGTTATCGATTGATTCCGCAAAAGCAGGTGATTGAATCTATCCGGAGAAGGTCAAAGCTATTGACGTCTAGCCAGTGCATCAAAACGTCAAACAGCTAAGGAAATGGTTGGGTCTGGTAAGTTACTTGCACAAGTACACGCGCAATTATTCAGCGTTAGTGCAGCTAACCACACAGCTCTTGCTTTCCAGTCCATTACAGAGCTTTTGGAGATGAAATATGCTCTTGTCAAATTCCGTGTCTATCTGCTTGGCAAGGAGTGCTTTATGATCTACACAGATCATGTATTGTTGCGTACAGCGATAAAGACTTAATATTTGTCATAAAAAATCACGAGAATGGACGGAGTATTCAAAGCTGCGGGGACTTTCGAGTATCAAGCTACGATAATAGTGCGATACGAGCTTGTCGAAGGGTCAAATCTGACGAAGTATGTCAAGATATTCTGAAGTACTCAAGGACCCTTCTGACAAAGAATTGCAGAACTTACCTGCTCGTAAAAAGTCACGAGCTCATCACTTACGAGTACGCAATGCTTTGTTGTCCTACGCGGTGGAAGTTGAGGATACAGCCCGAGTTTTTGCTCTAAATAACCATGGGCTGCATCATCGACTCTTGAATGAGAACAATGGCAGTCCTTCAGGTTGTTATCTCAGACGTGAAGAAACATTTCTCAGTCTTTCTCGGGACTACTACTTGCCAAATATGTACAAGTGGGTCGCAAGTATGTGAGGAATTGAAAATTTTCCAACAAGTAAGCCCTTGGCTTCATCTAGCACCACTTTGGTCATTAGGCAGTGCCAACGGATAGCTGGAAGTCCGTGAGTATGGAATTTGTCTTTGGAATTCCACGCGGCAAACGCTGCTGGAATGGAATCATTGTATTGAGGACCGATCTTGTAATATGGCTCACCTTGCGCCTGTTTCGGACAAAATCGCGTTAGAGAAAACGGCAAAGGTCTTCGTAGACATTATATTCCGTCTGCATGGCCTTCCTGTCGATATTGCTTCACACCGTGGCATCCGATTTACGTCGAATTTGTGCGTGCAGTGTTTGGTATATTGAAAACGAAATTATCCATGTCAATCATAGCACACACTGAAACTGTCGGTCAAGAAGAACTTGTGATCGGTCCTCGAGAAGTCATGCGACTTTGTTTGGAGAATGGATTGAGTTCCTCCCTCTTTGCAAATTCGCGATGAATAACTCCACGCATGTCTCGACAGGACATTCCCCATTCTATATTAACTATGCTCTCCATCATCACTTAGGGATGAGGTTTCTACCTTAAGTGGGGGAGGGTGTACGGGTGTACGGCACCCAAGAGCCAGCAGCAGTCATTCTACAATCTGAATGCAGTTGCCGACAACGCAAAGTTCAATTCTATGAGTCTTCTGTGCGACATGATGCGTCGTGAAGCACAGCAAGTGGATGACTTCGGTGTGGAACGATAAGCTGTTGTGAGGTTTGTTCGCGACGCAATCGCTTGAGCTCAAGATATGCAAAGGAACAAGCAGGAACGGCTAAAGCCCCAATGACTTGCTTTTAAAGTCTGGAACACCCCATCTGTGGATAACCGCATATTTCCAGACGACAAGAACGTGTTAACCCACTGAATTGGAACTATGCAACCGAGTGTTGGACAGTGAAGAAGGAGTACGGAGGAGTTAGCTTGTGACGTTCCACTTGCGGGCTTTTGACGAACACCTGTCAGGTTTGGAGGTAAATTGTTGAATGGGACACAGATAGGAGGGTATTGAGTACCTTATCGCGTGTCTGTGCGACCGTGTGACTCTGTCCACTCTCTGAAGCATATCTATTTAACCATGCGATATTGTTGGTATCCCGTACCGATCACAAATGTAATACTACTCGAGCAGTATAGATCGTTCTCGATTTATCTCGATTGCCCCGATGATACTCGTATACTCTATGATGTCGGCTTGAGCCGTACGTTAAGGGGGAGGTGATGTAATACCATTACATAGAGGTAGACCTGTGTGGAGCACATCACCTCACAGTACACCATGATTGTCAAATAACGGTTGATAACTGGTGATACCTCTGACACTCATGGGCACTCGCGACATGATCAAGTTCAAAGATAGGAATCGACATAGTGGCATGTGATTCGTCAGGATAACTCAAATTAGATATGAATTGTACAGATGTAGGTCTTAGGAGTAAAAACACTAGGCTAAGTAGGAGTAGCGACAGGAACTATAACAGTATTTTAATTAAGTTGCAGATTTACCGCGTTCTGCAATCTTCCACCACGTACAAACTTCCTCTATCGCATAGGGTGTGCGCCGTGTTTGAAGGACTGTTAGGAACAGAGCCCCCCTAACATCTGATCACTTCTGGGGTGGTGGTCAGCTGTCTACAATAACTAATCTGTCCCTAAAATTTAAAGGCCACGGCACCGATAAAGTGTGAACTATCAGATGCGGGGGTGTTGTTCCAGCGACGCCAATACCATACAAAATCCATTTTCGCTCAACCGTCCAGTGATATTTGAGAACCTCCCCATTTAATCGGGATAGGTGTAAGCCATGACAAGAGCGTGCTGTAAGGGCCTCTTCATTACATTTGGACCCATACTATACTCGATCGTGGATTCTTGTCCAATGTGGGACTCGAACCCGCGATCTTCCGGTCCCGTGGTGGGGTCTTAACGCTCAACCGTCTGGTAGACCCTATAGCTCGATTACATCAGTATTTGTGGGAGAATCATTTACTCATTTACCTCGTTGTGTCGTGGGAGCTTCGTACGCTTAATCACCTCGGTGATTTGAGCGGGATCTTCTAGTTCTCGACCAGTGTGGTGAAGTGATTTGTAAGTTCTGTAATAAATACGCGGCAGTTGGTTACCGTTGGTGTCAGAGGTACTTGTGCTAATATTTGATCAAGTTTTAGGTCCTCACGGAATGTGAGTATAGTAGTTGCGACAGGAGTACCGGAGTTTGATTTCGTGGCTAGGAAGAGGCCTCCTTTTATTGGCAATACCCCATCCAGACTATTTCATTGGTCGATATTAAGATCCCCGTTTCTTCTCTTTTTACGGGCCGCCCACCTCAGAAAACAATCAAGGGAGCTCATAAAATCATTTGAGGCACCAGGCACCTGTGAGATTGATATTGATTGGCCTTTTCCGACACACACGTCAACTGACCAGCACTTGATCACACACAAAAAAAGCCCGACATGGCTGGGACATTTCCCGTCAAGAGAGGGACATAGTGGAGTAATAGGATCGCTGCTACTCGGTATTGACCTGGAAAGACTTAAGGACTTTTGCTCGAGCAAGGGCAAATGATATGATTGATTAGGTGAAGAGTGTCCACTTGATCCGCCCCGTCTTTCTATAAGTTACGCCGGGCCAAGGGTTTCGCTCGGTGCCTTACACTCGCGGCCCGAGCGGAAACCCTTTTGAAACCATTGAAAGTATAAAAAAGCAAAGGCGATAGCAAACGCCTTTTCGAAAGATCGTAGGTACTTCCCGCGTCAATGAATCGTGCGTCCTTTTGCGTATCACGTAATTGTGGACATGATTCGCGCATTGGCTCTGTTGTGGCGTACAACACGAGATATCCGAGCCTCGACTTTCCTTGCTTGTGCATATATATATATATATACGAAGTCCGGCCCGATGAGAGACTCTTCGTGCGGCGGCTCAAAATTGAACCGCACGTCATTTCTAGAGAGTAAACGCGCTTGTCGGTAACGAAGCCACTCAAGGAGGCGGTTTCGAATTTGTATGTAGCCATGTTTGGCTTTCAAGCAAACTCTCATGGTGGAAACGTATTGGCTGTAATTGCAGGGATATATTTTGTTGGAGATTTCAAGCTTATAATGCTTAGTGGACCTAAGTATATATTATAGGCTAAAATTCTTTTAATTATATAATATTTTTACTTTCGCTTTTAATAACTAGCTCAAGCGTCGCTCTACACGGCGGACCGATCAGCGGTCCTCTCACGTCTCCCGCAGTGTTTTTCACCTGATCAAAATTATCAGATTAGGTGATAAACGCTCTGCAAAGTATATTTATGTGTATTTTGCAACAGGTTACGAGCCCATGGTTGCATACGTGCCTGGAGGGATTTTTCAGTTTGTGATTTTAATTTTTACGAGTGGAATTTCTCGTGTGGAGTCACGTTCTTTCTCGCTAGTAGAATTTACCCTCGTTACAGGAGGTTCAGTGGTATTACGTTTCGCTCTTGTGTGGAATACTGTTTCTCTCTTTTGTGAAATAAAGATGAGTGATGATGAAAGTAAACGGAGCGATGATGTGAGCGTGAACCAATGTGTGGTTTTTAAAGCCATCCTGGATAGCCTAAAAGATGTTCAGGCACGGCTTGTGCCTGTGGAAGAGACACAAGGCCGTTTGTCTGAGAGTACTAGGTCCGGGTCGAGGAAAGACTCTCCGGTTGCTACCCAGGACAATGTGTTCCGGGAGAGTCTAAAAAACTATCGCTCATTTGGTCAACAAATGACCATTAATGACCTGAACGGTGATGTTGGAATTGAGATTGGTGGGGTGTCGCGTGAAAATATGGCTATGCCCTACCGAATCCTCAAGTTTCTGTGCCACAGATGGCAGGCATGGCTGGGCCGCAAATGGAGCATAAGTACGACCCCTGTTATGGGAATGCTGGCGGCATCAACATACCGAAGCTCGGGATCGAAAAGTTCTCGAGCGTGGAAATTTATCCGGGGCTTGGATCAGGTTTTAAGCAGTTGTCTTACCTGTTAATGGAGGCTGTGTCGATGTCTGAAATCACGTCTGGTTTTGCATGGTTGGAAATTTTGAAGTTCAACAAGTTGGGGAGTATCTAGAAGGCACGGCGGCCGAATATTTTCGTGCGAACATTGGAAAATGGTGGCCACTATCCCCCTTTCTACATTCCGTTCTGGACCAGATGAATGCAGCTTTACGTGTAAATATTTTCCACCACCAGGCGTCAGTATGGTTTGCTTCGGAGAAGAGTCCCGAAAGGACTTGGACCGCGCATTACCTATACCTGGTAGCTTTGGCCCGTGAAAGCGGGCTGAGTCAGTAATTGGTGGTCGAGAACATTGCTAAGTTCGCTGCACCTCACCTAAAGATAGCTATCATGGCTAAGTATGACCCAATGCATGGATTACTTGGGTCATGCGCAAGATCTGATAGCGTGGGTGCAAGAAATCGAGAACGATTTGCCCAATGGGAGGCAGCATGTGAGATTGCATGCAAACGCTGTTACCGAGACTGAGTATGCAAAAAAGTGCTACGGGTGTGGAAAACCCGGGCACATCAAGTGGAATTTCCATCAAAGAGGGAATAAATCCAAGAAAAGCGGTTCCGACAAAGACGGTGGTGGCTCTGACGGCCCGTGGAACCGCAAGGTTGCTTGTCAACCACGAAGGTCTCTGATGAGCTCACTGCTGGGTTGTTACCAGTGGCGTTTTGATGGAAAACACATGGATAATTGACAGCGGCGCCAGCCGACATTTGGTCGCGGACGAAAGTCTATTGGAGGATGTGATCGAGTGCAAGCCGACCGACGGATCCACCCTACCGGGCGGTGGCAGGTTATCCGTAGCTAAACTTGGAGGGATAACTCTGCGTACACCAGGAGATGAATGTGGTGAAGTGAAGAAGTTATATGGTCAGTTTATATCGGTATATCGCCGATCGGTTTGGAGCGATCGTATTGGTTAAAAGGGAAGAGTATTTTGATCCAATCGTGTGCTATAAGTGTCAAGTGCGTAGTTTTAGGTAAGTCACACGATGTTTCATGTAGTTTCCATATTAGGTTTTCAATGGATATTAAATACAGTCTGTGTTTTTTTCTCTTACGCATAAGTCGCCCCCGCCTACCGCGGAATCTTTGGGAGCGAAGGGTTAACAGGTTCCCCTTCAGTTCAACGTACCCAGCCGGGACGCGTTACAGACGCACTTGGCCCGCCGGAAGTCCCTCGACGGGAACGCGTACTTAACACAGTACTCATTTCAAGTCGCACACGTTTGGAACGTGTTATCACTTTATTGGAAAGGTTACGTGGAGATCTCGTTAGTGGAACCACAAGCTGTTGGATACGTTTTTTGGTTGTTCTCGGTTGATTTATCGATCTCTCGTTCTTGGTTGGGCTCTACGATCGGCTATACGCAATCTTCCCTGAAAGTATATTGTAATTAATTATATTATGGACATTTGCGTGTAAGGTTGACGCTTTCCGCCCTAGATACACCCTCCCAGAAGTGGATCCCTACATATCGATCCCCACAAGTCCATATCGCGCGACACCGAGTGTGTATCCACCCAAACTAATGGGTACACAAGGTTAGAAGCGTAAACGAAAATCGGACCAGGCGTCCTATAGTACTGATTGGTCATCCAATCGGAGCTTAGGCGAAGGTTCGCGGGGTACCCCCATCCCGGAAGTTGGTCGGCTGGGCACGATGGTGATCTGGTTCAGGACACTTCGGTGTTCGAATTAGAACTCGACTCCACCACAATGGTGCGCGTGCCCGGATCACTTGGTGACCGTGGATATCACCGCGATTTCCTGCAAAATATGGATTTTACAAGTTTCAGTATGGATTCGATCAAGAGAGGACACAAGGAGCGCTTATCGCCTTGTGTTCTTGCCGTTGCAAAGGAAAGCGATGTTTGATCTGGCCAGGTGGAGGACCAGGTCAAAATTAATAAAGTTTTCCCTCCCCATAAGGCTCTACTGGAGCCGATCGGGACTGTAGCAAGTTTTGCTATAGTTCAGGAAAGGATCGGGACTTTGTTCCTGATCCTATGCATTTCGATGTTAAAATTCATAAAAAAGTGGAAGAGACTGTGGGGCTGATCAGAATGATCAGCCAAAATTATCTGTGAAAAAGCCTAAACAGAGGCTCACGTTGCTCTCGGATGAAGACGACTTGGACGAAAAGTCGCCGATCGGTGATGGGGTTGTCTACGACGAAGATCTGACCAATATTTACGAATTAAAGAGATTTATTCGTGAGAATGAGATCACGCAGATCGTCAACCCCTTAATTCCCGATCGTTTTCATGGACCTACTACTGAACCGATTGCCTCGGTTCGACCGCTGAAACTGGTAAAGAACTTTCTAGCTATGTTGGCTGAGGTCGGGATGAAAGTGCAGAACCTCCACGGTGTCAGCAAGTTGTTCGAAGTTGACACATGGAAGCTAAAATTGGCTATATCAACTTTACACGACCATTTGGGACCGTTAGTGTGGGCGGCACACCGCCGAACTCCAACAATTGCAATGAAATCCCCTCAACTAACTACATCACATGGAGAATTTTTGCTTTTCGATAACAGCTCACTGTAGGGTCGCCACCTTCCTCTAAGGACTCGTCGGAGATGGAGTTCGGTTTGGAGTGGATGCCAAACTGAACATAAAAAGCACGTGCGGCAGCGTGGAGCAGCAAGCCAGTCGGGAGCCTAGAGGCACGTTGAGACGATGTAAGTATTCAATCGGCGTTTCATCGCCCCTTTTCTTCATGTGACGGTATTTTCTGGCGGTAGAAAAGCCGGAGTTGCAATACTGTCCTTCAAATTCCAAACATAATAGGTACCAGTCAGACCGGACATCCCGACTTAGTTGAATCCAGTTCGCAGCCGGTCCTTTCATCAAATCTCGGAAGATCAGGCACCGTTCTTTTTTCGGTGTCTGATCACGGAGGAAGGCGGACATCGTTCGGCTGAACCACGATCTGGATTGATCTTCATCAGCATCCTTCCCCGTAAAGTCCTTTAGCTCTGTGGTTGCAGCCATACGAATCCGTGGGATCGCAGCGGAACTAAAGTCGAAAGTGTGGCCGCGATGCGTGCAGGAATACCGATCAAGGTGACCGTTCCGCCGGCCGGCGCTGCCAGAGAACATGTTAGCCATTTTGTCAGCACTCTTAACGATCAAGAGCTGTCCGGTCAGCTTACCTTGCTACGTCTCAAGGATATAGGAGATATGGAGCATACACTGCGTATGTTGCAGCACTCTCGCAGCATGAGAGCGATGGTCGCTCTTGGGTGAAGCCATTTTCGATCGAAGACTCAAGCAGATCCAGTGAAGAGGCCCACGGCCAGATGGGCCCGATCAGTTAAAGCTATCGTGGCCGATGATAGCACCGGATCTGAAGAGGAGAGTAGTGGTCGATACATCCTGGAGTCAGACGAGGACAATACCAACATATTTTCGTAACGAATTCTGCGCCGGAAACCGACTGGTGTCAAGCCACGCCGAATGGAAGGGAAGAGGCGGAAACAAGTCTGGCCCAGATCGCCCGCGGAAGAAGTTTACATATTGCGGATCGATTAAACATGATGTTCGAGGTTGTTGGAAGAAGATGACCTGCAAGAAGTGTGAGAGACGCGGCCACCCTACCGATCAATGTCTCTTTGTATGCAAGTCATGTGGAGAAATCCACGAGGCAGGACAGTGCAATATGGAGGAGTCTTTCAACCAGATGCGAAAGTGGTATGAGTCGGACAAGCATGCAGGGATGTTGCCGCCGGATGTGGAAAAGATGTTAACCTAGGTTGCTCGCCAGGTTGGAATCTGTATCGAGCCGAGCGATCTACGTTCAGCATCTATGTATATGTCGGAAAGGTCGACAAGACAACACAGCCGACAAGGGGTCATCCAATTTACAGTCTTACGACTGATGAATATTACCGATCAAAGGTCGTTATGCATTTGGATCTTCTGCCGGGTGAATCACGTGTATACTGGAAATATCAAGCTCCCGACAAATGGCTAAAACAAGCGAAGGCTTGCGGAAAGATAAACAATGAGAAAGCGACAATGTTATTTAACTCTGCGCAGAAGCCTCAAGTATTTATTACGCCTTTTCTCGTAAGGTCGGATGTCAAATAGACGACACACAGAGGCAAGAGTGCGTCGGAAAATGGATAGAATTCCTATATGACCGAAGGGTGGACGCGTGTCAAGATTACTTTATTGGGTTCATTGGTATATTTCTTTAGCGCCTGGGTCGGTAAGTTGACCGGACAGGATGCGCTACTTGGTATGGACTTTATGGTGCCGGCAGGTATACGTCTCGACCTGTCTCATGGATTGCTCACCCTGCCGGATGAAGTCCAGATCCAACTGGCTGGTCGATGTCCCTTGTACGGATCACATACTGATCTGGTAAGATGGAACGAGGATATTACTATTCCTGTGGGCCGATCGGTGGATACCCCAGTGGAAAAAGTCTACCGATCGAGGAATTTGTGGATAACTAGGGGCGATCAATGGGTACCGACTTTTGTGAAATGTGTAGGCCGAACAGATTACGCACGGATTACTAACATCGGTGACAAACCAATGACGTTAGACAACAATACCATCGTTGGTATGTGGCTGGCCGAAGAAAAAATTCCAAGTAAGATGGGGTTTGTTTCGATCGGATAGAGAAGATATGTTGAGTGGCAAAACTTGGAATACCAAGCTACCACCGATTTGGTCAGCGATGATGGATCCGTGGAAAAAGACTCCTCACCTTTAGTGGAAAGGCCAGATTACGTAACACCCAAAAAGATGTTGATTAAAAAAAGGCCCCACATTTTCCTGATACAGTGGACTCGCAAGAATATGGGCCAAGGTCGTCAACACAGTTGCGTTACAAGATCAGGTGACAGTGGAACCGGTGGTAGATGTGGACGATCGTAATATTGCCGAAGAGGAATGTAATGGCACTTCTACACAAGCTGATGTTGCATAAGGACAGTCCGCCGATAGGGAACAGCAGCATTGCCCGTTTGACAGGAGCGGATTGAGTGAAGTTACCCCAGAAGATGACCAGGTGTATATACACAAGGGCGGAGAGCAGTACGTTGAAGAATTAGAGGGCCAGAAATGTGCCACCACAGCAGTTTGGAGTGGCGAGGGCACCATCTCTGAAGGAGATAGAACTGAGAGTAAGTCAGTTTGATGGAACCGAGACCTATAAGGGTTAGGATCGGGTTTCCAAGCGTGGGGCTGAAAGTTCCTAAGACAAGTGAGTCTGGCTGAAGCCGCGTGTGGATATCCGTGGCCAGAAGACGTGAAGGTGGATCTGCTGGGCCATTATTTGGGGGGACCAGCAGAATCCTACTACAACAGACAAGTGGAAGGGTGGTGGTGCGAAACGCCAGCCCTATGGTAGATTATGGATAAAATGTTATCCGTTTTTTTACATTCAAATTACGCCTGCGTAGTGAATAAAGTTGCGGCGAAGAAACGTATCTCAAGATCATGGTCCAATCACTATCTTTACCTTTCGGCGGTTGCAGAAGCAGTCGGGTCAAACAGTGAGTCGTTGGTGCTGAATAACGTGATCTATCACGCAGTACCGGAGATGAGGCAGATCCTCATCTCCAAGTACGATCACACCCGACAAGATGACCTAAGACAAGATGAAGATCTGTTTCAATTCGCTCAAGCAGTCGAGTTTGAGGACAAGGGACCAAGATCATATAGTGGTGGTACGGTGAATGTGGTATCAGGCAGAAGAAAAAAGGCGTCGAAAACAAGAGGATGTTTTGGATGCGGTGAAGTAGGGCATATGTTACGAAACTGCCCGAAAAAGATGCATAAAAAGAAGATTTTGTGGTAACGGTGTTGAAGCACACGCGTGGATCGAATGAAGACAAATGGATCCTAGTCAGCGGTGCAAGCATGCAGCTGACCCATGATGAGACTTGCTCTAGATGTCGAGGCTGTATCTGGTGTCTGTTACCAAGCAGACTGCCAGCATTTGTAAATTAGTAAGAAGGGGTCTGTCTATCTGAATGTGGTTTGCGTAAAGAAGGAGACACTACTCAAGATAACAAACGTTTTTTACGTGGAAGCATTAAGGAGAAACATTTTTTCTTATGGAATTCTCGAAGAAAAAGGATGCGTCCTGTCGTACGTCAGAGGCACAAGAGCTCTTATCAAACAGGACACAGGAAAGGCTATCGTGGACGTGTTAATGATGAATAACAATCTAACGGTGCAAGAAAGGGTCGATCAAGACAGAACTAGCTTTGGTGACGCAGTTATGGAGGTGCTAAAAGAAAATGAGACGGATTTTCAAGCTAACAAGGATGTTCAAAGTGGAAGTCTGATGTTGTTTCACTCACGCATGGGACATTTGAATTACGACCGAATTATTGCAATGGATAAGGACGCAAATTATTGAATCAAGATTACCGATTTTACGCGTCGAAACTGTTTGACCTGCGCGCAAGCAAAACAAAGAAAGAACGAACAATCAAGGAAAAACACAGGTAAGCACGCACCTATAGATCGCATAGGTGGAGTGATTTGTTCGGATCTTAGGGGACCATTGGCTCCAAGGGACAGACTGGGAAATCTTTACTTAGTGAACTTCATTTACTATAATAGCAACTACGTTAACATTTTTCTAGTTAGACCAAGGATATGGAAGATAGGAAATTTGAATACTTTCTTGCTTTTTCGAAAGGATATTTAATTGTAAGATTCACGTATTGCGTACGGATGGAGGCGAAGAATTCAACACGCTTGACTATTTCTGTAAGAGCACCGGCATATCAAGGCAAATATCGGAGGCAAATAATCAAGCAGGTAATGGCAAGGCAGAGCGCATGCATCGCACTGTGATGAACATGACACGATGCACGCTGTTCGCAAGTGGTCTGAACACATGTCTTACTGGGGTTATGCCGCAGAGTATGCTGCATATGTTTTGAACCAGACACTGACAAGCGCGAACGAGAAGATAATGTCGCCATTGGAACTTTTGACGGTTGTGAAGCCCAACTTAAAAGAAATCGTAACGTTCGGGTCGCCATGCACGATATATAGAAACCCAGGAAAATATACGCTGTCGCACCGTGAGAAGATTGACATTATTATCGGTAAAAGTGAGGATATCAAGGGATACAAGGTGTATCTAAACCGCGACAACAAGGTCACAGTGACGCAGAACATTAAGAACAGAAACGCTGAATGAAACACAAAGTCGACAGCTAAGGTAGCTATTTAAAGATGAAGTTGATGAAATCTTGATGAAAAATGGAAGTGGATCATCAGAAAGAGCAGTTGTGGAGGCAACTGAGCAAAGTAACGATGCGACAAAGATGCAGCAGTGTCAAGTGCAAGGAAAAAGGGAACTGGAAGAAAAAAAAACAAAGAACGAGTCCAAGTGGACGCGGTAGAGGCATCTGACCAGGAAGTATGTGGAACAGATGGCCGCAGAAAAGAAGAGCGACGATGAAACCAAAGAAAATTAAGTGCAAGAAGCTAACATGGTACTGGAAAGTTACCCAAGAAATTATAGCGAAACAGCGAAGAGCAAAAATTATGCTAACTGGATGAAGGCTATGAAGGAAGAGCTCCAAGCATTGGAATATAATCAAGTGTGGAATGTGATACGAAGACCGGATCACGTGAAACCATTACATACGAAGTAGGTTTTTTAAACAAAGACCGATGCGAATGGTAATTTGGGGCGGTTCAAGGCAAGGCTGGTAGTCTGCGGTAAGAAAAGCAAACAGATATATGGAATTCGTTACGAACTAACTTTCGTGGCAGTAATGGAGATGACTACGGTAAAATTCATTCTCGGATTGGCAAGAAAGGGGAAAGTGAACGCACTACATGGAGACATTCCCAATGCCTACGTTAAGGCTTTGGAGACTGATCATGATATTTGCCTTTATTTACCAAGGGGCATGGAGGTTGATCACAAGAAACTTGATGAATTGGAAGTGGAAGATGAAAAAAGATGGTACTACGTTTTAACAATACACTTTACGGTTTGAAGCAGGCGTGAAGGCTTTGGAACGTCCTGTTACTTGAAAAATTGATGAATTTTGGATACGAACAAAGTATTAGGGATGATTTCCTATATTACAAGAAGATAAACGATGATATCGTGGTCGTAGCGTCTACGTAGACGACCTGCGGGTGACAGGCACTAATACAGGGCATGGGGAAAAGTTTTCTGATGAATTAAGTGAAGAATTTTGGACAAGTTTAGAAATTTATCGGAATTCGGATCAAGTATGATGTGAAGCTTGGATATTTTCTGGATCAAGCGGTGATGATTAAAGATTTGGTGATGACTCATGGGTTTCACGATGAAAACAGTACAAAGACGCCGATTGCAGATGATTACGAAGATCAAACGATGAAAGACCTTGAAGTTCTAAGTGAAACGAAAATTTCAAGAAGTGTATCGATAAAGGACTTCCAGTCGCTAAATGGGATCTTGCTGTGGATCGCACGATGTACGAGACCTGATATCGTATATGCGGTCCACAAGGCAACGTGCCGAGTGCACGCCCCTACAACTCTCGACTGGAACTTAGCGAAGAAAATTTTACGCTTTTTGAAAGGGACGATGGATTTAAAATTAAAGATGGAGATTGCAGCGCAAGAGAAGGAGACACACAAGAAGGAAATCACGTTTGTCGGATATTCGGACGCAGATTATGCTGGTTCGAAGTCTGACAGGAAGTCAAACAGCGGTGGATTTATCGTTATGGATGGTATTATAATTCAATGGCTGTGCAAGAGACAATATTGCGTGTCGCTGTCAACGATGGAAGTGGAGTTTTTCGCAGCGTCGATTATGGAGTGCGAGCTGCTGGGCCTGAAGGAAATGGTGTGCGTTCAACAGTAAAACTGCCAATAAAATTGAAGTGCGACAATGTAACAGAGTAACATTCTGGTTACATTTAGTATGTGGTGTACGTGAGGAAACTACGGTTGGGGTCAGTATTGACCGGTCCGAAAGGTTTGAACCGATTGGTTATTTTAACCAATCAGGGTAGAAGCCCTTGGTGGAGGCGTGGCAGGCAGCCACACAGGTGGTGTACACTACATTTTGTGTAACAGGACCGATCCTGTTACGGGCTTACACTGTGTTGTGCGAGGAAGCGCGCAATACAAAAGGGGTAGGATTAGTTGGTGACAACTAATCCTATACTAAAAAGAAAATATAAATATTTACTTATGTCCTAGAACGCAAAATTAAGAGTGTTTATTTAATGGGTGGTTAGCGGCTAATAGTATAGTAACTACCTAATTAATATAAAAATATCAAGTATTCAACTAACTGTACTATTAGTTAACCTGCAAGATTCGGTATTTATACCGAATCGACTTTTCCTTCGTAGATTATAATAACTAATAATCCTCTTATTTGAATTTCAGACAACGCGTCTGAAATTTAACTGTGATATTCTAACGTGAATATCAATTAAGTATGGCACCCCATTACATCACCCCCCACTTAAGGTGGTTGGACAATAATATTCTTATTTTGTCCAATCATAGGTGGCACTTGTTGGTCGTTCTCATCATTACCAACTGATTGACCATCGACTCGATGGTCAAAGCACGCGGCGGCGATCTAAAGAGCGCTGCTGAAAACATCGAAGGAGCTTCTTCCTCCGCCTCAGCCCTAGGTGCTGAGGTGTTGAGTGACAACAGTGACGCTGCATTAGCAGCGTCAACTACGCAACGGTCGGAAGACGTACCGTCTTCGACCACAGATGCTGCTAAGGCGGCATCTGGCAAGAAACAGGGAGATGTTGCTAATGCAACATCTCGCACGATGACAACCCCCGAATGGTGTGTTGCCAGGAAGGGTTCTTCCATGTTCGGAGACAGTTCTGACTCCGGACAAAGTGATCGGGGCACAGCTGTCCCCACGAAAGGATCTAGAGAGTAGAAACTCGCTAGGTGCTCATCGCCTAACAGCGATGATGACTCTGGTGTCGCTTTCAGCCATGACTGCGACAATGATTATCACAGGTGGTTGCGGGAACGCATAGCTCCACCTGGACCAAGTACTTCTCCACGTCGGGGTGATTTAACCCCGGCGCGTGGTGTTGAAGCAGGCGGTGCTCCGCCTGCTAGAAGAGCTCGAACAGAAGTGGCGCCTGCCGCTTCTGAAGCGTATCATCGTACGGAACCACATGTTCCGTACAAAGTGGGGTTTTGGACCCCTGGATGGGCTATTGCCCCCAAAAGTGGCGGTTAACGTAAGCGGGACTGCCAATATGCGTTGTTCGATATCAACGTGCTGGATGACTGCGAAGACATCCAGTCACGTCGATTCGATCGAAGTACAGACGATAGACATCTGTACTTTATTGACCTCTTTTTCCAGGTTCGATATTATTCGAGCCGGAAAGGGTCAAGGAGGAACAGGGACGATAAAGACGCCCAGACTCACAGTTGGAACGCTTTTGTTGACAACTACAACAAAAGCCCAGATGATTACGTGAATAAAGTTCACGTAATGCGGGAGCGCTTTTTAAAGCACTCTCGAACAGGCAAAATGGAATACATCCATTTTGCTTGCATCAAAGAAGGGTTGAACTGTGGTGTCCCTTCTCACCTCGTTTGCCCGCGGTGTCCTCAGGGCGCTCCTCGTCTGTCAGAGGAGGAGTTGCAGGGGTACGGTGGGTTTTCCGTATCCGCCGAAATTCAGGGCTTAATCGATGCCCTAAATGCATCAACACCTAGTGTTGATGCTACTTCGCATTATGAGTTTGACACTCCTTCTCAAACTCAGTTAAAAGGTCTGGGGCGTCGGCCCTCAGAACCTCAATCGACTCCCAAGATTCGAACTCTTGGGGGTAACCCAGCCAGCGTACTAAGTACTCGGTACGCTGCCCCTTCTTCGAATGAACCGAGCGCTTCGAGATCAAGCGCTCGAGAATGTATCGCTTATTCCCCTGATTATCGATCAGGGGCGGCGGAGGTTGAGAATTCCCTCGCCGTTGTTGTTGCGGAGCATGGTTCTTTGCTCCGAAAACTCGAGGAGGGTTGTTTCTCCTTGAGCAGCGATATGTCTCACTCTGTGAAGACATATCGGTCTCTTCGCGAGAATGTCCGCGACCTCCTCGGGTCGCACACTGCCCATCATCAGAAGAATGATCTTCTGTACATCGATCTTTCCCGCTGTAAGGAAGAGATCGATCGGCACAAGGTTGATCTTGAGCAGTCGAAGGCGGAGGTAATGACTCTCCGCTCTGCTCATCAACGGCTGGAAGCCGATTACAAGTCTCTCTTGGGAGACTTAAAGAAGCACGGTATATTTTGTGGTTCTGTGTCTCGTCGTAAGAAGAAGACGAATAATACGGTTTGAGCCGCCCATCATAGAATGTTGGGTGGAGCCGCATTGCTGTGGGAATATCTAAAGTATAGGCATCCCCCCGAATCTCTTGGACCTTGAAAGGTCCAATGTACTTAGGAAGCAACTTCCTTGTAGGGAAGTTGCTTATTGCATGTATAGGCAAATTAGTAGTACTTAGTAATACCAATTCGCCTTTCAGAAAGGAGTTTTTGTTCTTCCTTCCTTGCTTTTCTGCATTTTTCTTCTGCTTATCAAAAGCAGAGGCAAGTGCATCTTTTATATAGCGTATTACAGCTTGGCGCTGTATTACGAATTCATCTACTGCTTTATCAGCAGTAGGTGCGGTGCCCTCATTGTCTGCAGCCATTGCTGCAGACACATATTCAGCGTATGCAGCTTCATTTTCAATTGAAGCTGCTTCCGCTTCTACTGTATTTTCAGTAGAAGGGCCATCGTTTTGTTTACAAGTTGCAGTTTCAACTTGCGCATTGACTCGCTAAAAATTTGAGCGGGTCCCTCCCCCACTTATATTTGGCGTACCGCCAAGTAAAGCTGGGGTTCGTGGATGCCTTAAGGCATTCACGTAGAACGGTGTATGCTTAGTTGAAGCATGCACAGAATTGTTAATCGCGAATTCAGTGAGTGGCAGATAGTCACTCCACTGTTCAAAGGCATGTGCGTATGATCGCAACATGTCTCCGAGAACGCGGTTAAGCCGTTCCGTCTGCCCATCCGTTTCCGGATGGTCCGCAGTTGACATCTTCAACTGGGTTTCCAACAATGAGAACGTTTCTTGCCAGAAACGTCCTGTAAATCTCGAATCTCTATCCGAGAGAATGTCTTCCGGCATTCCGTGCAAACGGAATACCGTATCAACGAATATCCGCGCTGTTTGAGCGGCGGTTACGTTCGCTGATACTGCAGTAAGATGTACCATCTTACGGAAACGGTCTACAAAGACCACTATTCCAGTCTTCCGACTATTGTCGGGTTGAAGACCGAATACGAAGTCCATTGAAATGGACTTCCAAAACTCTGTCGGAACCGGCAGAGATTGCAGCGTAGCCTGTGCAGACTGCGCAGGCTTAACGCGCTGGCAAATCTCGCAAGCGCGTACGTATTTTTGTACCCACTTGTACTGGTTTCGCCAGTAAAAGTCACGTGCGAGATAAGCGTATTTCTTCTCTCGACCTTGATGCCCCGAAATCGGTGCATCATGATACTCAAACATAATTTAATGTATGAGATCGTCGTCGTTTGGAACGACGATGCGAATTTCATCTTTTTGGTCTGTGCTGTAAAGCAGCAGACCATCGTGCAGTCGATATCGATGCACGCAAGCGCGGAGGAACTCTGGTAGTTCGTCGCGCTTCTCACTTGATTGATTACTTAAGTAATCAATCATTAGACGTGTCTCCTCGTCTGTTTTGTACGCCTCGCGTACTTGTCGTATAATTGACCACGACAAAGCAGTGCAACGGATCGCGTTTGCACTGGCACCTTCGGTTACGGACGGTTTCGTCTTGTAATCGGGCCTTCGTGATAGCGCATCCGCTATCACGTTCAACTTTCCGGGTTTGTATTCAACCGTAAAGTTGTATTCAGCAAAAAATGACAGCCATCGAGCAATTCTTTGCGAAATCTGTGGTGAATTCACGGCCGTGCGTAGCGATGCATGGTCCGTGTAAACCACAAACGGTCTATCTCCCAAGAGATAGATCCGAAACTTGGCCAGTGCATACTTCATGGCAAGGAGTTCCTTGTCATGCACTGGATAGTTGCGCTCGGCTGGGCGCAACTGACGCGATTGATAGCAGATTACGCGATCACGATCATCATGATCACGCTGCATCAAAGCACAGCCGATAGCGAAATCGCTCGCGTCGCAAACGACGTGGAACTGACGCTCGTTATCGGCTATAGCCAAGACAGACGCTTCAGTCAATCTTTTCTTGACTGCATCAAAAGCATCTTGGCATTGGGTATACCAATGCCATTCGACATCTTTCTTAAGTAATTGAGAAAGAGGTCGTATTAACCCAGCATAGTTGCACGAATACTTGTGCAAATATGTTGCCAACCTAAGGAACTTTCGAAGTTCCTTAACGCTGTTTGGCGTAGGCCATTCAACGATCACCCTGATCTTTTCTGGATCAGAGCGCACCCCGTTCTTGCCCACAAAACATCCAAGAACGGGTATCTCAGGTGCACCAAAGGTGCGCTTCTTTAGATTTTCATAGAGCTTATGCTTACGCATAAGCTCTAACACTCGACGTAGATGTTTCCTATGGACATCTACATCGCTTTTATCGTGTTCATCCTTACCCTATGGATGAATACTTCATCGAAATAACTCGGTGCGAATTCTCGCACCGGGCGTAATAGATGCATTACGTATCTGTTAGACGTAGAAGGGGCATTTCGAAGCCCCTGCGGCATAACAAGCCACTCCCAAAGCATGCCGCTTGGGGTGCTTACTGCCGTGAGAGGGATATTCTTCTCACGCATTTGGATTTGATAAATCCATCTCTTAGATCGAGAGCACTAAAGATGGTGATCCCGCACATGCCATCAATGATGACATCTTTTCGCGGTATCAACGTCGGCGCCGGTACCGTCGCTGCGTTCAGCTTGTTGTAAGCGTGAACGATTCTCCACCCACATGTGGACTTCTTCACACAAAAGGTGGGGTAGAGTGCGGTGAGGTAGACTCCCGCACTTGGCCTTCTTTACGACGAGCTTCGAAAAACTCGTCGATCGCTTTTACTTGATCACGCGGCAACAGCCATTGCCGCGTGACACAATACTTCGTGCCTGGCACGAGGTCAATTTCATGACGAGTTCCTTTATCCTTAGGGAGCTCGCTAGGTACTTCTTCTGGGAATACGTCAGCGTATTCCCGAAGTACCTCATAAAATGGGGAGTTCGCTTTAAGCGGCTCCCAGCTCTGCGCTTCAAAGCGCTGAACTTTGGTTTGGTCATTGGGAACCTCGTTCCCAATGTTTCCCACTTGTAATGTGGATATTCTATCACGAATATCCACTACATCATCTGTTGCAACGATGATACAGATCTGTTCGATCTGATCATCGTGCAAGTTCTTCATAAACTTCTTCCAGTTTAGCGCTGGAAGAGCCATCACCTCCGAACCTTCTTTCGGAGGGTGTTCCATCAACAGAGACTGGGTAGCTAATCCTGTCTCCTTTTGCGTCAAGACGTTGACCGTCTCGACGGAACTGCCCATGCAATCAGACGCACTCGTCTGATTGACTGTTACTCGGTGATTACGATTCACCGTGTGCGAATACTCATCCTCATGGTGGCCACTGCCTACCATGGAGTTTTGGCGATCAGATGTGCTCGTCTGATCGGCCGCCTTTTCTGCGACACGGTGGTCTTTATCACCCGTGCGCATGGATAACGCAACGTGGTGGGCACTGTCCACCACGGAGTTGTGCTCACGATTGCACTAGATCGTGAGTTCACTCTCATCAACTCGGAATTCTTTCATCGTGTTGGAACCTTCGGTCGCAAAGTGGGTGTTTCCCACTTTGGATACTATTTCATTCTCACGGTGTGTGTTTCCCACCGTGGATTTCACTTCAGTCTCACGGTGGGTGTTTTCCACCGTTGATATCACTTCATTCTCACGGTGGTCTTTATCACCCGTGGAATGTTTCTCTCCAACACGCAACGACTCTTCTGTTGCGTGTGGTAGTCCCTCTGGACTCTCACCAGCGGAGGTACCTTCCGCGGATCGTGTCAGAACAGACCTGGTGGTGCCATCTCTATCCACCAGACTGTCTGACGCTGCGGTTGTATCTTCTGATACAGCCGGATTACACACAGGGTGATCAGATCCTGTGGGTCCGCCGCAGTCGATCGATAGGTTAACCCAGTCTATCGAAGGTTTAAACTTGGACATCCATGGGATTCCAAGTATCACATCGAACTTGTCATCTAAATCGAGGTCGATGAATTCATCCTCTAATGACAGTTCATTCAACTCGAAGCGTGTTTTAATCACAAGCTTTGGAATAGTCACGGTTGCACCTGTTGCTAACCGGACTGACAACATTCTTCGAGGGGTTTCTACCTCCACGTAGCTCAACAGCGTTATACTCTTAGTTCTAACGAAATTGTTTAACGCTCTTGTGTCCAACAAAGCTCGCATGGGGACATCGCTCCCGTGCGGCTTAACCTCCAGGGTGATAAGAGGCTTATCATCACCCTGCACCTTTTGACAGGACATAGTCCCGTCTGGGGCTATTACCCTCACATGCCCTATGTCGGCATGTGGGATAACATTCCCAGTAGGGCGCCCCGCCCCTACTGGTGATTCTCGTTTCTTGCACCAACCGGGTGATGTCCCTGTTGGTGTCGCCGTGCAGCGGACGGTTCCGTCCGCTGAATGCGTGGCACCGGGCGCGGTGCCATGCACTCATAGGCAAAATGCCCCATTTTCACGCATCGATTGCAGCGAATATTCTTCTTAAATTTCGGTTGCTTTGTGTTCAAAGCAACCGCAACCGATAGGTCCATCGGCTCTGGACCTACACCGCCCATGCTCTGGCGCGGGTGGCTGTTTCTTTGACGAAGTGTGAACTTCGTCTGCCCGACTGCTGCTTGTTGACATGCTGTTGCGGCATGTCAAAAGTGAAGGGCTGTTGAGCCCTTCGGCTGTACCCAGCATGCGATGACGCTGATCGCATGCTGAACTCCTCACGGATGCTCATATCAATGGCATCCTGTAGAGTCTTTGGCGGATGCCGGTAAAGACTCTGTTTGACGGGACCATCATTGAGTCCCTTCATGAAGCCAGTGACCAGCATAGCAGGGGGCACCGGCTCATACACAATATTTGACAGCAAATATTGCGTCTTCTGAGCGTAAGCTTGAAGGTCAAGATTACCTTGCCAGAGTTCCATGAACTCCTGCCGACTACTTAGCTCCATATCTGGAGCTTCAAAGTTGAGCTTTAGCTCAGCTTTTAATTCCTGATAAGTCAGGAACGCAGAGTCATCAGTGGCTCTGCGACTCATCGCCCATGCCCTGGATTTGCCGCCCAGACATGTTGTGGCGAAGTACATCTGTTGACGTTCGTCAACAATATTTTGCGCAGAGATGGCATATTCCACCTCTGCGAACCATCTACGAAGGGGATCACCCCCTTCGCCGGTAAAGGGAGGTACTCGCGCCTTTACCACTTCAACGTTATGCGTTACAGGTGCATGTGCGGTCCGAGCTGCCTCTTGCGCGGGCCGTGCTGGCTTTTTTAGGTGGTTTCGCTTAAAGCGATTCACCACCTCTATTACTTCCTCCGGGGACTTACCCTGGAGGAAGGTAATGATGTCGGTCCCCATGGACCAAACCATTTCTACTGTGGTGAAGTAAAGTTCGAAATCGAATACATTTGTATCGACAATCTGACCACCACCATTGTGCCCAGCCTTCCAACTTACGGGGGGGGGGTACCCCGCGGACCTCCACTCGAAATCTGGTCCGATCGTCCGCTGCTGGCAGACGACCGGTCATCATCCAAAGACACTTGGTCCGATTCACTTAAGTTCATCTCACCTTGTGTATCCGATGGAATGGTCTAGTTACACACTCGGTGGATCGGGATCGCGGATCGATCTGATTCGGTCTTGAATATGAGACCGTACTGGCTAGGTGTACCTGGGGCGGTACTCTTCACCCCAGGTACGTACAGACCAGAAACACTTCCAAAAGATAAATTCCAATAGGTCGATCGTCCAAACGATCTAGACCTGACCAATACGAAATAATAGAGGGTAGACCAATCAACCGGTCTAGCCCCTGACCAATATGAGAGAAGACCAAAACCGGTCTAAACTCCAACCAATGTTACAATAAGCGAATATGTTCACGTAAAGACCCAATATGCCGTGAAACTCCACAAAAGAACAATCCAGTGAATAGCACGCTCCAAACGTACTTGGGTCAAAGTGTCGAGATCGCCAAATCGTACTCCCGTCGAGGGACTCCCAAAGTGCGCGTGCGGCGCGTCCAGACCGGGTATAATAGGCGAGAGTGGATAATTCAACCCTCTGCCCCCAAACACTCCGCGGCGGGCGGAGGCGACTAGTGTACGTGAAAAGAATAACGGCGACCCCTTGCTGCGGTGTAGACCAAGACCAGAAGAGGTTTTTGCCACCTATTCCTAGACCAAACGACTTTTACTAGGAAAATCCGCAACCAAAAGACTTCTACTTGGAAAAATCGCAACTAACCAATAATACTACCTCCCTATGGTCCCTAATGTACCCACACAAAATTATGTAAAATACCCAATGTCAGGTGGCTCACCAAAACTTGCGTTCTTGACACTCCTTGAATCTGATAGGCTAAAAAGCCCCCCTTGTTTGGACCAATCCGAAATTCGACCAACTGCTTTGACCAAAAGTGACCAAATTTGTGGTACACTTCACCACAGCCGCCCCTGAGTCCGACCGTGTCGCACAACGATAACGGTCTGACTCACCCATCACTCGACCAACTGGACCTTGGTCACTCACACTTCTTCCCCATGGATCAAACATCTTCGACACCTGTGTCAGGTACTGCCTTTACTGCACTTGATCTTCTTAATCTTCCCTTTAACGCTTGTTCTTGTTGTTCTTGCAGAAACTCTATGCGCCGAGTCGCCCCACCTTGCTTCGCCTGTCCGGTCGGCTCGGTCTGACAGCCCACGTAACTCTCGTGCACTTCAAACATCGGAAGGGCGTCAGACTGAAGCCGACACGCAGATTCAGGATATGCTTGCAGAAAAAATGCGTCTCAGGACCCAGGTGGTCCACCAGGCAACACGAGGTGCGCATCTTTGGTCTTCGTCTTGTACTTGTCTTGACCCTCGTTTGTCTTCAGCTCTCATCCCTCCCAGCTTCGTCAAGGCAATAGGTGCCTTGCTTGATGCCGATAGGCAGCCCGACGATCATGTTGACCAGCTTCGACCAATTCTAGAGGAGCTGGTAAGCGCGCGTCATGAGCTGTCCCGTCTGGAGGCTCATCAGTCCCATCTCCGGGATCAACTTGCACTTGTTCGCCGGCAGCAGCTGGACGGACAGTTTGACGCGACCTCACTGCGCATGAAAGGCGACGACTTCGCGCGACGCATTGCCGAGCTTCAGATTTCAATTCAAGACCAGACCGGGAAGGTCCGGTCTTATCAAGACAAGTCAGACGCTTGGACGCTAGAGTCGGGTCGTCGTCAGGTGGCACTAGACCAGTGCCGCCAGCGCTTGATGAACTTGCTGCATCCGTGTTCGGCTGCTTCCTCCAGCATAGATTGGTCTGCGTCGTCGACCTTAGTCGCCTCGGAGCAAGACCAAGACCGCTTGCAGCAGGACCAAGACCAACATCGTTCATTGGCTGATATTCCGCAGCCCGAAATTGCACAAAAATCGAAGAAGCGCGCGGACGCGACGGGTAGCTCGAGGGCGCGGGGCACTGCGCGCGAACCCAGACTCGAGGGGAAGCGTGCAGTGCCTAATAAGCGAGCCAAGACACAGGTGCTTCTTATGGACTCGGACTCGGACACGGGCGAAATCTACAACCCCTCGGAAAGTCGAGCGCCCTCGCGCCGTACTGCAAATCACACCAAGCACACAGGGGTCTTGTCCGAGGAGGGCTCCAGCGAAGGGTCTTGCGATTACGAGTTTATGGTCGCCATCCAGTCCAAGTCACGAACGAATTTACGTGAAAGTATCATCCAAGTGGCGTCGACATTGGGGTCAGAACAGAAGACCGGTTTGCCAAGTGACGCCACACCAGTATCTACATCAGCGAATCCGGCGCCTTCGGTTCTCCCCGGGACATCCGAGCTTCACAAGTACGCTCTACTGAAGAACATTGCAGTTGAAACCAGCTCCCTTCCGCCGCGGACGTTTGAAATCACCTTGCCGTGGTCGTCGGGGAAAATCGGCTGTTTGCGCCAGTCTACCCTGACCAAGCAGCTTCTGACCCGGTCTTTCTCCCGCCCTGGCCCCTGGAATTTTCCACCGGCCAAGAAAACCCCTGCCGCGTCTGCATGGAGGGCGGACTTGATTACGTCGGCGCAGATCTTCCGCCTTTATGGCGATGAACCATGGAAAATTTTCGAACACCCCAAGATAGGACTTGTGTTCCACTTGACTACGTGGATATGCACTTTGCTAGGCCGGGTGAAGAATTTCAACAAGATCCACGGCCAAGCAATTTGGGAAGCGTCCCACTACTTGGTGCTTCCCCCCGACCGGGTGCGGCAAGATCCGGGCCTGGCGACGTTCCAGAGAAAGCGCAAGCGACGTCGAATTCGGGCGGGCGAGGCTTGGCAGTCCCTGTGCCAGTAAAGTTTGGACGGGATGCGAGCCCGCGAGTGTGACGTTGACGTGTTTTGTACCCGGTGTTCCTCCACATGCCGAGGCGTCGCGTTGAGAAGACCAGACTGCTGGACGACGACGGCATATGGTACCCCGGTCTTGATTGCGCTGAGCCGGTCGCGGACCTCAAGGATGCTTTGGTCCAGCTTGACCGGAAGGACCCCTGGCGTAACCAGTTTAAGGATCAAGTGGAAAATCATCCGTCGATGGTCATCGGCCGTCTGTGGGGCGATAGCAAGTGAAGTCGCAGGTAGTCGACCAGATAACTCGCAATACATGTCATCATTTCTTTTTCATATGTCCGATCGTCAAATCACTTGAACTAATTTTACCACTCTCTCCATAGTTGCACCGAACACGTTATCGTAAACAGTTCCACCCCCATCACGAAAAATAGTCATCACATTCGTCATTCCGCTACTCCAACTCGTCACAGTTCATCACAATTTCACATCAACTCCGGACCTTCCACATCTTCACACCGGTCTAGACCGACCGATGCTACTGCGTGTCTTGGTCTTGGTCTTCATGAGTCTGCATCACTGCGAAGCGATTACGACTGACTCGTTCTCGTTCGAACTCTCTTAGAAGAGCCCCACAATTCAAATCGAGCTCGTCGACCCAAGTTGATTCATCATGGCCCTTCCATCGGACCAGGTACTCTCGGTGAGTCCGACCGAACCTGGTCTTCTTGGTCGACCGAACATCTAAGACCTTCTCCACTTCAAACTCGTCTTCCTCTAATGGTCGTTCCCAACTGTCCTCCGGCAGTAACGCTTCATCGAAATCAAATCTTTTTTCTTCGTCTACCAGACAGGGAGTTTTGGGTCGATCAGGAAATTCTCGGATCAGCTTCAACTTGGACACATGCACGATCGGGAAGACCTTGTAATCTGTACCAGTTGTTACTAGACGGGAAGCGTGCTCACCAATCATCTCGGCAACACGGAAAGGACCGTGCCACATGTGAGCCAGCTTCTTCGCATAGCCCTCTTTCACTCGATCTAGGTATAGCCATACCTTCGTCCCTGGTTCTATACCGTGGGGTCGGACCTGTTCATTGGTCCGGTCTGCCCGGTCTTGTGTGGCCTGACGCAGCTTTTCGTTGACGACTTCTTTTGCATGCTGGTTGTGTTTCTGGACCTGCATGCGCCAGCGTCAAGCATCGCGATCGCGGGTCCGGGTGCAACCGATAGGTATCGCAGCTTCCAGTGTCGACCGAGGGTCCCATCCATATGTCAGATAAAAAGGCGTTTCTCCTCGGACCCGATCGATCGACGAGTTGAGTGCAAACACCAGCCTTTCTTCATACTCGTCCCAATATCTCTGGTCTGGGTCAGCAACGTACATCTTGATGGCCCTCGTTATGGTCTGCACCATGCGTTCCGCCGATCCATTTGCTTGCGGACGATATGCCATCGTCGCACTCTGTTTCTGGCCCAGCATGTTATTGAACGACCGGAACATCTCGGCCATAAAACCGGGTTCCCGATCGTTCCTAATGACCTCGCTGGCGCCGAATCTTCGGAACACACATTCTTCGTAGCTCTGGGCGATCTGCTCGGCAGAACGGGACGCACTTGCCTTCGCAATAACTAGACCAGTGAACAGGTCTACCCAGATCAGCAGCTCAGTGTTGCCGCGCGTCGATCTAGGCAGTGACGGTATGTGGTCCATCGCTATGACCTGGAAAGGGTAGGTAGCTTCGATATTTCCGGGCGATCGCCCCTTGATTACCGGTCCACCCTTTCCGGTCTCGCAATCCGTGCAACAGCCCACATATTTCTGCACACTGCGGAAAAGACTCTCCAGTGGAAGTGGGACCTGATCTTGTGATAGGTCCTGCCTATGTCCTGATGTCCCCCTTCTAGACTCACGTGATAGTGATGAAGGACATCCGTCTGCAGCAACTCGGGGATCACTAATTTAGCCAGTCGGTCCCGGTCTGCACTGTCTTGGTCGGCATCGCGGCAGTAATACAATAATCCATTATCATCCACTTCGTAGCTATCCGCGATCTTGATGCACTCTTTCGCTTGATCGTTCGTCAACTTGGACAGTTCACCACGCAGGTAGATCTTCAGGTTCATAATCCATTCTTCTTCGTCCTGCGCCTTGAGGATCCGTTCCATCCTTAACTGTTGCACTGCATATTCGTTCAAGCTTTCCTTCGGGAACGTTCGGCGAGACTTCTGAGCTTTCGATCTAGTCGCGACCATCACATGCACCAGGACTGAGGCGTTCTTGGGTCCGATCACCTCTGGGAGCCTGTTTATATTCACCAATTCATCCAGAACGGCCTTTTCGGTGATCGTAGCCCCGGTATGGTCTTGCATGGCCTTGGTCGCGAGGTAGTCGGCGCTTCTGTTCCAGTCCCGTTTCACGTTCAAAAGCTCGTGGTTGGGGTGTTCCTTCAATGCCTTCATTACTCGATCATTTAGCGTCCTTAGTCGTGGAGCCTTGCAGTCGATCTCTTCGGTGATCTGCCTGATCACTAGGTTGGAGTCACCACATATGATGACTCGCCCCTTCTATTGCGACGAAAGCAGGTCCAGAAATAGAAGTAGACCTTGGTACACCGCCTCGTTAACAGTAATACCCGGCGTGAAATCGGCAGCTGCTGCAACTATAGACCATTTTGGCAACTTCCACAATATGGCACTATAGACGCCGACCTTCTTCTTCACGCTTGCCGATCCGTCAAAACTTAAGAACAAGAGCTCTTCATCATGGTCGACTGTCGGTGGCGGTCTCGAAACTGACTGCTGAGGTTGCTTCCTCGGGGCAATCGCTATCAATGCCTCGTCCACTTCAGACCGAGGGGTGATACTGGCAGCTAATGTGCCCAATATCTCTTCCTCGCCCCCGGTGCACTTAACGACCTCGAGGGTTCACTGCGACAAGACCGCCGACCATCTGCCTAGACGTCCGTCCATCCCATTGGCTGATAATAGCCAGGCCAAAGTAGACCGTCTTGACAGGACCTTTATAGGTCGGCCGACCAGCAGGTTGTAACACACATCCAGAATTCGTAGCAACGACAGAACTTCTTTCTCGACAATTCCATAGTTCACTTCATTTGGTTTTAGCGTCCGGCTCGTAAACGTTACTGGATGATACACACCATCGTGATCTTGCACTAAAGTGGCCGAGATAGCCCACTTACTGGCATATACAATAATGGTCGGCACTTTTTCGGGAGCGAAATGCTTGAGAATCGGTGCCGTCACCATCTTAACCTTCAACATACCAAAGGCAAACTGTGCACGCTTCATATGATCTTCGGCCTCCACTTGCGGATAAACTGCAGCAAGACCAGAGTCGGTGCCCTCCTGTAAAGTTGCCCGGTCTTCTTCGCGCAACATATGATAGTCAACTTCCCGGAGCTCGTACAGCACAGCCGCGTAGACAGCAAAGTCTTCAATGAATCGGCTATAATAATTCAAGCTTCCCAGGAAGGACTGCATTGTCTTCAGCGATCTGGGGAACGGGAGGTTACTCAGCGAATCCAGGTCCTTGGGATTAGCCTCTAGACCATTGTTCGAGACCATATGACCTATATAGGCGACCTTGGACATACCCCAAAAACTTTTTATGGCGCTGATAGATAGGTTCCAGAGGTCGCATGTCTCCAACAATCGTTCAGCCTTCTCGCACAGATCGTTCCATGACGAGGCAGGTATCAGGATGTCGTCTATGTACGACCGCCTCCCTAGAAAGGACGGCCTTCTTTCCCGATCGGGTTCACCCTCTGTAAACACATCATAACTTTCGGCAGGGTCCCGATCGGTCTTGATTTTGAAGTGTCCGTACAGTGCGTTGTCTATCAACCTTTGATAGATCTGGGGTGCGTTCTTCAGACCGAACGGCATACGGTTCCACTCGAAAAGACCAAACGGTGTCACAAATGCGGAAATCTCACGGGATCGATCAGTCATCGATACCACCCAAAATCCACTTGCCATATCTAGCGAACAAACCCACAATGTCTTGTCGAGGTCTTCCAACAGATCATTAATCAGCGGCATCGGGTACACCATGAGTTTAGTCAACCGATTTACCAGCCGATAGTCGATGCACAGTCCAATGTCAAAGCCGTTCTTCTTGATAACAAGTACGATCGGCGAGGCCCATGGCGAGGTCGACGGTCTAATAATCTTGGCGACCAACAGTCCTTTAATGAGATCAGAAAGCTTTTCACGGTACTGTGGCGCCACGCGTCTACATCGCTGGGCAATCGGCTTGGCATCTCCAACGTCAATATCGCAAATCGCACCACGGGCTGCAGGTGGTAAGGCATTGCCCTTTCCGATCAGCAGATGTCTTTTCTTCCATATGATATTCTTCAACTTCTCGATCTGGTCTGGCCTGTTAAGGTCTTGATCACCCACTTGTAAATCATCCATTGTAACTTCGGGAGAGTCGGCAGACACTTCAGGGAGGACTGCCATTTGGATTTCCAGCTCCTGAATGTACTGTTACCCGTCTTCCTGTATACAGACTTGTTCATCTTCTGGGGTGATATCACCTAGACCATCTGGACCGGATGAACGCCCCTGGTCTTGATCGACGGGCTGTCCTTCACTGATATCGGTCTGATTAGGAATACCGTCATGGTCCGACCTAGCAACTTCATGTTCCCCTTCTTCCGTTTCTTGCTCCGCTGTCGCCTGGTCTTGTGCTGACACCACGTTGACTAGCCTCGGCTCGTCTACTTGATGGTGCACCGTTCCTGGTGACTGCGGCGCCTTTCTTCGGACCAACATCTTTTTTGGGGTGACATAACTTGGTCTTTCCACTAAAGGTGAGGTATCCTCTTCCACCGACCCATCATCGCTGATAAGATCGGTGGTCGATTGGTACGCCAGGTTTTGCCACTCGACATACTGCTTCGATCCAATCGAGACGAACCCCATCTTCCTTGGTACCTTCCCTTCTGCTAACCACATGCCGACAATAGTGTTATTGTCCAGTGTCAGCGGCTTGTCACCGATATTGGTAACACGGACAAAATCACGTCGACCAGCACTCTTTACGAAGGTCGAGACCCACCGATTGCCCCTGGTCAACCACAACTTCCTCGAACGAAAACCTTTCTCAACCAGGGTATCGGCAGACCGACCAACTGGGATAATGAGGTCTTGGTCCCACCGAACCAGATCGGTATACGAACCGTACAGAGGTCTTCGACCAGCCAACTGGACCTGGACCTCATCCGGGAGTGTAAGCACTCCATGTGACAGGTCTAGGCGAATACCAGCTGGAACCATGAAATCCATACATAGTAAAGCGTCCTGACCAGCCAACTTGCCAGCCCAAGCGCTGAAAAAGTAGACCAGCGATCCCGACAAAGTAATTTTCACACGCGTTCTTCCTTCGGTGATATAAGAGTTTTCACCGATCCCGACGCATTCTTGTCTCTGGGTATCGTCTATACGACATCCGACCTTACGAGCAAAGGCGGAGTCGATTGTCGATACTTCAGCTCCAGAGTCGAACAACATCGTCACTTTCTGGTTATTAATCTTGCCACAGGCTTTCGCCTGCTTGAACCATTTATCAGGTGCGTGATACTTCCAGTATCCGCGGGATTCTCCAGGCAGCAAGTCCAACTGCATAACCACCTTGGTCCGGGAGTACTCATCGGTATTCAGACTGTAGACCGGATGGTCTCGGTCGACGCAATTTGGAATAGAACGTGTATTGTCGGTCTTATCCTCCTTGCCGACATATGCATAGATGTGAACCGTAGAACGCTCGGCTCGATCCAGATTCCAACCTGGCGAGCGTTCTAGTTTAGCATCTTTTCTGCTTCCGGCGGCAGCATCCCCGCGTGCTTGTCCGGCACGTACCACTTGCGCATCATGTTAAAAAAATCTTTAATCTTGCAGTGGCCGGCCTCGTGGATCTCTCCACATGACTTGCATACGAAGAGGCGGTGGTCCGTCGGGTGGCCGCGTCTCTCGCACTTCATGCACACCATCTTCTTCCAGCAGTTTGGACCATCATGTTTGCTCGACCCACAGTGGGAGCACTTCTGACGAGGTCGGTCTTGCTTCCGCTCCTTCCCTTCGGGTCCACCTGGTCGGACTTCGACTTGGTCTTCGGGGCAGGCCCCGCAACATAGACGTAACGATACTGGTCTTCATCCGATGACCCCTGGCTGGACGTACTTCCACTTTCCCCTTCTGACCCCGTGCTGTCATCAGCTACAATTGCCTTGACCGCTCGGGTCGGTCTGGTCCAGGTTCTCTTGACCGGATCGGTCTGGGTCTGGGTCTTAGATCGGTAGCGACCTGATCCACCAGCGGTCTTCGATCTCATACTACGCGACTGTTGTAACGTCCGCAGGGTCTGTTCGACTTCGCCCGCATCGTTAAGACGCAGTAGAGTAAGCTGGTCCGCCGGTTCTTGATCGTCAAGGGTACTAATATAGTGACCCACATGTTCCAGAGCAGCACCGTTCGGCGGGTTATTCTCTTTGATTGTTATGCCGGCGCGAAGTGCAGCCACGTTCAACCGATGCAAATACTCGATCGGTGTTTCGTCGGCCCGCTTCTGCATATGGTGGTACTTACGGGCGCTTGAAAATACGGAGTTACAATATTGACCTTCAAACTCCGCACATAACAGGTCCCAGTCAGACCGGACGCCCCGACCCAACTGTTGAATCCAGTTCGCAGCCGGTATTTTTAACAAATCCCGGAAGATTAAACAACGTTCGCCTTTTGGGGTCTGGTCTCGCAGGAACGCAGACTTGACCCGACTGAACCAAGACCGGGCCTGGTCTTCATCAGCATCCTTGCCGGTGAAGTCCTTGAGGTCGGTCGTCGCGGCCATACGGATGCGCGGAATCGCAGCAGATCCAAAGTCGTAGGCAGTAGTGGAGGCTAGGTTAGCCTTGCGCACCTTGCCTGCGCCTGTACCATCTGACCCACCATGGTCGTCAAGACCGCCGACCGACTCCATATCACAGTCACTTGTCTTGCTTGGTCTACGCGGTCTTGCCGGTTGCGGCTTGCGCCTTCCCTTGCCGGTTGGTTTATCACTTCTAATAGGCTTATCCATAG
>CM047582.1:1442133-1463157 GCA_026184515.1 Peronosclerospora sorghi
TTTTTTGTGCTATTTTAACAGGTTATGAGCCCAAGTTGCGTCAAGTAACCCAGTGGAGTTTTCTTGGTCGTTTGGAGCACTTTGTATTACGTTTTTCTTATTGTTACGTTCCATGGAGCTTGTGGAAATCCCTCTGTTGAAGGGGAAGCTAGTGCCGGACGTGATTGAAGGTTTTTAAATAAGTTTGAGATGATTGATTTTGATGACGATGATATGCCCTCTCCGGAGCAATTCCGAGAGCTATTGAACAATTGGCGTGAAGCGGCAAGAGCTGCGAATGATCATGATGCAGGGCAAGCAGGCCCGCACCAGCGAGGAGGTCGCCCGAGCGCAAGAGAGAAGCGCCGGTGCGTATACCGGAAAGTAACTTCCGTGAAAGTTTGAGAAATTACCGTCCGTTCGGCCAGCAGATGGAACTGGATGATCTGGCCGAGGACGAAGGGGTGGAAGATGGCGCGAAGCCACGCCCGAGAGCGCATGATGCACCACGTGGGGAGTCCGCTGCGGCGCAAGGTAAAGACGGTGACGAAGTGCCCGCCGCGCAGCCAAGTGTACCCGTGCAGTACGCCGGGTACAAGATACCGAAAATAAGCATCGACAAGTTTTCGGGACGCAAGCTATATCCCGGTCTCGGTGCAGGGTATCGCCAGTGGGCGTACCTGTTCATGGAAGCCATTGAGATCGCAGAGATGGCCTCTGGATTCCAGTGGAATGAACGATTGAAGGTGAACAAGTTCGGCGAGCATTTGGAGGGCACCTCCGCCGAATATTACCGCACAAATGTTGCGTGGTGGTGGCGGGTGCGGCCGACGTTTATCCACGTCATGGATCAGATGTGGTTGGGATTTAGGACGACGATATCCCACCACCAAGCCGCTGCGAGATTTGCAAGTGAAAAGGATCCACAACGCAGCTGGACGGAGCACTATTTATACCTAGTAGCTCTGGCTCGCGAAAGCGGGTCGAGTGAAAAGTTAATAGTTGAAAATATCGTCAAGTATGCCGCGCCACGACTCAAGATAATGTTGATGGCTAGGTACGACCCGAGAAGGGAGGATTACCTAAGCCATGCGCAAGAGTTAATCGCATGGGCGCAGGAGCTCGAAGACGACATGGTAAAGTCGAAGCCCTCCCCTAAGTTTCACGTGCATGCAGCAACATCTGGTCAGGGGCGGCGCGTGTGCTACGGCTGTGGTGACGAGGGGCACATACAGAGGTATTGCCCCGAAAAGAGCCGAAAAAGTGGAGGTGAACGCACCCAAAGGCAGAGCCGTGGTGGAAATGAAGGGTCGTCAAAGCGTTTCGTGCTTTCGACCATGGATGGTATTCTAAATGCGTGTGGAAATGGAAGCGCAAATGAAGATATCTGGATTATCGATAGTGGGGCTAGTAGACACTTGGTGTCGAACGCCATTTAGTCGGGAGACGCTAGGGAATGCAGTCCCGATGATAATTTTGCCTTGCCGGATGGTGGCACACTTCAGGCAACAAAGGTCGTGCGGCTTACGTTGCGGACGTGCGACAAAAGTGAAACGGTCGTTGTCTTGACCGAAGTATACTTCGCTCCGCAACTAGCCCGAAACCTGATCTCGCTTGGTAGGTTGCGCGAAAAGGTTTGCAGCATGGTTGATGATGGCAGCAAGATGCGCCTCATGATAAAAGGTGAAAAGTTGTTCGACGTGATGACGTATGGTTCTGTCTTTGTGGCTAAGTTGAAGACCGAAAAGGCGCAAAGTTTTTCGGAAAATTTTGGTGACATGGTTGCCAACAGTGTGTCGGAAGATGTCAGTAAGGACGTCCACACTGGCATCCTACACCATTTTCATATGCGTCTGGGTCACCTGGCCTACGATACCATTGAAAGGTTGGGCAGGGACCCGAGGTCTGGTATTGCCTTAACGGAAACGAATAGGCCGAATTGCCTAACGTGCGCCGAAGTGAAGGCTACCAGAAAGGCGCAACCGAAGACAGATTCGGGTGTAAATGCACCAATCGACCGCATTGGAGGAGTGATCTCTAGTGACCTCAAAGGTCCGATCACTCCCCGCGACAGACGTGGCAACCGACACTTGGTTGTATTCGTGGATCATCATTCGAGTTACGTAAGATTTTTGCAGCACGCACCAAGGATTTAGCAGCGAAGATGTTTGGACACTTCCTGGCTTGGTTTGAAAATGAATTTTCGTGCAGGGCGCACGTGCTGCAGACGGATGGCGGCGGAGAGTACCGAAACGTGGGTCTGTTTTGTAAGCAGACCGGTATCCGCCGCCAAGTAACGGATCCAGGGAATCCGGCCTCAAACGGGAAGGCGGAGCGGATGAACCGGACCATTTTCAATATGGTCCGGTGCATGATTTTCGGGTCAGGCGTACCCCTCACGTATTGGTCGGAGGCGGCTGGGTATGCTGCGTACATACTCAACCGTACTCCGACGAGATCAAATGTTGGGCGAATTTCGCCATTGGAAGTACTGACCGGCAAGAGGCCGGCAGTAAATGATATCGTGGTTTTCGGGTCCCCGTGCATGGTTTGGCGGGACCCGAAGAAGAAGACGCTGGAAAAACATGCCGAGCGCGCCCTAATTCTGGGCAATAGTGATGAAACCAAGGGTTTCAAGGTGCTGCTGATGAAGTACAGGGTGGTCGTGGTGACGCGGCACGTCACCGCGATCGAGACACTCAGTGCAGAGACAAGTGAGAAAATAACCAAGATGTTGGAAGGTGAACGCAGCCAAGAACTCGAGGAAATGGCCGATTCGCGTTCAAGAAATGCTGGTTCGAATGACAAAATAAAGGGCGCGGAAATCGAGGAATACCGGAGGCTGCAGATGAGCCGAGGCGCGCCGAGAAACCAGTACAGGGCACGAGAAAGACCCGAAGGAAGACAAAGAAGACATTGAAGAGCCAAGAATATGAAGATTCAAGGGCCAAGAGGGTGACACCAAGTGTGGAAATTCCCGAAAAAACTACTGGAATAAATGAAAATGTGGAAGGCGCTTTATGCGCGTATGCAGTATGTGAACCCGGTTGTGAGCCAACAGGTGGCTCGATGATACTGCCGGATCCGAAGAACTACCGTGAGGCGCACGGTGGCCCACAATCAAGCATGTGGAGACAGGCGGAAATGGAGGAGCTAAGGCCCTCCAGGATTTGGAAACCTGGGATGTTGTTCGCCGCCCTGAGGGAAAGGTACCTCTCCCGACCAAATGGGTATATAAGACGAAAGTCTGTTCAAATGGGTCGGTAGATAGGTACAAGGCGAGGTTGGTCGCCAGGGGCGACAAGCAAGTTTTCGGGGACGATTATTTTTTACATTTTCCACTGTTATGGAATTATACAACGTAAAGTTGATTCTGGTTTTGGCGCAAGTGTGGGGGGTAGCGGCACGCCACGGCGATGTGCCTAGTGCCTATCCCAAAGCCGAGTCTGAAGAAGATGTGGTAATTTACTTACAGGTGCCGCAAGGCATGGAAATCTCGGTGGATACTTTGCGAAATTTTGGTGTCGATTCACAAAGGGAGCTTGTATTGAAGCTGAGAAGAAACCTTTATGTTTTGAAGCAGGCTGGGCGCCTATGGCACCAGTGCTTATGCGAGACATTGAAGAAATTTGGTTTCACGCAGTGCGTGGAGATTTACTTACAGGTGCCGCAAGGCATGGAAATCTCGGTGGATACTTTGCGAAATTTTGGTGTCGATTCTCAAAGGGAGCTTGTATTGAAGCTGAGAAGAAACCTTTATGGTTTGAAGCAGGCTGGGCGCCTATGGCACCAGTGCTTATGCGAGACATTGAAGAAATTTGGTTACACGCAGTGCGTGACCGATACGTGCATTTTTGTAAAGCACAAGGACGCCGAAACGGTGGTGGTCGGCGCATATGTGGATGACCACCTGGTTACTGGAACCAGTGAGGGGATTGTGATGGAATTTTTTGAAGATATGAAAGTATTGGAGTTGAAAGATTCGGGAAGCGTTACGAAGTTCCTGGGGATACGAATTCAAGGCGATCCAAAGACTGGATACGTATTGGATCAGGAAGGAACGATTAAAGAAATCCTCGAGACAAACAAGCTCGAGAAGATGAACCCAGCCCGAACTTCGGTGCTGGCGCTGGATGATGTGAAGGAGTTTCAAGAATTATTATTGTTGCATCCAAAGGAGAATTTGCCGAGTGTGAAGCAGTTCCAGTCGCTTGTGGGCAGTTTGCTATGGGTTGCTCGGTGCACGCGCCCTGACATTTCGTTCGCCGTGCAACGAGCCACGGTATGACCCATGCACCCACGCTGGGTGACTACAAGATTGCGAAGCGCATTCTGAAATACCTCAAGGGCACGATGGATTTAAAGCTGGTGCTAAAGCACGATGCAGATTTGAACATGCCACTCTGGATCATGGTCTACAGCGATGCAGATTTCGCTGCTGACAAGACCGATCGGAAGAGCGTTTCAGCTATGGTTGTTTTTATTATCGGGATTCTAGTAAGCTCGGCCTGCAGGAAGCAGACTGCAGTTGCGCTTTCGACTGCGGAAGCAGAATTTGTTGCGGCGGCGATGGCCGGAAAAGAAGCATTGGGTTTGCGACAACTGGTCGCTGAAATTGGGATGCACGCAAAGACGCCTCTGATGTTCAAGATGGATAACCAAGCCGCGTTACAGCAGCTGGAGGATGAGGCAAGTGGATCAAGTTCCAAGCATGTCGATGTCAAGCTAAAATTTCTCACGGATTATACGAAGAAGGGCATTATTGTGGCCAACCACGTGCCAAGTGAGGATATGCTAGCTGACTTGCTGACAAAGGACTTAGGAGGGAAGCGGATCCAAGTGTTGCGTGCGGCGCTGGGCTTACAGTGATGGAGCTACAGCCTCCGGTCTTCCACGAGGAGTGTTGGAAGAGTGTGTACCCATTTTGGAGTTTGCACTCTTCCGTATAGTGGAAGCCCATTGGCTGTTGCAGGTAAGCCATACATTTTTTCATATTAAAAGCAGTTACAGTTTAAAGTTGCAGTAAGGACTGGATAGCGACTTAAGTAACTATACATAATATATTTCACTTTCCGTTTTGCATTATAAAGCACAGTGCCAGACTGAATCTTTACAAGGGCTACGACGCTACGCACACCGCTCGACACCTTCCGCTGATCCTCCCACACTGAAACTTGGCCAGGTGGTGCGTATTGATCGCGTTAAGTGTTTGCAACCTTTTTGTGCTATTTTAACAAAGGTTCGCTGGCATCAGGGGGTCAGGGGCAGTAGTGCCCCGGTTTACCGGAGACCTGTTTTGACGCACTTCTTCACTGGGCACCTGTACCCAAACCTGTGGTTAGTCACTGACTATACCCTGGTTGACTACCGTACTTACCATTCTAAGTGCGATTTTAAGATAGTTCCACGAGCAATGAGCTCCTCAACCCCTCTGCCCAAGATATTACTCTCCGGAGTTTTTCATAATCCACTAGTTGGAATAGAACCAGGGACCTCCAACACGGAAATCAATCAACTTACCGACTGAGGTACTGGGAAAAATTATTTTCATTAACTTTACCGACTGAGGTACTGGGATATTTTAGAACCTTCCCATTTAATTGGACAGATGCAAGCCATGTCAAGCGCGTGCTGTAAGGGCCTCTTCATTACACTTGGACCCCGACTCTACCCGGCCTTGGATTCGTGTCCACTGCTGGACTCGAACCCGTGACCTCCCGGTCCCGTGGTGGGGCCTAAGCCACTGCACCACAGGGTCGGTACCGACTGAGGTACTGGGCCGGACATTCATCGGCACACATGTAGCGTACTTATTTAGGTTATTCTACTATCCTAGACTGGTAGGTTGAGAAGTAGTCTCGTCTTTTTATTATATAGATAAAGACACGTTTCAGCTATTCGATCGTTACGTAATGTTTATCTGGCCTATCTCTATCGCTGAATACAGAA
Source organism: Peronosclerospora sorghi (assembly GCA_026184515.1). Classification (NCBI taxonomy): domain Eukaryota; phylum Oomycota; class Peronosporomycetes; order Peronosporales; family Peronosporaceae; genus Peronosclerospora; species Peronosclerospora sorghi. Next base: position 1,448,062 of record CM047582.1, read on the forward strand.
GTACCATATGATAGTGAAACTCTCCTATTTCTACTTTCGCTGAAAGTTTCACGAAGGCGGGCACTCGATTCGCGGAAGAATCGCGGGACCTATTTCGATCCCCGTGGCGGACCTTTTTTTCCTCCCGAATCCCCGATTGTCATAGTGAGGCCCCTCTTTTGGTCGATTCTGGGTCCGCATCACTATCGAAAGGAATGACGACAATGGTACAAAACCGTTGCTTACCCTCGCGCGCCGCGTCCGTTCACGTCGTCATTCCCCAACCGTCCGCATCGCCGTGACGCGTCGTCCGTCGTGCCATGCACTTAAAGATCATTCGGGCCGAGGCCCTGGCCTCCGCCGACTTGAATGGCAAGAGTGACCCGTTTGTGCGCGTATCGTACGATGGCAAAGAAGTCGCGTGTACGCCCCGCGTGAAACGGTCGCTCAATCCGCGCTGGGATTTTGACGTGACCATCACTCTGGTCCACGCCGGGCCCTTGGACATTGAGCTCGAAGTCTTTGACAAGGACGAGCTCAGTCAGAGCGATCTCCTGGGCGCGCTGCGGGTCCCGTTCCCCGAGTGGCGCGACCTCGTGGACGAGTATCGAGCGCGGAAACGACGCCGCATGACGGCGCTCGTGGCGTCCATGCCGAGCCGAAAGACACGCAAGCACGGACGCAAGTCGCACCCGATTGACGGCCTGAGCGTCAGTGATCGGAACCTCGAGCGCGTCGAGACACCGAGTCCCACGGATTTCCAGCGCCGCTCGCGCTCGCTCAATTCCAGTGGTGGCTACGTCCCGACCCACGTGAAAAGCACCGAGACGAGGGTCGTCGAGCAAGGCTCCGAGGATGCGTTCGAGACAAAGCCCGTGTATATCTGGTGTCGATTGATTAAAGGCTCGGCCGCCCAAGGCCGGATTCTATGTACGCTGCAGTATGAAGAGCGCGATCTAAAGTACTTGGTCAATCATCCGTATGGCACGAGTATTCAAGACGTGTTTCTCCCCCAGAATCCACGCTTTGAACATGCCTACTGTCACTTACCACGGAGCTGGCACCCCGATGTGGCCGTGCGACAGGATGAATTGCGTGCCATGCACGCGGGCACGCCCAAGGATTTGCTCTTTCCATGGCATGAAAAGCTCTTGCACATGGTCGAGGAAGTGACCGTGACGTTTCATGTCAACGAGTCGAATCAAGGCGTGCTCGCGACGCTAGTCTTGACGAATTACCGCATTTGGTTTGTCCCGTACCGTCGCGTGCGAGGACTCTTGCATGAAGATGTGCATACGTTACCCGTGAGTAAAATCCTCAAGGCCTCGATTCAACAGCAGAAACGCAGCAATAATAACGTCATTACGGTACTGATCTTAGACAACATGGATGCCGGACACTATCACGTCACCCTCTCGCCCATCTCGCGACTACGGGACTCGGTGCGGGATTTCTCGCGTGAAGCGGAGCTCAAGCGCGTCAAGATCTTGCACAACATTGTACGCGAGATTGACTGGTTACGCATTGAAAACAGCTTCTGCTCCCCCACGGATCGGAATCATACGATCGCAACGGCCGATGAAGTGCAATTGGAAGACGATTTGCTTCATTATACGCCGAAACACAGTTGTGCAACGATGCCACCACCCATGGCACGAACCTTGACTGCAAGTTTCAAGTACCAGAAGCGCTCGTTTAGGAACGACACGATGCAGGACACGACGTTCAATAGCAGTGACGGTCAGCTCGAGCGGCCAAAGGAAAAGGTGACACAACACAAGACGGCATCCTATCCACAACTCAGCCAGACCATGTCACTGCGAAAACTGCCACAGGATTTTCAGCTGACCACGCGAAGACGCATTCGATACGATGCTGCGACGGAATTTACTCGACAAGGCGCGATGAGTCATCCTCGCTGGCGCAAGTGCACTCTGAATGAAGAATACAAACTCTGTTCGACATATCCGTCGTTTCTAATGGTACCCGAGTGCCTCAGTGATGAGATTATCAAAGGGGCAGCTGGGTTTCGAAGCAAAAGCCGGTTTCCTGCACTCACATGGATCCATCCGCGCACGGGAGCGCCCTTATGTCGGAGCAGCCAGCCAAATACGGGAGTCCTACGGAGCACGAATGCAGAAGATGTGAAACTCATCTGGGCTATTCGAGATGCGGCCATTCCGGCGGACCAAGCGGCGAAATCGCGGGATGCAGTGCCCAAGAAGAATAGCGTCTTGCATATCGTGGACGCGCGACCCGAGATCAATGCCAAAAGCAATGCGCTTGCTGGAAAAGGCCACGAGTCGGTGAAACAATACGATCGAGAGGGGGTCCCGACCGCGGCCATCACGTTCATGGGCATTGACAATATTCATGTCGTCCGCAATTCGCTCGCTGGGTTGGCGCAAGCGCTATACGAAGTCGAGGACTCGAATTTTTTCGGGGCTGTCCAAAAGAGTCGATGGTTGGAGCATATTTGCAGTATCCTACAGAGCGCAACGGAAGTGGCCACGCATCTCGAGCGGGGGGATGCGGTTTTGGTCCATTGTAGTGATGGATGGGACCGCACGGCGCAGCTCTCTGCGCTCGCACAGATCATGTTGGATCCTCATTTTAGGACCCTGGAAGGCTTTGCCCAATTATGTGAAAAGGATTGGTGTTCGTTTGGGCACAACTTTGAGCGCCGCTGCTCCCACCCCACGTCCGACCAAACGTCGCCGATCTTTTTACAGTTTATTGATGCCGTGTACCAGCTCACGCTCCAGTTCCCGACCCATTTTCAGTTCAATGAGCTCCTACTCTCTTCGATCGCCGAAGCTGTCTACTCGTCGTGGTATGGCACGTTTCAGAAAAACTCGGAGTGTGAACGACGCTTGTTCTTATCGAGCGTCGCGAGTGTCAGTGTCTGGGATGTCATTCGTGCCACGACGGATGAATTCCTCAATCCTTTGTTTGCAGGGCGGGATGTCCACGCATCGACAGGAAGCGGGTCGTACCTGGAGCCCATGTTGCCAGTGTGTCGTGTCCGTGTGATGCAACTTTGGGTGAGTCAGTACCAAAAAGCCATTGGTCACATGCGTCTCCAGCAGCGGGAATTCGAAATGCTCCAGCTCATTCGACAGCAGGAAGCCGATCTCTCGCGTCTCTATGCTGCCTTGACGAATGAGCAGCAACTGGAGCTCCAAGCCGGGCAGCTGCGAGCGGAGATTGCCAAACTCTCGCGCAGTATGCTCTTGGAGTATCCAGACGACGTGGCGACGCCAACGAAAGAGGGGGAAAGAAAACGATACCTTGCCAACGCCGGTGGCCCCACGCGTCCCAAGCGCCCGACGGCCGCGTCGCTCGACTTTCATGATTTGGCTAGTATTGTCGCCATGGGCACGGCTGGAGCCGCGGCCCGGGCGTCCAAGTCGCCGTCGTCTCGTTCGCCGGAGCACATGACATTGACGCAAATGCTACAACGCACGAATCTCGATCAAGCCGGTGGGGGCGCATCCTCGCCAGCGTGTCCTCCGTCCGGTCTACGACGCCGCAAGTCGTTAACGCTCACGAGTCGAGGACGGAGTAACAGTCTGAAAAACACGCTGTACAACGTCGTGGCCCAGATGAAAGGCGGCAAGGACGTGGACGAGTCGACGGACGTGGGCTCGGCGACGCTCCCGAATCCCATTCGTGCGGCGCCTCCTCATGGGGACACTCGAAGTAGCCACCGCTTGCTCTCGCCTTCGTGTCGCGAGGAAGTCCAACGGGATCTGCGTCATCTCGAGGCCCAGCTCGCGAAGCTCAATCATCAAGTGGCACTTAAAGAAGACGCGGCCAAGCAGACCATGCGGCGCTTTCGTTGCTACAATTATAACCTGCCCGAGGTGACGTGGCGCAGTGAGAGCGAGTGTCTGTCGCCTACGCGCAGTACGAAGCCGCCGCGCAGTGGCAAGTGGCAACCGTCCCCCCAGACGTCGTCGTCGCCACCGTCTTCCGATTCGTCGCCCCATTCCGTCTCGACGTGCGTCTCGGTGCAACTCAGTGGCGGCGACGGAGGCGACGATGCCCGGTTAGTCGAGGGCGCGCATCCGAAGTTCACGCCGGGGAGTTCGCCCTTGCTCGGGAACGATAAAGTCATTGCGGGCGGCAGCTTTTTAAATTCGCAGCCCGTGTGGGAGCGCGATGAAGACGCGCCCTGTTGCAAGCGCTGCAAAAAGAAATTCAAGGCGCTCTTGCGCAATCGCCATCACTGTCGCTGCTGCGGCTACGTCTTTTGTGGCCGATGCGCGAGTCATCGCATGAGTCTCCCGGATTTTGGCTACTATGACGTCGTACGCGTGTGCAAGCTGTGTTACAACTCTGGCGAAGATGGGTAAGGCGAGTGTGTCCATTCGAGGACTGCAGCGACGGCGACTTAACTGCAATCTGGTAGTACGAATAGGCAGGCACGCTCACGACGCGAGGAGTCCAATGGCAAGAACGTCGTGTTTTCGAAAGTTTCCGACCCGTGGCTTCGAGAATGTTCGATTACCTTCCTCGAAAGTTCATGACCACCGCATCGCCTCATGATTGCTCACTTTGTATTGGAGCCTCTCTCTCTCTCCTATAGGCTGTAAAGTTTCCATAAAAAGCAACCGACGCGCGGGGTCGATGCACGACACACAATGTCATCCGTCCCTGCTCCCTTCAATCCGCATGGTGTAACCCGTGCCTTTCTTCAACAGGTCCATTGGGCTGCTTTTATTTTTTGGCAAGACGCGACTGTTGCAAACCTCGATACTGGGTATCGGTATATCGGTATCGCTTATTACCGGCATTTGTACCGATATAATACAGGTAGCACCCAATACCGGTACCAACACCCCTGGTACTAATGCACTAGGTATGCTACTAATAAGAACGAAATGTAAATTGCTACCAAAAATAGACCGACTATTTTTACAGATATCTATAGACGTTTAATACCGAGATATTTAGGAACTTCCCTACTTTAGGGGCGCGTGCCTCTCTTGGATTCTGTACTCGAACCCTTAATCCTTAACTACTGCACCACATTAAATAATATGCTAGTGACGCTAATAATTTGAATTTGCTGAGGTTGGTTGGTGAGAGAAACGTATACAAGGATCCTATCTATTTCGCGTCCATGGAAGAAGCAAACGTAGGGTTGTGCTGTCATACCCAACGTATAACTAACCAGGTGCAAGTAAGATGCTACCTGTTACTTTTCATCCCGGAGATTCTTTTACGGAGTTTTGACGATCTCGATGATGATCTTGCCCCGGGCACGACCAGTCATCTGCAACTTGATGGCTTTCATCACATCCTCCGGCGGGTGCACGGAATCAATGATTGTCTTTATCTTGCCCGCTTCGATCAGTTTCTTCAGCTCGAAGAGATAGTCCGAACATGGAGTATTGAAAATCTGGTGAAGTGTCGCACCAATGGGCGACGGAATCGGATCCTGAATCATCAGAATCGTGACAAAGATGCCTGTCTTCTCTTTTAGCACTTTCCTGGGCCGCGTCATTCCATGACGCTGGTTCCATGACGCAGTCATAGATGAGGTACACGGAATGTTCCGCCACCACGTCGCTCCATTTTTCCTTTGTATAGTCAATGACCTCGACAGCACCCAACGACTTGACCAACTCGACGTTCCGGTGACTGCATGTCGTGATCACTTCCGCTCCAATCGCCTTGGCGATCTGGATGCCAAAGACACCCGTCCCGCTGCTGCCCCCAAGAATTAGCACGCGCTGCCCCTTTTGCAGCTTGCCGTACGTCACCAGGGCTTGCCAGATCGTTTCACCAGCCAATGGTACACCCGCAGCTTCGTTCCACGACATGGTCCGGGGCTTGGGCACCACGTATTTCGTATCAATGTTGATGTATTCGGCAAACGTACCAAAGTTTTCAAAACCAGGCATGCCAAAGATCTCGTCGCCCACTTGATAATCTGTGACATCACTCCCCACTTCTACCACTTCTCCAGCCATGTCAAAGCCCACACGGAATGGATTCTCGGCTGTGGGCGCGTGCGGCAGGATATGCGGGCCATAGGTGACCAGTTTAAAGTCGACAGGGTTTAATGCGGCACTGAAGATCTGGACGCGGAGTTCACTGCGCTTCAGTGGCTGTTGGGGAGCCTGTGGATTGAGCGTAATCTCCTCCAACGGGTCGCCGTACTTGCTGTACTCGTAGGCTTTGAAGGTTGGGGGGGAACGACGCCATGGAGCTGAGTACTTAATAAAATGACTTGTGAACTCTTAATCGTCAACTTACCAATGAAAAAGGTGTGTGGGTCGTAAACATTGCTTAGCTTACGTTCAGATAGAAAGATACCAGGTGGTTTAGAGGACGAGCCCAAAATTCACTGATAAAACCCCAATATCCACTGATCACGTGATCATTTTGGGTGATTTCGTCACATTATACTTTCTGAAACCAACCAATTTGGTTTGGCCCGGGATCGAACCCAGGACCTTCCGGTCCCGCAGTGAGTAGTAAACCACTCGGCCACGGTCGGTTTACACGTGATCATTTTGGAAAACACCCGTTATGTATTCAATTACACGTTAAGATACGAACATACGCTATTATGGGTACAATGGATCACAACATCCTTGAGTTGAAGTTGAAACTGTGGAAGATTCTCACCCTGTGGAAAATTCTCCGGCTGGGAAGATTCCTCATCTGGTTCTGGGCTGAACCCAGTTCAACCCATCCACTTTGTTGAAGTACCGACGAAAGTCTGTTTATCTATACATATGTTTACGATAGGTAGGTAGGACATGAATATGGTAGCGTAGAACACAATCGGCTTAGAAGTAGCAGCAGCGAACTAAGTCCCGATCGATTCACTTAGCAATTTGCCATCTCCCACTCGGTCAAGTCTACTCCTCTCCTCGATCTCGTGACCTTTAATAGACACGAGTTGAACTCACAAATCTCATTCGAATGCTTCCTTCCTGGTCAATGGGGTTGAGGAGCAAAGAGAGGACACTTTCGATTGTCACGCGCGTGTCCTTGCATCCCACAGCGTGAGCATTTAATAGGTGCCCGAGGGTTTTTAGGTTCTATCTGTGTGGTAAAGTGTGCTACAAAATTGGGCCCATAATTAGGCCTAATTAGGGGTCTGATTACGGGCACAAATTGGGTACGTAATTGTATACGATTGTGTGTGCCACGGTGTGTACAGTTGGCTATGTTACCACGAGATGTCTTAAGTTATAGACCCATGTAGTAAAGACACTATTAAACGTTGGATTAAGTTTCCATGTAAAAGCTTGTTCCTAGACAACCTGCTTGTTTCAAACCATGGAGTGTCTTCTCCAATTTTAGGACACAACCGGCTTGTAAACATGTAATGCTTTTATTTTGTTTCCTCAGTTTTAAATACTTACCTTGTGGTATGTAAAGGTATAAGTCATGCCCATCTACCAGCAAGCGTTTTGTATATCACCATGTTTCGTGCACACTCCCCACTTCCTTGTCAGTCAACTGTTCTTATTTCCATTAACGCTGCAAATGTGGGGGTGCTGCCGACTACAAACCTCAATTCATTTCTACGTGCCACTTACTAATCTTGCTTTATATCGCTCATTGTTTTTACAACTTTATCAATTTTTTTCTAAAAAAAACGGTGGCAATATTTTCATGCCGTTTGTCAATTTTTAACACGTTCTTTCCTTCAAGAGCCGGAAGCTCTTCGTGAATCGAGTTATCCACTTCACTTTGTTCAAGCATTTCCTTGATTGACCTAATTTCCAGGGTCGACTTCGGAAATGAAATAACAACTGAAAAACTTCACCTTCGGTGTCTTATTATACTGTTTTCTTCATTTTCTTTTCTAGAAGCATATTGTTTGGTTTCCTTCTTATAAAATTCGTCTTCCGTGTCGTTCTCACTGCCCGGTCTTCTTCTTCTTCGCGACCTTTGTTTTTGCTTCTTTTCCTCCACATCGTTATTCAAAACTTTTAAGTCTTGGTTTTCCAGAAAACTGCGTCGAAATTGTTCGTTCTGTGTTTTGTCAAGAGCTTAGACAGTTTTAATCTTTTGATTCACATCATCTTGGGCTTGTCTTTGAGATAAACACTATACTTTGACGTCTTCGCTTTTCCCAAAAATCAGCCCAATTTGCGCTCTGCGCGCAAGCAATATTTTACCTTCATCCCGGTATACAGTACCCGGAAATCCGAATGCAATCATTTCTCCTAGGTTTGTCGTTTTTGGTCGTCAAAAATTTCAGTGGAAAAAGCCGTTTTGGGATGCTTCGGTAAGGCTTCTGATGATGATAAAAAATGCGGTCTATTGATCCGCATTGCCCCAGAAAGCTAGAATTAGACCACATAAAAAGATAGCAACGTGCCACGCTCATTAATGGTTCTATACATTTATTGAGCCTTCGCAGTGTTAGGATGATCGATTGCTCCATGATTTGACGAGAGCACAAGTATCTTAAAAGTCTGTCGAGTTCTTGTACTCGGCTGCCCCACCCGTTCGTAGGAAATGTACTTTACAATCAACCGTCGTTAAAAAATACCAAAAAATGCTCGAACCTTTCGCTTCGTCCTTAGCTTTCGCTTTAAATACGCGAACATAATTTAAATTGAAGGCAATAAAATTTAATTTACTAGATACATTTTGGGACCGACTAGGTGCACACCCCCCATTTGCTACGTGCAGCCCCCCCCATTTTCCGCCAATGGGGGGGGGGTACACCTAGTCGGTCCCTTTACAAAAACTCGAAGACTTTTTGCCACAATATGAGCATCAATTTTGGTCCTGTGCGGTAAAAAAAAGGTTATGCTGGGACTGCTGTCTTTAGTAAAACAAGCCATTACGTGTCTGCGATGAACTGGTGCTTGGAAAACACGAGTCGAAAGGACTCAACCACGCTGCGAATGGTGGAAAAGATCAAGAAGGACGATTCGTAGCGTTGGAATTCGACAAGTTTTGCGTAGCTCATACATACGTCCCAAATGCAGGAGGAAAGTTGAAGCGATTAGATTTCCGAACAAATTAATGGGACAAGGCCATACTGCGAGAAATGAAGGCAATGGAGACCACAAAGCCTGTGATCTAGTGCGGAGACCTGAACGTCGCGCATCAATAGATTGATATTCATAATCCAAAGGGTAACCGCAGAAGTGCGGGCTTTACGGATGAAGAGCGAAAGAGTTTCAGCGAGATTTTGGACAGCGGCTTTGTAGATACATTTCGACACTTGCATCCTAACAAAGTCGAGTACTCGTATTTTTTTGGCTACCGACACAATATGCGAGCCATGAATAAGGGCTGTCGACTTGACTACCTTGTTGTATCTAAAGCATTGTTGCCGAATGTGGTACGTTAAGGAAATGCACGAGTCGCACTGGTGGTTGACCCTTTTCTATTGTTATATGCTTCTTCTGCAGCGTTCGTCGTTTATTCGACAAAGTGTTGAAGGGGGTGACCACTTGCCCATTGGACTGGAGCTCGAAGGGTTCTCATAAGTCATGCTACGGCGTACTACATGTCGTGTGCGTTTGAAGGTATAGGATCTCGAAATGATTTCGTTGCGTAATCTACGCCGCGAAAGGATCCATGGCGATACTAATCTGCGTCATCGGCGCTCTCATCTGTCACATGGTGATTGCTAAAGTCACCGACGCGATTACATGTATCATCGCGGACGCTTCTGACACGATCCACATAAAAATAAACAACATTGTCTTCTCCTAAGACATATTTCCATCAAATACTCGTGCAGATTGCTAGTACTTGTTACCAAAGTGTGAGAATCTGACTCAGTATTTCGTGTTGGACAGAGTTTGTGAATGTTCAGGTAGTAAAAAGTCGCAGTTTGTAAAAGTAATTATTTGACATTAAAAAGTTTTACCTAAATTCTAAAGGGACCGACTAGGTGCACACACCCCATTGGGGGTGTAGCCGGTGCGTATACGCACGGTGCGGCTAGCGCACAGAGGAAGACTCTTCCTTAAAGCGGTATCTACCGATACTTAGCCGATACGCCCTTATAAAGGGCTTAGTAGTAGAGCTCTCCTACTCGGGGCCAAGATTCCCGGGTTGGTTTACTACTTAGCCTTAACGGCTGTGTTACCTTTACGGGGTGTAAGTGAAGGGAGGGCTCCCTCTTACCTACGACAATCACTGCACGCGCGACCGGTCGAGGTCGCCCGTCTGCACTTTAGAGTGAAATGTAAACTGAATATATTTAATATGTAATTAGCCTAAATTAATTTAAACTAATATAAACTATATGTAATACTAAGTAGAATATTCCAAATTCGTACCCTAGCTAAAATATAGTGTACACACCTGTGTACCGACACGTGGATGGCTGACACACCACCACACCAAGGGGCCCTGCCCTGATTGGTTAAAATAACCAATGGTTCAAAACCTTTCAAACCGGTCAATACTGACCTCAACCGTAGTGTACTCATATACACCAACACTAAATGTAACTCAAATGTAACCCGGTTACATCCTCCCCCATCAAGACTATTGCTTATGCAATAACCAAAATCTTGTTGGAGAAGTCCAACGCCAGTAGCTCTGGCTGTCCATTGTACACCTTCAGTGGTGCTATGGACGAAAACTATTCCGACAGCTCGGAAGTGGATGCCCTTGGGGAGATCTCCTCAACGGCTGGCCACGCTGACAGCGCCGAACGGCGCTGTCGGTCATCCAACCCATTCCCCATACGTGGGGAAAACGCACTAACTCGTGCGCCACCGTTACCCGCTAGGGGTGATACCTCCATGTTGCCACAGGCGACCACCACCAATGAACCGTCCTTGGTTCAAGAGGCTCGACGTGCCGTACGGGCACGGAAGGGACCTCGCAATCATCAAAAGAGGGCTAAGCAGGTGGTCAAGAGGGGTCTAGCCTCCTATACCCCTGGTCCAGCGGCTATACTGCCGCGTGAAATTGCGCGTCGGAACCAACTCCGGGCCCGACTACTAACGCCCAAACATTATACCGTTAAGTCCTACCGGATACGCCTCGGAAGCAGGCACGCGGTGTCCTCGTGGTTATCATCCGCGAGATTCCCTTTGTTCTCTTGAGGGAAGAAAGCGTCGAAGACGCAGAACAGGCATTCCGCGCCTGGGCGGAAGGGGAGAAACGCCTCCCCAGTTTCGATGCGCTGTACAACAGCTTTTCCGAACACGACGTTCGGGTAGAGAAGGCGCTACGCTAGGCCTATGCTCAGGCCAAAGCGCAAGGGCAATTACCTGCCTCCTATTATACGCGCTCTGCTCTCGATGTGGTGACGGAGAGCAATGCAAGCACAGCATCTGCCTCCGGCGAACTCCCAGCTACTGGGAGTGAAGGGGCTTCTTCAGCCCCTTTGGTCGTTGACTCTCAGTGGGATTCTCCCGCTCGAAAAGCGTCAACGACGTCACGGCAATACTGCCGCAGGGGAGTCTCGTACTCCCACGAGCTCTGGGAATGTGGGTATCCTTTCCACTTCACCAGGTACTGGGTCTCACCCCGGTGATGGCGTCGTGCCATCGGGCGTTCCACACGGTAATGTGGAGTACCCTCCGTATCGAGCACTGGAGGAGGGGGTCGCGCTATTGCGACGTGACTTCCACGAGCGCTGTGATAGGAACAGCCGTCGCATCCAAGATGCTTAGAAGGGACTCCGCAACGAAGGGAGTGCGAATGAACGCATCGAGGAGCGGCTTGCCTCTCTCGAGTCTCTCGTTGCAGAGATTCAGGGTCGTATTTCAACCCTGTCGGAGATGTTCCGACCTGTAGCGCCTTTCGGCTATCCGGCTTCTCACCCTCCTCCGAGATGGGACCCGCCTCAGGGTTCTGGTATGGCTTAAGCATACCCACATAAAAGGTTGGATGCGTACGCATCGCCTTTGGGATGTCTAAGGTATACGACAAGCCCTTTCGGGCTAATACCTTAAAGGGCCCCACAAACCTGGGGATCAGTTTATTGCGCAACACATTTGAAACTGCATGTGTAGGAAAATTTTTAGCGGTTAATAAAACACTTTCTCCTACTTGATATATCTTTTCGTTACGCCGCCCCTTGCGGTCAGCTTGCTCCTTCTGCTTGTCTTGGCTTTCCGCCATGGCCATCGCAGACGTGTCGTAAGACACTAAGGCGCGTCGATAAAAACTTATCGATGTTCTTTCGCACAGATACAGGGCTGACATCGGGGAATCCTCCCCCCTCAAGCCCTGGGCCACACACACGTGGCGTCAAAGGAACCCTCGGATTCACTAATCCGTTCACGTAAAACGGGGTAAACCCCATAGATGCATGTACTGAATTGTTGATAGCAAATTCAACCATCGGAAGCATCTCACTCCAACACTTTGGAGAATCCGGACATAAACTCCGGAAAATATCCTCCACAACGCGATTAACGCGTTCCGTCTGACCGTCCGTCTGCGGATGATCCGCAGTGGACATGAGGAGCTTGGTGCCTAGCACCTTAAACAACGCTCCCCAGAATTGTCCCGTAAAACGGGGATCCCGATCCGACACAACGAAATCGGGTAGACCATGCTGTCAAAAGACACGGTCTAGGAACACTTTCGCTGTTCCTTGTCCATCTATGGACTCTGACACCGCCGCCAGGTGAACCATCTTGCTCAATCGGTCTACAAAGACCAATATGCCGGCGTTCCCGGCCTTATCCTTCGGAAAACCGAGGATTAAATTCATACTAATGGATTTCCAACACTACGTTGGAACCGATAAGCTCGCCAAAGGCGCAGCTGAACTTGCAGAGGGTTTAACCCTCTGACACGTCTCACAGGTGCGTATATACGCACCGACCCACTTATACATGTTGGGCCACCAATACAAAGAGCTTAAAGCGCTGTAGGTCTTATCCCGACATAAATGACCCCCGGTAGGGGCGTCATGTGCCTCAAAGAGGACTCTATACTTCAGTTCCTCATTATGAGGAACTACAACCCGCGGAGTGTCCTCCGCGCTCGTGCTATAAAATAGCATACCGTCACAGTACCTGTAACGGTGTAAACGAGCTTTAGCTCGACTTGACAGGGTTGGCTCAGACGAGCCAAGACCCTTTTCACCTAACGCGCGGATAAGCGCCGTACATTGTGGGTCTTTCTCATACTCCTGGCGTATGAGATCCACCACATATGTGGTGACGAATGTCGCGTGAGCGAGCTCGTAATCGGGACGACGCGACAACGCGTCTGCAAGCACGTTCTGCTTTCCAGGTTTATACCTAACCTCAAAGTTGTACTCCGCAAAGAAGGAGAGCCAACGGGCCATCCGTTGCGAGAGATGAGGGCGACTTTGTCGCTGTCCGTAAGGACGCGTGGTCAGTATAAAGCACGAACGGCTTTGAGCCCAGTAGGTGAACCCTAAATTTGACAAGAGCATACTTCATTGCAAGTAGCTCCTTGTCATTAACGGGATAATTCCGTTCCGCAGCTTTAAGCTGCATCGACTCAAACGCAATTACGCGTTCCCTTCCTGCATCGTCTGCTTGTAACAAAGCACATCGGATTGCGAAATAGGAGACGTCGCAGACGACACTAAATGGTTTCCCAGAATCTGGGAGATCAAGATCGGGAGCTTTGAACAAGCTACCCTTAACCGCTTCAAAAGCGTTTTGGTGTTCAGTTTTCCAACACCAATCAACATCCTTCTTAAGAAGGTTGGTCAATGGCTTCGCCATTTCAGCGTAGTTCTCGCTTTACTTGTGGATATAGTTGGCTAATCCAAGCCACTTCCGTAAATCTCTAAGATTTACAGGCGAAGGCCACTCCACAATGGCTTTCACCTTCGCGGGATCCGCCCGCACTCCATCCTTACCGATGAATCATCCGAGGAAAGGAATTTCCTCAGCACCAAAGATACATTTGGATGCGTTTGCATACAACTTATGCTCTCGCATACATTTGATCACCGCTCGGAGGTGTATCAGATGCGTCTGAACATCAGACGAGTCGCCTTCCGCACGTCTATGAACGAATATATCGTCGAAGTGCGTCTGAGCGTACTTCCTATGAGGGCGGAAGAGTTGAGTCACCAAGCGATTGAAAGTCGCTGGTGCATTTGAAAGCCCTTGTGGCATAACAAGCTACTACCACAGCATGCCGCTAGGCGTGCTGACCGCTGTAAGCGAAATATCGGACGCTCGCATGAGCACCTGACAATACCCTTCCACCAGATCTAAGGCACTGTATACAGTACAGCCCGCCATATTGTTCTGGAGGACATCCTTCCGAGGAATCGGAGTCTGCATGGGTACAGCTAGCTGCATTCAGATTGTTGTACGCATGCACAATGCGCCACTTTCCGTTTGGTTTACGAACACAAAAAGTGGGAGATGAGTGGGGAGACTTGCTCTCCCGTACCATCCCTTCCTCTTCTTTCCCCTTGAAGAATGCGTCGATGACGTCGCATTGTTCCTTGGGGAGAGTCCACTGCCTAGTGACGCAGTATTTGGTTCGAGGAACCAAATCAATTTCATGTTGGACTCCCCGATCCGGTGGTAACCCCATCGGCGGGTTGTCACTAATGACATCTCCGAATTCCTTTAACAAGGAATGGTAAGGGTCCTCAGGATCCGCAAGGATCTTGAGGCCGCTTCGGGAATTTCATGCCTGCTTGGTTTTCACCAAAACTGACTCGTCCATGTGGTGGAGTCAAGTTCAAAATCGAACACGGTTGTGTCGAGAACCTGACCACCATCGTGCCCAGCCTTCCAACTTACGGGGTGGGGTACCCCGCGGACCTTCGCTTGCGATCCGATCTGATCGTCCGCTGCTGGCAGACGACCGATCATCAACAGAAGACGCCTGGTCCGATTCATCTTGCGTTGCCATCTCACCTTGAGTACCCGATGGAATGGGCTAGTTACACACTCGGTGGATCGGGATCGCAGATTGATCTGATTCTGTCTTGAATATCGGAGACCGTGCTGGGTAGGTGTACGTAGGGTGGAACTCTTCACCCCGGGTACGAGCAGACCAGAAAAACTTCCAATAGATAAATTTCAATGGGTCGATCGTCCAATCGATCTAGACCCAACCAATACGAGATAATAGAGGGTAGACCACTCAACCGGTCTATCCCCTGACCAATATGAGAGAAGACCAAAGCCGGTCTAAACTCCAACC
>CM047582.1:1464111-1485959 GCA_026184515.1 Peronosclerospora sorghi
AGAACACAAGCAGTCGAAGACATCCGGAGGACCCCCTTCGTTAGTCGGCAGTCTGGGCGCCGTGGTACCGCCTGATCAAGTCTCAAAAACTTCGATCAGCCGCTCCACCACACAAATCCACTTGTAAGTACGTTCCAAACGTACGTGACTTAAACTTGAGGAAGTAGACCAATGCGTGCTCCCGTCGAGGGACTTCCGTCTGGCCAAATGCGCGTGTGGCGCGTCCAGACCGGGTATAATGAGCTAGAGGGGATTACTCGACCCTCTGCTCCGCGGCGGACGGAGGCGACTGATGCACATAGCAAAGGTTTAAACGACCTCCTGTTGAGGTGTTAGCCCGAAGGCAAAACCTAAAGATTCCAAACGACTTCTTCTCTTTTAGGCAAATCCACAACTCTAACCAATACTACCTCCCTACGGTCCCAATATGTACCCACATGAAAATATGTAAAATACCCAATGTCAGGTGACTCACCAAAACTTGCGTTCTTGACACTCCTTGAATATGATAGGCTAAAAAGCCCCCCTTGTTTAGACCAATCCGAAATTCGACCAGCTGCCTTGACCAAGGTGACCGAATTCGTGGTACACTTCACCAAATCCATCGTGGATGAGGAGTTCAATTCCTCTTCCGGACGCACACGACGACCTCGTCGATTTCATCTGCTTTCAAAGCAGTTTCAAACTCGTTGAAGGACATCTCCTCCAACGACAACAGTTTGCCTACCCCAGGCAACCGTTCCAGGCTTACGCCTTCTGTGACAATACCTGTCACACTATTCAGCATCCGATAGGACTGCTGACTACTGGCCTCGGGACTCATCCCGAGACCCATATTGGGGGAGTCAATTGACCCATCTATTGGAAGCGTCACGCGCCTATCCACTGAGGTCTCTACCTCTACCACCGGTGACTCGCCGGTCTCACCTATAACGGCGTAGTCGGAATCATTTCCGACGTGCGAAAGAGACAAGCTTCGGGTCTCTTCGCTTGGAAGCGCCTCGCGCTTAACCACAGGGGTCTCTACCCCTACCACTGGAGTCGTCTCAGAGGAATCCACCTCCGTCAATGGCGACTTGCCGGTCTCACCTATAACGGCGTAGTCAGAATCATTTCCGACATGCGAAAGAGACAAAATTCGGGTCTCTTCGCTTGGAATCGCCTCGCGCTTAACCACAGGGGTCTCTACCCTTACCACTGGGTTACCTCAGAGGAATCCACCTCTGCCACTGGCAACTCACCAGTCTCGCCTATAACGGCGTGGTAGGAATCATTACGACGTTCAAAAGAGACAAACTACGGGTCTCTTTGCCTGGAAGCGCCTCGCGCTTAATCACAGGGTCTCTACCCCTACTACTGGAGTTACCTCAGAGGAATCCACCTCTACCACTGGCAGCTCACCAGTCTCGCCGTTAACGGCGTGGGGATTAACCGCCAAATCCCCCTCGCTAAGGAACTCTTCCTTAACGCCATTGGGAATGATCATTTCAGACATCCCAATCTCTGGCATCTCACGCCAGAATCGCTTTTGCGATCTAGCAAAGGTGGTTCCATGACTCGCCAATGCTTCACCCGACCGCGGGTGCATTGAGCCAATGGATTTAGACTTCCAGTCTATCCATGGCTCGTGGCGTTCCAGCCACTTCATGCCCAGAATGAGGTCATACCTCGAGTCCAACTCCAGGACTAGGCAACGCTCTTAGCTGTCGAAGTCTGCAAACTTCAGCTTAAGGTCAATCGAGACCTTGGGTACAGTAACCTGTACACCCGTCGCAAGACGGACTGTGACAACGTCACGAGAACGTGCCTCTATGGCCTCGGCATACGGCCGACTCTTCTCAACAGAAGCCCGTCGGACATAATTGTCAGACGCTCCAGAGTCTATCAAGACTCTCCAAGGCTTATCAAAGCCTTTCACGTCCGCAAGGACTACCCAGCAAACCTGGCTGGTACACCAACTCGGTGATAGAAAGCACCGCTTCCCTCGGGGCTTTGTGCTGTCGTCCCTTACCCTGGGGCTTAACAGCACTGAGGGGTCCCCCAGTAGGGAGCCCCGCACCTACTGGAAGCCGTCGTTTCCTGACGGCTTGGGCAAGGGCTTTTTCCCCACCCTTGGTCCCTTGTAGCGAGTGTCTCGCTGGGGATTTTTCGGACATCTGTTCCTCAGATGATCCTGCTCCCACACAGGAAGCATCTCAGCGGCCCATGTCGCTTCATCATAGCTAAGTGCTCCGCCTCGAAGCTCTGCGAAAAAGAGTCAGTGTGACTCTTAGCGGGAGGTTTCTCCTCCGCTTCGACCAGACTAAGGTCCATGGGTTCGGGACCCACCTTAGAGGAACAGAAGTTCCTCTCGACGTTGAACGCCATCTTGAACGCCTCCCCCAGGGATTGGGGTCGGCATCGGAACAATTCCGAACGTGCTGTCCATTCTCTCAGGCCTCCCATGAAGACGGGGA
Organism: Peronosclerospora sorghi; assembly: GCA_026184515.1. Taxonomy (NCBI): domain Eukaryota; phylum Oomycota; class Peronosporomycetes; order Peronosporales; family Peronosporaceae; genus Peronosclerospora; species Peronosclerospora sorghi. The sequence goes on from CM047582.1 coordinate 1,466,568, forward strand.
TGGACACATCGTCCGAATACGCTTTCGCGTACATCCCTTCCAACAGGGTTTTAAGTTCCTGGATATATGTCTCCAGGTCCCTAGTGCCATGACGGCACCTCAGAAACGCCAGTTGATTCTGGAAAACCAGATCAGGCGTTGCGTACATGTCCATAAGCTTCTGCTTAAGGACCTCCCAGGTTGGGAACACATCCGTGACTGACTCCGAACACGTAAACGCCCATGTACGGGCTTTGCCCGTAAGATGGATCAATGCAAGTCCCACTTGCAAGTGATCAGCGATCACATTCGCTGTGGCGAAGGCCGTTTCGACCTCTCGCAACCACACGTAAAGGTTGTCACCCTTCTCCCCGGTGAACTCCTTTATTTTGAATAATAATGGAGGGCGCACCCCCGTGGAACGACCTCCACTACAACTCGCCTCATGAGCGATGAGGGCATTTACCCTTGCCTTTACGGCCTCAAGGCCCTGCCCCACTAGGAGCTTCATGACTTCGTCAACCATTAAGGGTAACAGCCTTTTAAAGGCTTCCTGCTGGACGAGGGTCAAACTATCCCAATTGTCCTGATTCATCCTTTGCAGAGGATGCCTTAGTCTACCAACACAGGTGTTGGATTGACTACTAGTGCTACCAGATGTAGCCGGTGCGTATACGAACGGTGCGGCAAGCGCACAGAGGAAGACTTTCCTTAAGCGGCAATGTGCCGCTACTTAGCCGATACGCCCTTATAAAGGGCTTAGTAGGAGAGCTGTCCTACTCGGGGCCAAGATTCCCGGGTTGGTTTACTACTTAGCCATAACGGCTGTGTTCCCTTTACGGGGTGTAAGTAAAGGGAGGGCTCCCTCTTACCTACGACACTCACTGCACGCGCGACTGGTCGAGGTCGCGCGTCTGCACTTTAGAGTGAAATGTAAACTGAATATATTTAATATGTAATTAGCCTAAATTAATTTAAACTAATATAAACTATATGTAATACTAAGTAGAATATTCCAAATTCGTACCTAGCTAAAATGTAGTGTACACACCTGTGTACCGACACGTGGATGGCTGACACACCACCACACCAAGGGCCCCTGCCCTGATTGGTTAAAATAACCAATGGTTCAAAACCTTTCAAACCGGTCAATACTGACCTCAACCGTAGTGTACTCATGTACACCAACACTAAATGTATCTCAAATGTAACCCGGTTACAGGGGGGGAATGGGTGTGTGTGTGCACGTAGCAAATGGGGTGTGTGCACCTAGTCGGTCCCTAAATTTTGCTAAAAAAAAGAATTGGTCTCTGAGGGTGATTGAACCCTTCCGGTCTGAGCTAATCACGCCACCGATTCTATACGCTGGTGAATTTTGACCAGTTTCCTTTTTGGATCTTAAATTTTTATCTTCTTGCCCCGAGCACATGTCAGACAAATTATACGTTTTGATCCGTGAGATGCACAACTTCGGTCCTTCGTTATACTATCATCATAGTTCAGATGTCCGAATCGCGCATGAAAATGCATCAGGTACCCTGTCATTATAAAAAATCATCATGTTTATCTGTTTTTGGTGTAATAGTAAGGTAAAGTCTACTTTTTGTCTTTCTTTTCGTAAATTTGGTCCAGATGTACCCGATTTTGCTGCAACCAAGACAAAACGAAAGGAAAGAAATGTTTTCTTTTGCTTTAGGTTTGACCACAGGCTCCAAAATCGCACCAAATATAGCGTGTTTATCATCGTAAACAATTTTACGGATTAAGCTGTTGTAATATATGTGTGAAATGGGCTCAGCTGTTTAATAATCACATGGCAAAGGGTATAATTTCCATTTTATGACCGGTCCAATTGCCAGTTGCAGTATCTTTCGGAAGTACTTACTAGATATTCTTGAAAACAAGTGGGAATGTCACGATTAAAAGTTTCTAATAGATGGTTGGGAAGCCTTTTGTGGAAATCTCGTTGGTCACGGCCTGATGTAGCTTTATCGATCTACAAGGCGGCAGGAAGGACGCTTGTTTCCAAGGTTATCGACTGGACTCTCGCAAAAAATTGCGAGATAACTTAAACGTATCAAACACACATGGTCGGTGGAATGCAAGCGCAACAATCCTTTTTATTAATGGATATAGCGACTCTGACAAGCCAGCGCTACAGACGATCGTAAATCAACAGTGGGTAGTGTGGTAATATCGTTGGTCTCATATTGAATTGGATATATGCCAAAAGAAGGCGGTGTTTCTTTGTCTACTATGGAAGCTGGATTTTATGCAGCTTCAATGGTTGAAAGGGACATGTTAAGTTTGCGAGAATTTTTTCAAGAAGTTGGATTGAAAGTTGAGCGTCCTGTGACTCTGTTCATCGTCAGTTCATTTTAATCAAGCGGCAAATAATGTTTATCAGGGTACAGAAAGCAGCTCGAAATGAGACACGTGGATATCAGGTTGAAGTTCATTATTCCAAGTTGAACGATAGACAAATTACGGCTGTCTACAAGCTGAATAAAGAAGAATTATTAGCTAACACTTTCACGGATGCGTATGTTTATCTAAGACTTCAGGGGTTACGTTTGGCTTGTGATAAGACATAATTCAGTTTAAGAAGAAGTGTTGGAAATATAAAATTAATTTTCGTTTTTGGTCAAATTTCAAATTTGAATTAGCGATTGATATAAAAGAATTTAGATCACTTATCTATTTTTGTCCTGGGTCTATTCCCAAGCGTCCCATACTGTATCGACGGACACATCAACGCCAAACGACTACAATAATGATATCTGTTATTGAGTTTATTTAGAGCCTTTCAATCTCTAGAACTCTGCGTAGATGGTCAAATCTACATACGAACACATACTATGAATGAAAAAAAACAGGTTTTTGTCATAAGTACTCATAAACCGGTTTTTATGAAGGGAAAACTAAACAGTACCGTGTCCAAATAGGCTTATTTAGAACTCGATTTTGATTGGCTGTTTTCAGCCTGCATCTTTTGGGGTCCTGCTCATTTTTGGCGCCTCTCCACTGTCTCACATATACCACCCCATCCCACCAAGCAAACAAGCAACCAAGCAACCAAGTAACCAACAAAGCAACCAATTAACCACCGAAACTTACCAAAAAAACAGACACCTGTACAATGGCTATCACGACTTACAACGACGCCGGTGATCGCGCGGCGGCAGTTCATTTGGACGTTGACGCGTCCATGGGCGTCGACTGCACCAATCTGAACGTGTCTTCGTCGTCGGCCGCCAGCCATTCTGTTACTGATGCTTCTTCACATTCTTCATCCTCGTCGGCGTTGTTGCTTTCGCCGTACGTAGGTATGAATCTGTGGTGGAGTCAAGTTCAAAATCAAACACCGTAGTGTCGAGAACCTGACCACCATCGTGCCCGGCCTTCCAACTTACGGGGGGGGGGGTACCCGCGAACCTTCGCCTAAGATCCGATCGGATCGTCCGCTGCTAGCAGACGGCCGATCATCAGCATAGGACTCCTGTCCCGATTCGTTCGTCATCTCACCTTGTGTACCCGATGGAATGGGCTGGTAACACATTCGGTGGATTGGTGATGGGAATTGATACGAGGTCTAAAAACGTGAGACCGTTCTGGGTAATATACCCGGGGCGGAACTCTTCACCCTGGGTACGGGCAGATCAGTTATACTCCAAATTAATATACTTCAAAGGGCAGATCGCTCAATCGATCGTAGAGCCCAACCAATACGAGAAATAAAGTCCAATACTCCAATATAGAGATCCAATAAGAACGTGTAAACTCCACGAACGATATCTCCACGAAATAATCCAATAACTTGATTACACGTTCCAAACGTGTGCAACTTGCGCTTACGAAGCCGACCAATACGTACTCCCGTCGAAGGACTTCCGGCGGGCCAAGTGCGTCTGTGACGCGTCCCGGCCGGGTATAACAAGCTAGAGGAGATTACTCGACCCTCTGCTTCCAAACACTCTGTGGCGTGCAGAGGCGACTGATGTACAGTGTGAAGAAACGACTTCTTGTTGAGTGTTAAGGCTACAAATTAACGACACTTGGTAAAACCTAAACTATCCCCCCTATGGTCCCCAATATGTACAAACGTAAAATATGTAAGTACACGCCATATTATGTGACTTACCAAAATCCGTGTTCTTGACACCTCTCGCACACGATTGGCCCAAAAGCCTCCTTGATTTTCACCAATCCGATCGCCGATAAGCCGATCGGTGTGCTGCTGACACAAAGCGACCAAAATTATTGAGTCCGCTTCACCATAAATCTGACAGATGTCTTGGGTATCACGTTCGTGGAGGGTATCCAAAAGTTCTACGAAGCCTTTTCAAAAGCGCACGGTTTTGCCATACGAAGGGGAAACGTTAACGTGAGCTCAAAGTCAATGAAGATCACAAGAGCCCAGTACCATTGCACAAGGGCAGGTAAGAATACCTCTACTGCCACCATCCGGAAGGCTTCGTCGCGGCGAACCAATTGTCCTGCGAGGCTATCCGTACTCGATTGAAAAACGACCACTGTACGGTTGCCCACTTCGAGGAAAGTCACAATCACCCCCTCCTCCATGGTGAAGAGGTACGTATGCTTCCTGCATACCGAAAATTGGACGACAAACTAAAGGCAAAGATATCTTTTTGGCAAGCTAGCCGCCTGTACAACACGTCCATATTAAACATATTGCACCAAAGTGAGATCTACATTACCCGTGCGGACTTGCAGAACTTTCTGGCGAAAGAGCGTGCCATAAAGCTCAAGATAGATGCGCCTCTAATTGTCGCCAACTTTTAACGCAAACTGGCCGAGAACCCAGTTTATGTTTTTGAATTCGAAACAGATAAGGATGGGAGGCTCATAAACGCGTTCTGGATATGTCCTGATGCCGTTTTGCTTTACAAGAGCTTTGGGGATGTGGTAGTATTTGACACCACCTATGCGCTCAACCATTTTAAGCTTCCTTTTGCCCGTTTCGTAGGCGTTGACAACAACGGTTTGACGATTTAATTTGGTTGTGGGCTTTTGCAGCACGAAAAGTGCGGAATCCTTTCGCTGGCTATTCACTTGCTTTCTACGGGCGGTGGAAGGGAAGGCGCCACGAACCATATTGACTGATCAAGATCGGTCAATGGCCAACTCCATTGCCGAAGTTCTTCCTGAAACAAAACACGCACTATATATGTGGCATTTGGCTCGGAAATTCGCTGAAAAATTTGGATCCAAGCTGGAATACCAGTTTCAATATTTCTTGAAGGACTTTTATGAAGCACAACGCACATCGTGTACCATGAAAATGGAGGCGAAGTGGAGCATGTTGCTGGGGACATACAATTTGAAAGACAATACACACATGCACTCTATTTACAACATCAAAGGTAAGTGGATAGGATGTTTCTTGCGATCGCATTTCTTTGCCGGGATGACTACAACACAGCGTTCCTAGTCCTTCAATGCATTGTGCAACGGCCGTCTTGGTTCGAGCACTTTGCTGATGGGGTTCGTTACGGAGTTCGACCGGATTGTGAAATCGCGAAGGGTGGCGCGGGTGAAGGCCAATTATGAGAGGAAGATGAGACGAAACCCACCCGTCCCCGGTGATGGCCCATGGATAAAAGTGCTTTTCGACGTAATCGTTTCGCAAGTTCGAAAAAGAAGTGACCGAATCGATAGCCTATGTCATTGACGAGGTAACTACCATCGATTTCGAGAATTTGATCACAACGTCGCGAGTTCGGCGCCACAATCAAGACTTTAGTGCTGGTTATGGGCGCGTGGTGACGTATCAAGCACCGGAACAAGTGGTAAGTTGTGACTGCAACGAAGTTTCTTTCAGCAGCATTCTTTGCAGGCACGCCCTACGCGTTCTTCTCCGACACAACGTCACTGCCATTCCGGAGCGGTACATTTGAAGCGATGGAAATGGGATACGCTGCTACTTGAAAATGAGGGGAGCGCCGAGGTAGGTCCCGCGGTAAGTGCCGAGGTAAGTGTCGCGGTCAGAGCCCAGGTAAGTGATAACGTTGCGGAAGTTGCAGGGGTTGTGAGCGAGGTTGCGCAAGTTGCTACGGCAGCGGTGAGTATTACGGTTGCCGAGGCAGATGCGACTCCGGTACCAGAAGCGTCATTTGCAAATTTCCAACACCGTGTCCAACGTCTGCTTCCCGTTCCACCAGTTGTGAGGAACCCAGCAGCGGTGCGAACAAAGGACCGGCCAAGGAATTCGTCCCGCATTCCCTCTGGCGTCGAGGCCTCCATGGCCGCCCGCCAGACAAAGAGACGGCGATGCGGACGTTGCCGGGAATATGGACATGATGGGAAAAATCACGATCGTATTATGATGGAACGGTCAGCAACCGTCGTAGAAGAGGTGAATAGAGCGGTTGCGGAAGAAGGCTAAGTACAAGAATCGTTCTTTGACGTTGTAGATAGGCGAGCCATGTACATATTCGACTGCAATTGGTCGCGGTCAACCTCTCAATTTACGTAGGAATTCTTCAGTACCATTGGGAGTGCCTTTCCTAACCTTAGTATAATGGGGTGCCATTACATAATTGATATTCAAGTTAGAATATCACAGTTAAATTTCAGACGCGTTGTATGAAATTTGAATAAGAGATTATAAGTTATTATAATCTACGAAGGAAAAATCGATTCGGTATAAATACCGAATCTTGCAGGTTAACTAATAGTACAGTTAGTTGAATACTTGATATTATTATATTAGTTAGGTAATTACTATACTATTAGCCGCTAACGACCCATTAAATAAACACTCTTAATTTTGCGTTCTAAGAAGAAGAAGTAAATAATTATATTTACTTTTAATATAGGATTAGTTGTTACCAACTAATCCTGCCCTTATTGTATTGCGCGCTTCCTCGCACAACACAGTGTAATCCTGTAACAGGATCATTCTTGTTACACCTGGTAGCACTTTGCGGTCTGTCTTAACTACCACAGTTCCGTTCCGCTAATCAGCTAGCGGAGCGAAGATTAAGAGTCGCTCGGCATCATGTCGCGAGACATGACGCCTGCCGAGCGAGAGATAACGCTGGAAGTGGTGACGAAACACTTCCCCCGCTTCTCGTCGCGTAGTAAAGACGCGACGGTAGAAATGGTTCGGTCCATGGGGACCGACATCATTACCTTCCTCCTGGGTAAGTCCCCGGAGGAAGTGATAGAGGTGGTGAATCGCTTTAGGCGAAACCACCTAGAAAAGCCACCACGGCCCGCGCCAGAGGCAGCGCGGACCGCACCTGCACCTGGAACGCATAGCGTTGAAGTGGTAAAGGCGCGAGTACCGCCCTTTACCGGCGAAGGGGGCGATCCCCTTCGTAGATGGTTCGCAGAGGTGGAAGATGCCATCTCTGCGCAAAATATTGTTGACGAACGTCAACAGGCGTACTTCGCCACAACATGTCTGGGAGGCAGAGCCAGGGCATGGGCGATGAGTCGCAGAGCCACTGATTACTCTGCGTTCCTTACTTATAAGGAATTAAAAGCTGAGCTAAAGCTCAACTTTGAAGCTCCAGAAATGGAGCTAAGTAGTCGGCAGGAGTTCATGGAACTCCGGCAAGGTAAGCTTGACCTTCAAGCTTACGCTCAGAAGACGCAATATTTGCTGTCAAATATTGTGTATGATCCGGTGCCCCATGCTATGCAGGTCACTGGCTTCATGAAGGGACTCAATGATGGTCCCGTCAAACAGAGTCTTTACCGGCACCCGCCAAAGACTCTACAGGATGCCATTGAAATGAGCATCCGTGAGGAGTTCAGCATGCGATCAGCGTCATTGCATGCTGGGTACAGCCGAAGGGCTCAACAGCCCTTAGCTTTTGACATGCCGCAACAGCATGTCAACAATCAGCAGTCGGGCAGACGAAGTTCACACCTCGTCTCAAGAAACAGCCACCCGCGCCAGAGCATGGGCGGTGGAGGTCCAGAGCCGATGGACCTATCGGTTGTGGTTGCTTCGAGCTCGAAGCAACCGAAATTTAAGAAGAACATTCGCTGCAATCGATGCGCGAAAGTGGGGCATTTTGCCCATGAGTGTATGGCACGTCCGGTGCCACGCAGTCAGCGGACGGAACCGTCCGCTGCACGGCGACACCAACAGGGACATCACCCTGTTGGTGCAAAAAACGTAAATCACCAGTAGGGGCGGGGCGCCCTACTGGGAATGTTATCCCACATGCCGACATAGGGCATGTGAGGGTAATAGCTCCAGACGGGACTATGTCCTGTCAAAAGGTGCAGGGTGATGATAAGCCTCTTATCACCCTGGAGGTTAAGCCGCAAGGGAGCGATGTCCCCATGAGAGCTTTGTTTGACACAGGAGCGTCAAACAATTTCGTTAGAACTCAGAGTCTAACGCTGTTGAGCTTCGTGGAGGTAGAAACCCCACGAAGTATGTTGTCAGTCCGGTTAGAAACAGGTGCAACCGTGACTATTCCAAAGCGTGTGATTAAAACACGCATAGAGTTGAATGAACTGTCATTCGAGGATGAATCATCGTCCTCGATTTAGATGACAAGTTCGATGTGATACTTGGAATCCCATAGATGTCCAAGTTTAAACCTTCTATCGACTGGGTTAACCTATCGATCGACTGCGGCGGACCCACAGGATCTGATCACCCTGTGTGTAATCCGGTTGTATCAGAAGATACAACCGCAGCGTCGGACAGTCTGGTGGATAGCGATGGCACCACCAGGTCTGTTCCGACACGATCAGCGGAAGGTACCTCCGCTGGTGAGAGTCCAGAGGGACTACCACACGCAACAGAAGAGTCGTTACGTGTTGGAGAGAAACATTACTCGGGTGATAAAGACCACCGTGAGAATGAAGTGATATCCACGGTGGGAAACACCCACCGTGAGAATGAAATAGTATCCACAGTGGGAAACACCCACTGTGCGACCGAAGGTTCCAACACGACGAAAAAAATTCCGTGTTGATGAGAGTGAACTCACGATCGAGTCCAATCGTGAGCACAACTCCGTGGTGGCGAGTTCCCACCACGTTGCGTTAGCCATTCACACGGGTGATAAAGACCACCGTGTCGCAGAACAGGCGGCCGATCAGACGAGCACATCTGATCACCAAGAAAATTCCATGGTAGGCAGTGGCCACCATGATGATTAGTATCCGCACACGGTGAATCGTAATCACCGTGTAGCAGTCAATCAGACGAGTGCGTCTGATTGCATGGACAGTTCCGTCGAGACGATCAACGTCTTGACGCAAACGGAGACCGGATTAGCTACCCATTCTCTGTTGATGGAACACCCTCCGAAAGAAAATTCGGAAGTGATGGCTCTTCCAGCGCTAATCTGGAAGAAGTTTATGAGAAACTTGCACGATGATCAGATCGAACAGATCTGTATTATCGTAGCAACAGATGTTGTAGTGGATATTCGTGAACGAATATCCACATTACAAGTGGAAAACATTGGGAAAGAGGTTCCCAATGATCAAACCAAAGTTCAGCGCTTTGAAGCGCAGAGCTGGGAGTCGCTTAAAGCGAACTCCCCATTTTATGAGGTACTTCGGGAATACGCTGACGTATTCCCAGACGAAGTACCTAGCGAGTTCCCTAAGGATAAGGGAACTCGTCTGAAATTGACCTCGTGCCAGGCACGAAGTATTGTGTCACGCGGCAATGGCCGTTGCCGCGTGATCAAGTAAAAGCGATCGACGAGTTTTTCGAAGCTCGTAGTAAAGCAGGCCAAGTGCGGGAGTCTATCTCACCGCACTCTACCCCCACCTTTTGTGTGAAAAAGTCCACAGGTGGGTGGAGAATCGTTCACGCTTACAACAAGCTGAAAGCAGCGACGATACCGGCGCAGACTCCAATACCGCGAAAAGATGTCATCATTGATGGCATGTGCGGGAGCACCATCTTTAGTGCTCTCGATCTAAGAGATGGATTTTATCAAATCCTAATGCGTGAGAAGGATATCCCTCTCACGGCGGTAAACACCCCAAGCGGCATGCTTTGGGAGTGGCTTGTTATGCCTCAGGGGCTTCGAAATGACCCTGCTACGTTTAATAGATGCGTAACTCATCTATTACGCCCGGTGCGAGAATTTGCACAGAGTTATTTCGATGACGTGTTCATCCATAGTAAGGGTGAACACGATAAAAGCGATGTAGATGTCCATAGGGAACATCTACGTCGAGTGTTAGAGCTTATGCGTAAGCATAAGCTCTATGCAAATCTAAAGAAGTGCACCTTTGGTGCACCTGAGATACCCGTTCTTGGATGTTTTGTGGGCAAGAACGGGGTGCGCTCTGATCCAGAAAAGATCAGGGTGATGGTTGAATGGCCTACGCCAAACAACGTTAAGGAACTTCGAAAGTTCCTTGGGTTGGAAACATATTTGCACAAGTATTCGTGCAACTATTCTGGGTTAATACGACCTCTTTCTCATTTGCTTAAGAAAGATGTTGAATGGCATTGGGTATCCCAATGCCAAGATGCTTTTGATGCAGTCAAGCAAAGCTTGACTGAAGCGCCTGTCTTGGCTATAGCCGATAACGAGCGTCCGTTCCACGTCGTTTGCGACGCGAGCGATTTCGCTATCGGCTGTACTTTGATGCAGCGTGATCACGATGATCGTGATCGCGTAATCTGATATCAATCGCGTCAGTTGCGCCCAGCCGAGCGCAACTATCCAGTGCATGACAAGGAACTCCTTGCCATGAAGTTTGCACTGGCCAAGCTTCGGATCTATCTCTTGGGAGATAGACCGTTTGTGGTTTACACGGACCATGCGTCGCTACGCACGGCCGTGAATTCACCACACATTTCTCAAATAATGGCTCTATGGCTGTTATTTTTTCCTGAATACAACTTTACGGTTGAATACAAACCCGGAAAGTGATAGCGGATGCGCTATCACGAAGGCCCGATTACGAGACGAAACCGTCCGTAACCGAAGGTGCCAGTGCAAACGCGATCCGTTGCACTGCTTTGTCGTCGTCAATTATACGACAAGTACGCGAGGCGTACAAAACAGACGAGGAGACACGTCTGTTGATTGATTACTTAAGTAATCAATCAAGTGAGAAGCGCGACGAACCCCCAGAGTTCCTCCCCGCTTGCGTGCATCGATATAGACTGCACGATGGTCTGCTGCTTTACAGCACAGACCAAAAAGATGAAAGTCGCATCGTTGTTCCAAACGACGATGATCTCAAACATCAAATTATGTTTGAGTATCATGATGCACCGATTTCGGGGCATCAAGGTCGAGAGAAGACATACGCTTCTCTCGCACGTGACTTTTACTAGCGAAGCCAGTACAAGTGGGTACGGAAATACGTACGCGCTTGCGAGATTTGCCAGCGCGTTAAGCCTGCGCAGTCTGCACAGGCCCCACTGCAATCTCTGCCGGTTCCGACAGAGTGTTGGAAGTCCATTTCAATGGACTTCGTATTCGGTCTTCCACCCGACAATAGTCGGAAGACCGGAATAGTGTTCTTTGTAGACCGTTTCAGTAAGATGGTACATCTTACTGCAGTATCAGCAAACGTAACCGCCGATCAAACAGCGCGGATATTCGTTGATAAGGTATTCCGTTTGCACGGAATTCCGGAAGACATTGTCTCGTATCGAGATCCGAGATTTACAGGACGCTTCTGGCAAGAAACGTTCTCATTGTTGGGAACCCAGTTGAAGATGTCAACTGCGGACCATCCGGAAACGGATGGGCAGACGGAACGGGTTAACCGCGTTCTCAGAGACATGTTGCGATCATACGCACATGCCTTTGAACAGTGAAGTGACTACCTGTCACTCACTGAATTTGCGATTAACAATTCAGTGCATGCTTCAACTAAGTATACACCGTTCTACGTGAATGCCTTAAGGCATCCACGAACCCCATATTTACTTGGCGGTACGCCAAATATAAGTGGGGGAGGGACCAGCTCAAATTTTGAGCGAGTCAATGCGCAAGTTGCGACTGCAACTTGTGAACAAAACGATGGCCCTTCTACTGAAAGTACAGTAGAAGCGGAAGCAGCTTCAAATGAAACTGAAGCTGCATATGATGAATATGTGTCTGCAGCAATGGCTGCAGACAATGAGAACAACGCACCTACTGCTGCTAAAGCAGTAGATGAATTCGTATTACAGAGCCAAGCTGTAATACGCTATATAAAAGATGCACTTGCCTCTGATTTTGATAAGCAGAAGCAAAATGCAGACAAGCAAGGAAGGAAGAACAAAAATTCCTTTCGGAAAGGCGAATTGGTATTACTAAGTACTACTAATTTTCCTATACATGCAATAATCAACTTTCCTACACGGAAGTTTCTTCCTAAGTACATTGGACCTTTCAAGGTCCAAGAGATTCGGGGGAATGCCTATACTTTAGACATTCCCACAGCAATGCGTCTCCACCCAACATTCTATGTTGGGCGGCTCAAGCCGTATCATTCGTCTTCGTCTTACGACAAGACACAGAACCACAGAATATACTGTGCTTCTCCAAGTCTCCCAAGAGAGACTTGTAATCGGCTTCCAGCCGTTGATGAGCAGAGCGGAGAGTCATTACCTCCGCCTTCGACTGCTCAAGATCAACCTTGTGCCGATCGATCTCTTCCTTACAGCGGGAAAGATCGATGTACAGAAGATCATTCTTCTGATGATGGGCAGTGTGCGCCCCGAGGAGGTCGCGGACATTCTCGCGAAGAGACCGATATGTCTTCACAGAGTGAGACATATCGCTGCTCAAGGAGAAACACCCCTCCTCGAGTTTTCGGAGCAAAGAACCATGCTCCGCAACAACAACGGCGAGGGAATTCTCAACCTCCGCCGCCCCTGATCGATAATCAGGGGAATAAGCGATAAATTCTCGAGCGCTTGATCTCGAAGCGCTCGGTTCATTCGAAGAAGGGGCAGCGTACCGAGTACTTAGTACGCTGGCTGGGTTACCCCCAAGAGTTCGACTCTTGGGAGACGATTGAGGTTCTGAGGGCCGACGCCCCAGACCTTTTAACTGAGTTTGAGAAGGAGTCTAAAACTCATAATACGAAGTAGCATCAACACTAGGTGTTGATGCATTTAGGGCATCGATTAATCCCTGAATTTCGGCGGGTACGGAAAAACCACCGTACCCCCGCAACTCCTCCTCTGACAGACGAGGAGCGCCCTGAGGACACCGCGGGCAAACGAGGTGAGAACGGACACCACAGTTCAACCCTTCTTTGATGCAAGCAAAATGGATGTATTCCATTTTGCCTGTTCGTGAGTTCTTTAAAAATCGCTCGCGCATTACGTGAACTTTATTCACGTAATCATCTGGGCTTTTGTTGTAGTTGTCAACAAAAGCGTTCCAACTCTGAGTCAGGGCGTCTTTATCGTCCCTGTTCCTCCTTGACCCTTTCCGTCTCGAATAATATCGAACCTGGAAAAAGAGGTCAATAAAGTACAGACGTCTATCGTCTGTACTTCGATCGAATCGACGTGACTGGATGTCTTCGCAGTCATCCAGCACGTTGATATCGAACAACGCATATTGGCAGTCCCGCTTACGGTAACCGCCACTGCTGGGGGCAATAGCCCATCCAGGGGTCCAATACCCCACTTTGTACGGAACATGTGGTTCCGTACGATGATACGCTTCAGAAACGGCAGGCGCCGCTTCTGTTAGAGCTCTTTTAGCAGGCGTAACACCGCCTGCTTCAACACCACGCGCCGGGGTTAAACCACCCCGACGTGGAGACGTACTTGGTCCAGGTGGGGCTCTGCGTTCCCGCAACCACCTGTGATAATCATTGTCGCTGTCATAGCTGACAGCGACACCAGAGTCATCATCGCTGTTAGGCGATGAGCACCTAGCTAGTTTTGACTCGCTAGATCCTTTCGTGGGGACAGCTGTGCCCCGATCACTTTGTTCGGAGTCAGAACTGTCTCCGAACATGGAAGAACCCTTCCTGGAAACACACCATTCGGGGGTTGTCATCGTGCGAGATGTTGCATTGGCAACACCTCCCTGTTTCTTGCCAGATGCCGACTTAGCAGCATCTGTGGTCGAAGACGGTACGTCTTCCGACCTTTGCGTAGTTGACGCTGCTAATGCAGCGTCACTGTTGTCACTCAACACCTCGGCACCTAGTGATGAGGCGGAGGAAGAAGCTCCTTCGATGTTTTCAGCAGCGCTCTTTAGAGCGCCGCCGCGTGCTTTGACCATCGAGTCGATGGTCAATAACTTGGTAAATGAGAACGACCAACAAGTGCCACCCATGATTGTCCAAAATAAGACTTATTATTGGCCAACCACCTTAAGTGGGGGGGGGGTTGATGTAATGGGTTGCCATTACATAATTGATATTCAAGTTAGAATATCACAGTTAAATTTCAGACGCGTTGTATGAAATTTAAATAAGAGATTATAAGTTATTATAATCTACGAAGGAAAAATCGATTCGGTATAAATACCGAATCTTGCAGGTTAACTAATAGTACAGTTAGTTGAATAGTTGATATTATTATATTAGTTAGGTAATTACTATACTATTAGCCGCTAACCACCCATTAAATAAACACTCTTAATTTTGCGTTCTAAGAAGAAGAAGTAAATATTTATATTTACTTTTAATATAGGATTAGTTGGTAACAACTAATCCTGCCCTTATTGTATTGCGCGATTCCTTGCACAACACAGTGCAAGCCTGTAACAGTATCAGTCCTGTTACACTTAGTGTAATGCTCGTGTACGGGTTCTCGTTCTGCCTGTAAATTACGAGCTCTTCTGTGAGCCCGGTGTCGTCGTGTATGCTAGGTGTGGTGTGTGTCTGGCTTTTCTTCTCCGCAAACTTGCATGTATTCGCGAAGATAATGCGATGCTGGAGGAACGAACTCCACGGATCCACGGATGGGAGGCAGCTCATGCCGAGAAATATGTCGCAAAACGATCACATTGGCGAAAAGTTACCTCCAAATTATAGTTCTTAACAAAAAAAGAGAGAAAAACACGACAAAAAGAAGACATCGGCAACAAAGCATGTCCAGAACTAGGTGGAGAGGCGGCTAGCCAATCAAAATCGATTTCTAAATAAGTCTATTTGGACACGGTACTGTTTAGTTTTTCCTTTTTATTAAAGACAGGTAAGATTGGGACTTTTATTTGTTATAGCAATATTCATATCGCACTTATTAGTAAAAATATAGAGCATTTTACTAATAAGTAAAGCATATTATGCTTTTCGGGCACTAATAAGTAGTGTGTAGCACACGACAGATGGAAGTTGTCCATACTGTAACATCGAAAAGCATATTATGCTTTTCGGGCACTAATAAGTAGTGTGTAGCACACAACAGATGGAAGTTTACCATACTGCAACATCTGGTACATATTTTGTAACGGGGTTACATTCGAGTTACATATAATGTTGGTGTACTTGAGTACACCACGGTTGAGGTCAGTATTGACCGGTTTGAAAGGTTTTGAACCTTTGGTTATTTTAACCAATCAGGGCAGGGGCCCTTGGTGTGGTGGTGTGTCAGCCATCCACATGTCAGTACACAGGTGTGTACACTACATTTTAGCTAGGTACGAATTAGGAGCATTCTACTTAGTATTACATATAGTTTATATTAGTTAAATTAATTTAGGCTAATTACATATTAAATATATTCAGTTTACATTTCACTCTATTTTGCGGACGTGCGCCCTCGACCGGTCGCGCGCGCAGTGAGTGTTGTAGGTAAGAGGGAGCCCTCCCTTTACTTACATCCCGTAAAGGGAATACATCCGTTAAGGCTAAGTAGTAAACCAAACCGGGAATCTTGGTCCAGAGTAGGAGAACTCTCTTACTAAGCCCTTTACAAGGGCGTACCGGCTAGGTAGCGGTAGTTCCCGCTTTAAGGAAGAGTCTTCCTCTGTGCGCTAGCCGCACCGTGCGTATACGCACCGGCTACATATTTCATGTTAGGCTACTAAACACTTCTCAATAAATTTTCCTTTGATACAGTCACTGGTTTGGTTTTTTTATTATTCTCTTTACGAACTATCTACGGGTGTAATTTAGACAGCGAACGGACATTTGGTTGTGGAAATATTGACTCAAGTTAGTATCGTTATGTTATGAGATATTATCTAACATTTACGACTCAAGCTTTGCCTATCTGTGCAAGATGAATACCGACAACTTTCAACAGGTTATGAGCCCAAAGAGTGACGATCTCGAGTGATGATGGATCTCTGGAATAAAAACCAGCAGGTTTTGGTGCTGAAGGAATGAAGATTCTGGAAATGTTCCAAAATGTTTGTCACCCCGACTCGATAAGTTGGAAAATTTACGGGTTGTCCACGAGGACAACCCAAGAACGAGCTTTAAAACTATAAGGTTTTGAAGTTAAAGCTCTTTATTTTTTTGGATTGGAAAAATATCTGGTCGTAGATATCCGGAAATTTTAGGACAAATTTATTTTTGGTTATTCTTTATTGGTGTAAATATGACGTTTTTCCGTTTAAAACAATTAAACATATTAATAGTTCTAAATATAATATTTTTTTATTTTATTATAACAAAGTGTATATAAAAATAAAAAAATTAAAGATAATATTATTAAGCCAAATAAATCTTGACAATTGATATCCGTATCCCCCCAAATTACTACCCGTACCCCCCCCGAAATTACTACCCGTATCCCCCCCCTCAATTATAGACGTATCCCCCAATAGAGTCGCTTTTGGGCGACGAGTCGTTCCTTTTAGGGTATAATATTTCCAAATATAGCTATAATTTCACAGCTAATTCGTGGTTCATAATTTTTTTGAGAACCAATTATAACATCAAGCAGACATTACGCACTCTTTTGGCTACGCCATTGCGTGCCTGCCCCGAGCGCGATCTTTTTGTTTTCGATAATGTGCAGGCACTACACGATGCCGCATTGCCAGTGTCAGACGTATTGCTGGACCCTCTTAACGGCAAACGTGCTCAGTTCCAGCTTTACGTGTATGGCAAAGCCAGTCGAGTCTTTGACTGCACCAATTCCGTTTTCCTGTTTCTGTTCAAGTCACATCCAGGAAAGTATCCTTAGGTGAAGGAAAGAATAGCTCAAGGTTGCTTGATAATTGGCGCGAATTTTTGATGCAACGGTGGTCACATCCCGGAGGATCAATCGAAGAATTCACGCCTTAGGCATTTGTTGGAAGAATAACTACTGATGCGGTGGCAGTGTTTCCACCTAAAGGAGACGGAAGATTAGATGCGATAAATGATGAGTTCAAGCTTCCCCCTGAATTGCGAAAATGTGCGAAGTGCAGTTTAACGATTTGCAAGACGAAGTCATTAAGGTTGGAGGCTCCACAAGAAGCTATGCTCAAGCTGCGCTAGGTCTAGTAGCTGAAAAAGTTGCTTCTGCAGCAGCCATTATTCCTAGTGCAATAGCTATGAATTCAATTCCAGCTTTTCTGCTGATTCTCACACGTGCCAAGCGCTGTAATGGTGAAACAACAAATGTGAGAGAACGGCGCATTATCCGTCGACGCAGTAGCGGGAGCAGCAGTGCTCGTCGAAAGAAGAAGAAAGCGCGAAAGTGAGCTTAGCTGCTAAGTCGTGGTTGAGTTTCGAATGAAAACGAAGGGGTCTCGAGGTTAAAACACTAACGTATACATTGAATTCGATGATGCGTTTCTATCTATTTGTCAATCTATTTGCCAGCTTAATCGCCATCGCCTCCGCAGAAAAGCGACGAAGATTCATTTCAAGTCCCGCAATAGGGAGATCAAACACTTCCTAGGTGTAAAATGTTTGCTCTTGTTCACGTTGCGTTAGCCATAACAGTTTTGTGACTTCGGAAATTCAGGTTCTGCGTTGTATGTCTCAACGTATTAATCATCTTGCTTCAATGCATTGCCGAACGACAGCATGTGCGTCCATACGACAGAATCTGGGTATCCGGCAGGCTCGGGAGGTTCCAGCGTTGACGGTGAGGTCTCTTCATCCTGAACAATGGCATCTTTCTCAGACAACGTCGGAATCTCCTTACCCTCCCGTCGAAAATTCTGTCGAATCTCTATTTTCTTCCGTGCCAGCGCAACAGCTCGAGATTTGTAGCTGATTTCTTTACGAAGTGGCTCTCCCATGAGCTTGTGTGAGTCGCGGTGAAGGATCACTACGTCACCTTTAGGGTCATGTTGTACCATGGTGAACCCTCAAAACTTCCATTAATAATTTTGCCAGCTATCGCAGGCGTCTTAATCATGTGGAATGGAGCGTCAAGGTTGAGCCATGAAATACGAAAGAGATCTTTGTCTCCATGGACGAGTTTAATAGTGTAAAAAATGATGGCCGGTAAAAGGAATAAAACTTGACGAGTTCTAGTGCTTGCGCATGACACCGTCGATCGATAAGGATCTGATCGCTTTCCTGCTCAAACATGTCGATGAACGGCGTGTCAATTAGCTCCCACAAAAGCGACTGATTATGAATATTAAAGATGGTGTGCTTGGTAGCGACACTTTGGTGGGAATAAGCCTATAATTGAGGGGGATAGGCCTATAATTAAAGGGGGGATACGGGTAGTAATTTGGGCGGGATACGGATATCAATTGCCTTTATCAATCCGCATCCAAATGTTGTCCCCCCCCCAGGTTGACATCGAATTACATACTCAATCAGCGGATAAACGCCTGAAGTAATTTGATTACGCACAAGCGCATAATTCGTAGCACTGCGACTCAAAGTTTGTTAGTAACCATGGCACTTACAGCCACGTTTTCGCGGACGAAGCCGAATAAAAATAATTGGGCTAAATATCCTCTTTACTATATAATAAAAGAATTCATGTCTCGATCCCGTACTAAATCTAATATATCGATCAATTAGGCCTCCTATTCGAATCACTGAATCATGAACCAAGCCTGATTCATGATTCAGATTCATTTTCCCAGGGCTGATTCATGATTCAGATTCATGAATCATGGATCACAATATATATATATATAGTAAATCACGCATTTACAGGCTTTGAGAATAACAAAAAAAACTCCAAATCATGACAGAAAAACAGATGTGTATTTAGAAACCATAAACGCAAATAAATTCAGCCAATTCAACAGCCTCACTCTATCTAAAGGAACCCCTGTTTTCTATAGAAGTCTTTGAGGCACACCAATGCCTCTGTTGACCTGGCCGAGAGGGAACTCCTGTCCCATCTCAGGACTCTCCTGCCCGAAGAAAAAATCCCTCTCGGAAGGGGCATGGTGGCAGGAATTGCTAGGATGTTTCTGGCCATCCTGGAGACGTTTGGAAACTGGTGATGGTTTACATTCCACCATTCCAGTGGGTTGGTCTCGGACGGGTCAATCCTTTGTCCCCAGTACCGGTTAACTTAATCCTCCAGGTCGTCCGAAGTGGTTTCGTCCTGAATTTGGTCTCCCC
>CM047582.1:1490959-1523769 GCA_026184515.1 Peronosclerospora sorghi
CTGAGAGGCGAGCTCTGCTGTACGTTGCTAAGTCGAAAGTAATCTATTAGCGGTAGATAACCCGTCATGCCTTTCTTAATCTCTACCAAGAAAGAGCCCCAAAGCTCGTCTGAATCATTTTTTTCAGTGGAAATCATCACTCCACGTTTGCTTATTTTGTGTCCGTCCCGTGTCTTCGTTCCGCATCTGATGACAACAGATGAAGACAACAAATTTATGCTAGCGAGTTGAAAAAAGTGAACCTCGTGATCTTAGCATTTAAACAGCCATTTTTGCGTCCAAAGCAGGGATTTTCAACCTGATAGAAGCAGCATCGTTACTGCTGGAGCGCTTTGGTGTACACGACATTGCGCATTAACCCATCACCTTTCTTCCCCCCAACATCACCTTTACCCTTATCATGAACAATTGCACGAGAGAGTGCGAGATACGACTGCGAACAAATCACTAGTTATAGGATAAACCATCGACTTCCGCTGCAACTAGTTGAGCGCTGAAACGTCGGAGAAAGCAATCGTTGAAGGATCTAAACTTCGTAGCAGCATGACTGGCACAGCGACTTTAAGTAGAAACTTGTGTGATGGCGATCCGTTCCCATCAATAGAATTCACTGGCATTGACGTTTCTAAAATTGCTTCCGAAACATATCGTAGATTGTCGTCTTGATGTATCTTGAACGACGGACCATTCTCTTTTGGTTAGCCTGTGCTTCTTTGAGTCCTCTTGTTCGCGAGAAGGTAGGTAGGTCTCTGCAATTTTGAGTCGTGGTTTATCTCTTATACACACAAAAATGGCACTACGTTATGCAATCGATGATCAAAAAACTGGAAAGGTTTCCAAAAGTAGAGCCATTCGTTTAAACTAGTTTTTTCGACAGCAAAAGGTTTATCCGATCCAGAAAAGGCGCGGCTATTTCCACACACGCTTTTGCGGGTGCGTGATGAAATAGCAATTGTGTGTGTGTGGAAATAGCAAAAGCGTGTGTGGAAATAGCCGCGCCCATATGAATATTGCTAAAACTAATAAAAGTATCAATCATACCCGGCTTTAATAAAAATCGGTATTATGAGTACTTTTAACACTCGTCCTCAATATGAATTTCGAACTTCACACAAGTTGAAGCCCGAGTGCGCCGCGTAGCTCTTCGAATCTTGGCGTCGCTAAAGCCTTAGTAAGTCCATCAGCTATTATACCTTTCGTTGAGACGTAGGTAGCTTCGATTAGTCCATCTTGTATTTTCGAAACAATAAACTTCACTCGAATGTCCACGTGCTTCATCTTCGATCTTGTTTCGATACCCTTGAACATCTTGATAGCCGCTTGTTTATCCATATAAAGCTGCATAGGAAACTTCATCTTCACTTGAACTTCTTCAATTAATTCTTTAAAGCCCAAAAAAGTCACCACATTTGTGGAAGCAGCTTAATATTCAGCTTCCATGGTGAATACCGACACACGACCTTGTGTGGTGGAGCCAAGTTCGAAATAGAACACCAAAGTGTCGAGAACCTGACCACCATCGTGCCGGGCCTTCCAACTTACGGGGGGGGTACCCCGCGAACCCTCGTCTTTGATCCGATCGGATCGTCCGCTGCTGGCTGTAGCCGGTGCGTATACGCACGGTGCGGCTAGCGCACAGAGGAAGACTCTTCCTTAAAGCGGTAGCTACCGCTACTTAGCCGATACGCCCTTATAAAAGGCTTAGTAGGAGAGTTCTCCTACTCGGGGCCAAGATTCCCGGGTTGGTTTACTACGTAGCCTTAACGGCTGTATTCCCTTTACGGGATGTAAGTAAGGGGAGGGCTCCGTCTTACCTAGGACACTCACTGCGCGCGCGACCGGTCGAGGTCGCTCGTCCGCAAAATAGAGTGAAATGTAAACTGAATATATTTAATATGTAATTAGCCTAAATTAATTTAAACTAATATAAACTATATGTAATACTAAGTAGAATATTCCTAATTCGTACCTAGGTAAAATGTAGTGTACACACCTGTGTACTGACACGTGGATGGCTGACACACCACCACACCAAGGGCCCCTGCCCTGATTGGTTAAAATAACCAAATGCTTAAAAACTTTCAAACAGGTCAATACCGACCTCAACCGTCGTGTACTCATATACACCAACATTACATGTAACTCGAATGTAACCCCGTTACACTGGCAGACGACCGATCGTCAACACTGGACGCCTGGTCCGATTCTTTTCGCATCTCACCTTGTGTACCCGATGGATTGGGCTGGTAACACACTCGGTGGATCGGTGCTTGGGACTGACTTGTGGTCTAAATGCGGTAGACCGTGCTGGGTGATGTACCCGGGGCGGAACTCTTCACCCTGGGTACGGGTATACCGGTTATACTCGAAATTTGTATACTCCCGAGGGCAGATCGCTAACCCGATCGTAAATCCCGGCCAATATGGGAGATAAACTCCGGTAATCCAATGAGGTCCAATAATCCAATCCAATGGGGAGATCCAATAAGAACGTGATAATCCACGAACGATATCTCCACGAAATAATCCAATAGGTAAAATAACACGTTCCAAAAGTGTGCAACTTAACGTTGGGGGTCGACCAAAATACGCTCCCGTCGAGGGACATCCGGCGGGCCAAATGCGTCTATAACGCGTCCCGGCCGGGTATAATGAGCTGGAGGGGATTACTCAAACCTCCGCTCCCAAAACACTCTGCGGCGTGCAGAGGCGACTAACGCGTAAGGTGAAAACGACCCCGGTTGAGCTGGGGGTCCAACGGTCACTTAAGCGAAGCTAAAAGCCAAAAAACCTTTACGAAGCAAAACCCACACGAAAGCAAATTCCCAACTTGGCAAATCCCCAACTTGGCAAATCCCCAACCTGGCAAATCCCCAACCTGGCAAATCCCCAACTACCACCTACCCCCTATAGTCCCCAATATGTACCAAACATTAAAATATGTAGTACACGCAATCTCATGTGACCCACCCGAATTTGTGTCCTGGACACCCCTTGCACATGACTAACCCAAAAACCTCTTGACTTTCCACCAATCTGATCGCCGACAGGCCGATCGGTCCATTGTTGACCGGAACCGACCAAAATTCTTGGGTCCGCTTCACGACAGCCGCCGCTGAGACGTGTCGCAGCCGCGCAACGGTAGCGGCCCGATCTCATCAAATCCCGATTTCCGTCGGAGCGGACTTGACCAATGGACGGATCTCCAACTTCAACTCCACCAGGTACTTGTTCTGCATACCCGATCGCCTTGTGACCTCTCTTGACCTTCTTACTGCAGGCGCCCTGCGTCCTTCATCGCCTCATGTTGACTCGCCGACCAGATCGGCCCGATATGACAGCCTTTTTAGCTCTCCACCCAACACTCCGGGGTCCGATACACCGGATCGGCATCAGATCGAGGCCGATCAACTTCGAAAAACAGTCGAAGAGCTCCTGTCCCAGTTGGCCATTAAGGATTCTGCTCTCTTGCAACTGCGGGATGAAGTAAATGGTTTGGTCTCTCTGACCGCGAAGTTGCAAGAGGTAACCACCGAAAATTCACGTCTCCGGGCCCAGGTCGTCCAACAAGCAACGCGTGGTAGGTCGACTGGTCTGCTTCCATACTGGGTCTGGTCTGACTTCCTTTTGCACATAGACCAACTGTTTGCCGATATCACCAAGGCGTTTGACGCCTTATTCGCGGCGGATCGGCAGTCTTGTGATCACCGCTATCAGCTCCAACCGATCTTGGACGGACTGATCGGCGCACGCCATGACTTGTCCCGTATGGAAACTTATCGTTAACATCTCCTAGAACAGCTTGCGGTAGTCGGCAGGCAGACAGATGCTAGAAGACCAGTCCGACCGGTTCCTGCTCCTCACCCAACGCGGTGACCTGGAAAGGCAGACCGGCGAATTGCAGTCCATGGTCCGGGAGCAGATCGGGAAGGTCGAGTCCTTCTAGGCCCGATCAGACGCCTGGACCCAGGAATCAAATCGTCGCTGGGCGGCCGTAAATCGATGTTATCAACAGTTAACTGACTTGTTGCATCAGCGTCCGTATGTTCGTTCCAATGCTGACCGGTCTGCATCGGCCGTTCCAATTGGTCTACATAAAGACCAGACCCGGCGCCATTCATTGGCCAAAAGTGGCCCACCGAAAATGTCACAAACTTCCCAGTCTAAGAAGCGCAAGGACGCGCCGAAGAGCTCGAGGACGCGGGTCATAGCGCGCGACTCCGAACTCGAGGAGAAGCGCGCGGTGTCCCAGAAGAAGGCCAAGACGCCGGCGCATCTCTCAAGTCCCGAATCGGTCGCGGATGACAAGTCTGTCCCCGCCAAATCTCGTGCGCCCTCGCGCCCCCTTCCGCGCACACCAAGCGCATAGAGGTCTCGTCTGGAGCAGGCTCGGAGGGCGGATCCAGTGACTCCGAATATCTGATGACCGCTTTATCCAAGTCTCGGTCGGATCGGCGTCGAGGTTCCGTTCCAGCGAAGCCCGCATCGGGGGATAAAAGGCCGACCAGCTCCCAGGGCGATGGTGCTGTGCCGACGTGCGGGTCGACCGGATAGGTTCCTTCGTTCCAGCCCGGCACCTCTGGATTGCACGAGCATGCCCGATTGCAAGGGTTGTTGGCCGGAGGTCGGCCTCTCCCACCTCGGACTTCGGATGCTACTTCGATGTGGCCCTCGTGGCAGATCGGCAGCCTGTACCAGCCTGCCTGACCAAGAAAATATTAGCACGGTCTCTGTCGCGCCCGGACTCCTGGATCTTTCCTCCGGCTCCCAAGACCCCTGACACTTCTGCATGGCGGGCGGACTTGGTTAAAGCGCCACAGATTGCCCTTCTGTACGCAGATGAGCCGTGGAAGGTATTCTTCCGCCCTAAACTGGGGCCCATGTTTGCGCCGACTCCGTGGATCGACTCGTTCCTAGGTCGAGTGAAGACTTTCAACGAGACTTACAGCCAAGTGATCTGGGAGTCCACGCACTATCTAGTGCTTCCCGGTCGAGCGCATCATGACCAAGGTCTGATCTTGTTCCAGAGGAACCGCAAAAGACGCCGTATTCGGGCAAACGAGGCCTCGCAGACCCTATTCCAGTTTGTTCTGGGAGGGATGCAGGCCCGCGAATGCGACCTCGACATCTTCCTGTATCCTATGGTTCTCCATATGGCCAAGCGTCGGGTAGAGAAAGCTGGGGTGCTAGCTGATGACGGCGCCTGGTATCCCGGTCTTCATTGTGACGAGCCGGTCACCAACCTCAAGGACGCTTTGGCCCAGATCGATCGGGAGGAACCCTGCCGCAATCAATACCAGAACCAGATCGAAGGTCATCCGGCGTTGACTATCGGCCGTCTGTGGGGCGATTGTGATCCTTGATGCAGCAGTTAGCTGACCAGATAATTCGTAATATATGTCATCATTCCTTTCACATTGCTGATCATCTAATCACTTGACCAAATTTCACCATTTCCTCCAAGCTTGCACCAACACGTTATCATATACAATTTCCATCCACATCGCGAGAATCATCACTACGTTCGTCATTACACTACTCCAATTCGTCACGGTTCATCACAGTTCATCATAAATTCACAAAGTTCCGACCTCACACATATTCACACCGATCGATGTACTGATCGGCGCTACTGTAGGTCTTGGTCTTCGTGGGTCTGCATTACTGCAAAGCGATTCCGACTGACTCGGTCTCGCTCGAACTCTCGTAGAAGTTCTCCACAGTTTAGGTCGAGCTCGTCGATCCAAGTTTCTTCATCATGATCCTTCCACCGGACCAGATATTCTCGGTGTGTGCGTCCGAAACGGGTCTTCTTGACCGATTGGACATCCAGCACCTTCTCCACTTCGAACTCGTCCTCCTCCAACGGCCGTTCCCAACTTTCCTCCGGCACAGAGCTTCATCGAAACCGAATCTCTCTTCTTCGTCCACCAGACAGGGCATTTTAGGCCGATCGGGAAATTCTCTGACCAGCTTCAACTTGGAGACGTGCACGATCGGAAAAACTTTATAATCCGTGCCGATCGTGATCAGACGGACCGCATGCTCACCGATCAGCTCTGCTACACGGAAATGACCGTGCCACATATGAGCCAACTTCTTCGAATATCCCTCCTTGACCCGATCGAGGTATAGCCATACCCTCGCCCCTGTTTCAATACCATGGGGTCGGACTTGGTCGTTGTTCCGGTCTGCCCGATCTTGTATGGCCTGACGTAACTTTTCGTTGGCGACTTCTTTCGCGTACTGATAGTGCTTCTGGAACTGCATACGCCAACGGCGGGCATCGCGGTCGCGGGTCCGAGTTCAGCCGATCGGTATCGCCGCTTCAAGTGTCGATGAGGGTCCCATCCATACGCCAGATAAAAAGGCGTTTCTCCTCGGACCCGATCGGTTGAAGAGTTGAGGGCGAATACCAGCCTCTCTGCATACTCGTCCCAGTCACGTTGGTCCGGATCGGCAACGTACATCTTGATCGCCCTTGTGATTGTCTGCACCATGAGTTCATCCGATCCGTTCGCTTGCGGGCGATATGACATCGTCGCGCTCTGTTTCTGGCCCAGCATGTTATTGAACGATCGGAACACCTCGGCCATAAAACCGGGTTCCAGATCGTGTCTGATAACCTCGCTGGCACTGAAGCTTCTGAATACGCATTCTTCATAACTCTGGGCGATCTGCTCCGCAGATCGGGATGCACTAGCCTTCGCAATCACCAGACCAGTGAACAGGTCGACCCAGATCAGTAGCTCAGTGTTGACGCTCGTCGATCTGGGCATCGACGGTATGTGGTCCATTGCTATCACCTGGAAAGGGTAAGTGGCCTCGATATTCCTGGGCGATCGCCCCTTGATTACCGGCTTTCCCTTTACGGTCTCGCAATTAGTGCAACAGCCCACATATTTCTTCACGCTCCGAAAAAGTCCTCTCCAGTGAATGTGGGCCCTGATCTTGTGATATGTCCTGCCTACGCCCTAATGTCCCCCTTCTAGACTCACATGATAGTGATGAAGGACATCCGGCTGCAGCAAGTCAGAAATCACCAATTTCGCCAGTCGGTCTCGATCGGCACTGTCTTGGCCAACATCGCGGCAGTAATATAGCAGTCCATTGTAATCCACCTCGTAGCTGTCCGCGATCTTGGAACACTCTTTCGCTTGATCATTCGTCAACTTGGCCAATTCACCGCGCAGGTATGCTTTCAGGTTGACGATCCACTCTTCTTCGTCCTGCGCCTTGAGGATCCGTTCCGCCCTTAGCTGTTGCACTACACGCTCAATCAGCCTTTCCTTCGGGAAAAATCGGCGAGACTTCTGAGTCCGCGATCTAGTCGCAGCCATCCATCACATGCACCTGGTCGGGTCTAGCCTCGGTCTTGATCACCGCCGGGAGCCTATTTATATCCATTAGCTCGAGTAGAACGGCCTCCTCGGTGATCGTCACTCCGATCTGGTCCCGCATGGCCTGGATCGCGAGATGGTCGGCGCTTCTATTCCAATCCAGTTTCACGTGCAATAGATCGTGGTTGGGGTAGTCTTTTAACGCCTTCATCACCCTGTCGTTTAACAACTTCAGCCGTGGTGCCTTGTAGTCAATCTCCCCAGTGATCTGCCTTATCACCAGGTTGGAGTCACCACATATGATGATCCGACCTTTCTTCTGTGATGACAGCAGGTCGAGACATAGAAGGAGCCCCCGATATTCCGCCTCGTTGACCGTTATGTCCGGCGTGAAATCGGCAGCGGATGAAACTATAGACCATTGTGGTAACTTACACAGTATGGCGCTATAGGAGCCGACCTTCTTCTTCACGCTAGCCGACCCGTCGAAACTCAAGACCAGGAGTTCTTCATCCCGATCGACGGTCGGTGGCATAGACTGTCGAGGTTGTTTCCTTGGGGCAATCGCCGTCAGAGCTTCATCCACTTCAGACCGAGGGGTGATGCTGGCAGTCAATTTGCCCAATATCTCTTCCTCCCCTTTGACGCACTTGACGACCTCGAGAGACCACTGTGACAGGATCACTGACCATCTGCCGAGCCGACCGTCCATCCCATTGGCTGATAGCAACCAGGCCAATGTTGACTTCCTTGATAGGACCTTTATGGGTCGGCCGACCAGCAGGTTATAGCACACATCCAAAATCCGTAGTAAGGCCAGAACTTCTTTTTCGACCATCCCGTAGTTGACTTCGTTCGGCTTCAATGTCCGGCTCGTAAAAGTGACCGGGTGGTACACTCCATCATGTTCTTGCGCTAGAGTGGCGGAAATGGTCCACTTACTAGCATACACAATGGGTCGGAATTTTTTCCGGATCGAAGTGCCTGATAATCGGTGCCGTCGCCATCTTAGCCTTCAACATACCAAAAGCAACCTGTGCACGCTTTATATAGTCATCTGCCTCCATCGGCGGCAATTCTGCAGCCCGATCGGAGTCGCAGCCCTCTCGTAAAGTTGCCCGATCTGCTTCGCGCAACATATGATAGTCGACTTCCCGGAGCTCGTACGGCACGGCCGCGTGGACCGCGAAGTCTTCAATGAAGCAGCTGTAGTAATTCAGGCTCCCTAGGAAGGACTGCATTGCCTTCAGCGATCTGGGAAACGGGAGGTTGCTTAGTGACTCCAAATCATCAGGATTGGCCTCTAGCCCGCTGATTGATATCATATGACCCAAATAGGCGACCTTGGACATGCCCCAAAAACTCTTCACAGCACTGATCGACAGGTTCCAGCGATCAAATGTCTCCAACAACCGTTCAACCTTCTCGCACAAATCGCTCCATGACGAGGCATGGATCAGTATGTCATCGATGTATGATCGCCTCCCCAGAATGGACGGTCTAATTTCCCGATCGGGTTCACCCTCTGTAAATACATCATAGTTTTCGGTGGGGTCCCGATCGGTACTGATATTGAAGTGTCCATATAGTGCGTTGGCGATCAGCCTCTGGTAGATCTGAGGCGCGTTCTTCAAACCAAACGGCATGCGGTTCCACTCGAACAGACCGAACGGCGTAACAAATACAGAAATCTCTCGAGCCCGATCGGTCATCGAAACCACCCAGAATCAACTTGCCATGTCCAGCGAGCAATACCATAGGGTCTTGTCCAGGTCTTACAGCAGATAGTTGATCAGCGGCATCGGGTACACCATAAGCTTGGTCAACCGATTTACCAACCGATAGTCAATGCACAACCTGATGTCGACGCCGTTCTTCTTGATTACAATCACGATCGGCGAGGCCCAAGACGAGGTCGACGGTTTGATAATCTTGGTAGCCATCAGTCCTTTAATAAGATCAGATAATTTCTCCCGGTACTGTGGCGCCACACGTCGGCATCGCTGAGCGATCGGCTTGGCATCACCAACATCGATGTCGCAGATTGCTCCGCGAGCAGCAGAGGGTAGAGCATTGCCTTTCCCGATCAGCAGGTGATTCTTTTTGATCTTCTTAAGCTGATCGATCTGGTCGGGACTGTTGAAATCCCGATCACCCACTTGAAGATCGTCCCAGGTGACTTCGGGCAGATCGGCAGACACTTCAGGAAGGACTGAAATCTGGCTCTCCAGCTCCTGAATGTACTGATCCCCGCCCTCATGTATGCAAACTTGGTCATCTTCTGGGGTGACATCACCCGACCCGTACCGATCGGCTGCACACTGGTGTTCCCGGTCGGCGGGCTGCTCTTCAACAACATCGACATGTTTAGGCGCGCCATCGTGGTCCGACCCAGCAATCCCGTGTTCTCCTTTCTCCGTTTCTGGCCAAACGTTAATTTCACGGGGAAGAGGTGAGAGCACTGCTCGATCACGTTCCCAAAACCAAAAAACCTTTACACGAAGAACCGCAGACACTGCGGGTGGAGTTGTGGAGTGAGTTCCCAACACTCTACGTCTGCCGGTGGGCCAAAAAATGCACTAAGTGCTCCCTCCCGGGACGTAG
This sequence comes from Peronosclerospora sorghi, assembly GCA_026184515.1. NCBI lineage: Eukaryota > Oomycota > Peronosporomycetes > Peronosporales > Peronosporaceae > Peronosclerospora > Peronosclerospora sorghi. The sequence continues at coordinate 1,500,904 of CM047582.1, forward strand.
AGGTATATAATAGTGAGGGAGGCGCAAAGGTGCCGTCCCTAAAACGATCCGCTAGATCGAACGCAAAAGGAGAACTTTATTAGCAATTAAGCCCTTAGATCTACCCTGTTCCTACTTTCAACCAATCCGCATCGTCCATTCGGAGCGCCTTCCGTCCATCAGTCGACCTGATTTTCCCGCTTGTTCATTGTTTGTTCGCTGGTGTTCGCCGCGTACCTGTAAGTAATCCGCATATCTTCCGTGTCCCTTCTATATCCTGTCTATGTACACCACGGTGGTTGGTACTACTGTACCCACCGTGGTACACATGGAGGTACCTAATTATGTACTACTGTATCCACTATTTGCGCCCACTATCAGGCCCCTAATTTAGGTCCTAATATTAGTCATAATATTAGGCCCCCTATGGGCCTAATAAAATGTCCAACATTAGGCCCTATTTTCGCCTAATTAAAAAGTCCGCTTTACGACAGAGTCACCACATATGATGACTCGCCCCTTCTCTTGCGACGACAGCAGGTCCAGACATAGAAGTAGACCTCGGTACTCCGCCTCGTTAACAGTAATGTCCGGCCTGAAATCGGCAGCGGCTGCAACTATAGACCATTGCGGCAACTTCCACAATATGGCACTATAGGCGCCGACCTTCTTCTTCACGCTTGCTGATCCGTAAAAACTTAAGACCAAGAGCTCTTCATCAAGGTCGACGGTCGGTGGCGGTCTCGAAACTGACTGCCGAGGTTGCTTCCTCGGGGCAATCTCTATCAATGCCTCGTCCACTTAGTCCGAGGGGTGATACTGGCAGCTAATGTGCCCAATATCTCTTCCTCGCCCCTGGTGCACTTAACGACCTCGAGGGTCCACTGCGACAAGACCGCCGACCATCTGCCCAGACGTCCGTCCATCCCATTGGCTGATAATAGCCACGCCAAAGTAGACCGCCTTGACAGGACCTTTATAGGTCGGCCGACCAGCAGGTTGTAACACACATCCAGAATTCGTAGCAACGCCAGAACTTCTTTCTCGACAATTCCATAGTTCACTTCATTTGGCTTCAGCGTTCTGCTCGTGAACGTGACCGGATGGTACACACCATCATGATCTTGTACTAGAGTGGCCGAAATGGCCCACTGACTAGCATATACAATAATGGTCGGGACCTTTTCGGGATCGAAATGCTTCAAAATCGGTGCCGTCACCATCTTAGCCTTCAACATATCAAAAGCAAACTTTGCACGCTTCATATGGTCTTCGGCCTCCACTTGCGGACAATCTTCAGCAAGACCAGAGTCGGCGCCCCCATGTAAAGTTGCCCGGTCTTCTTCGCGGAACATATGGTAGTCCACTTCCCGGAGCTCATACAACACAGCAACGTAGATAGCAAAATCTTCGATGAAGCGGCTGTAGTAGTTTAAACTTCCTAAGAAGGACTGCATTGCCTTCCGAGACTTGGGAAACGGGAGTTTGCTTAACGAATCCAGGTCCTTAGGATTAGCCTCTAGACCATTGTTCGAGACCATATGACCTAAATAGGCGACCTTGGACATACCCCAAAAACTTTTTATGGCGCTGATAGACAGGTTCCAGCGGTCGCATGTCTCCAACAATCGTTCAACCTTCTCGCACAGATCGTTCCATGACGAGGCAGGTATCAGAATGTCGTCGATGTACGACCGCCTCCCTAGAACGGACGGTCTTCTTTCCCGATCGGGTTCACCCTCTGTAAACACATCATAACTTTCGGCAGGGTCCCGATCGGTCTTGATTTTGAAGTGTACGTACAGTGCGTTGTCTATCAACCTTTGATAGATCTGGGGTGCGTTCTTCAGACCGAACGGCATACGGTTCCACTCGAAAAGACCAAACGGTGTCACAAATGCGGAAATCTCACGGGCTCAATCAGTCATCGAGACCACCCAAAATCCACTTGCCATGTCCAGCGAACAATACCACAATGTCTTGTCGAGGTCTTCCAACAGATCATTAATCAGCGGCATCGGGTAAACCATGAGTTTAGTCAACCGATTTACCAGCCGATAGTCGATGCACAGTCTAATGTCAACGCCGTTCTTCTTGATAACAGTTACGATCGGCGAGGACCATGGCGAGGTCGACGGTCTAATAATCTTGGTGTGACCAACAGTCCTTTAATAAGATCAGAAAGCTTTTCACGGTACTGTGGCGCCACGCGTCGACATCGCTGGGCAATCGGCTTGGCATCTCCAACATCAATATCACAAATCGCACCACGGGCTGCAGGTGGTAAGGCATTGCACTTTCCGATCAGCAGATGTCTTTTCTTCCATATGATATTCTTCAACTGCTCGATCTGGTCTGGACTGTTAAGGTCTTGATCACCCACTTGTAAATCATCCGTTGTAACTTCGGGCGAGTCGGCAGACACTTCAGAGAGGACTGCCCCATTTGGCTTTCCAGCTCCTGAATGTACTGTTCCCCGCCTTCATGTATACAGACTTGTTCATCTTCTGGGGCGATATCACCTAGACCATCTGGACCGGCTGAACGCCCCTGGTCTTGATCGACGGGCTGTCCTTCACTGATATCGGTCTGATTAGGAATACTGTCAGGGTCCGACCTAGCAACTTCATGTTCCGCTTCTTCCGTTTCTTGCTCCTCTGTCGCCTGGTCTTGTGCTGACACCACGTTAACTATCCTCGGCTCGCCTACTTGATGGTCCACCGTTCCTGGTGACTGCGGCGCCTTTCTTCGGACCAACATCTTTTTTGGGGTGACATAACTTGGTCTTTCCACTAAAGGTGAGGTATCCTCTTCCACCGACCCATCATCGCTGATAATATCGGTGGTCGATTGGTACGCCAGGTTTTTCCACTCGACATACCGCCTCGACCCAATCGAGACGAACCCCATCTTCCTTGGTGCCTTCCCTTCTGCTAACCACATGCCGACAATAGTGTTATTGTCCAGTGTCAGCGGCTTGTCACCGATATTGGTAACACGGACAAAATCACGTCGACCAGCACTCTTTACATAGGTAGAGACCCACCGATCTCCCCTGGTCAACCACAACTTCCTCGAACGAAAACCTTTCTCAACCGGGGTATCGGCAGACCGACCAACTGGGATAGTGAGGTCTTGGTCCCACCGGACCAGATAGGTATACGAACCATACAGAGGTCTTCGACCAGCCAACTGAACCTGGACCTCATCCGGGAGCGTAAGCACTCCATGTGACAGGTCTAGGAGAATACCAGATGGGACCATGAAATCCATGCCTAGTAAAGCGTCCTGTCCAGCCAACTTGCCAACCCAAGCGCTGAAAAAGTAGACCAGCGATCCCGACAAAGTAATTTTCACACGCGTTCTTCCTTCGGTCATATAAGAGTTTTCACCGATCCCGACGCATTCTTGTCTCTGGGTATCGTCTATACGACATCCGACCTTACGAGCAAAGGCGGAGTCGATTATCGATACTTCAGCTCCAGAGTCGAACAACATCGTCGCCTTCTGGTTATTAATCTTTCCACAGGCTTTCGCCTGCTTGAACCATTTATCAGGCGCGTGATACTTCCAGTATCCGCGGGATTCTCCAGGCAGCAAGTCCAACTGCATAACCACCTTAGTCCGGGAGTACTCATCGGTCTTCAGACTGTATACCGGATGGTCTCGGTCGACGCAATCTGGAATAGAACGTGTATTGTCAGTCTTATCCTCCTTGCCGACATATGCATAGATGTGAACCGTAGAACGCTCGGCTCGATCCAGATTCCAACCTGGCGAGCGTTCTAGTTTAACATCTTTTCTGCGTCCGGCGGTAGCATCCCCGCGTGCTTGTCCGGCACGTACCACTTGCGCATCATGTTCAAAAACTCTTCAATCTTGCAGTGACCGGCCTCGTGGATCTCTCCACATGACTTGCATACGAAGAGGCAGTGGTCCGTCGGGTGGCCGCGTCTCTCGCGCTTCTTGAACACCATCTTCTTCCAGCAGTTTGGACCATCATGTTTGCTCGACCCACAGTGGGAGCACTTCTGACGAGGTCGGTCTGGATCGGACTTGCTTCCGTTCCTTCCCTTCCGGTCTACCTGGTCGGACTTCGACCTGGTCTTCGGGGCAGGTCCCGCAACATAGACGTAACGATACTTGTCTTCATCCGATGACTCCTGACTGGATGGACCTTAACTTTCCCCTTCTGACCCCGTGCTGTCATCAGATACAATTGCCTTGACCGCTCGGGTCGGTCTGGTCCAGGGCCTCTTGACCGGATCGGTCTGGGTCTTGGAACGATAGCGACCTGATCCACCAGCGGTCTTCGCTCTCATACTACGCGACTGTTGTAACGTCCGCAGGGTCTGTTCGACTTCGCCCGCATCTTCAAGACGCAGTAGAGTAAGCTGGTTCACAGTTCTTGATCGTCAAGGGTACTAATATAGTGACCCACATGTTCTAAGGCGGCACCGTTCGGCGGGTTATTCTCTTTGATTGTTATGCCGGCGCGAAGTGCAGCCACGTTCAACCGTGCAAATACTCGATCGGTGTTTTGTCGGCCCGCTTCTGCATATGGTGGTACTTACGGGCGCTTGAAAATCCGGAGTTACAATATTGACCTTCAAACTCCGCACATAACAGGTCCCAGTCAGACCGGACGCCCCGACCCAACTGTTGAATCCAGTTCGCAGCCGGTCCTTTTAACAAATCCCGGAAGATTAAACAACGTTCGCTTTTTGGGGTCTGGTCTCGCAAGAACGCAGACTTGACCCGACTGAACCAAGACCGGGCCTGGTCTTCATCAGCATCCTTGCCGGTGAAGTCCTTGAGGTCGGTCGTCGCGGCCATACGGATGCGCGGAATCGCAGCAGATCCAAAGTCGTAGGCAGTAGTGGAGGCTAGGTTAGCCTTGCGCACCTTGCCTGCGCCTGTACCATCTGACCCACCATGGTCGTCAAGACCGCCGACCGACTCCATATCACAGTCACTTGTCTTGCTTGGTCTACGCGGTCTTGCCGGTTGCGGCTTGCGCCTTCCCTTGCCGGTTGGTTTATCACTTCTAATAGGATTATCCATAGATGTTACCGATTCCATATCCACATCTTTGCAAACATTGACACCTTGACAGGTAGACCGGTCTTGGACATGTGGGCGCATAGGTAGTCTAACCCGTTCTTCCATGAAACGTTGCATCATCGTCTCAAACATGGCTTGGACGTTGGCTGGCGTCATGGGCAACGTGTTGATACCCTCCTTTTGCGTAACTGAGGCCTGTGGGGCTTGCCGGAGCCCCGACTGGCAAACAGCCCCTTGCTGCCGCATGTCCCTTTTTTGTTCAGACGGGGCATGGTCCACCCCCATGGTCATCCGCTCGACACCGGTCTCCAACTCTGATGATCTGTTAGAAGCCGGTGGAGACTGGTAGATCGATTCATCATCGGAACCAATGTCAACAAGCTCTGTGGAGGCTTCGGCGACCTTCATTGCCGTGGTGGGAGTTGGGCGGCGAACCGCCCCCACCAGTGGCACCAAACGGTCGTGGAGGTCCGACATCGACGCCTCCAGTCTCCAAGCATCAAATTCAAACAATTTATTGACACCAGCGGGGTTCAGCATTTTAATGCCAACCTCCGCCAACATCGCCACCAAATTCTTGACGAGCAGTAATGGTCGATCACTCTGGATCGGCTCAGTAGTGGGGCCGGGAAGACGGTCGGGGATATGGAGGTCCAACACCTGAAAGACCTGGTTTTGGCGAGCAAATCGCTTCAATTCAAAAACATAATACATCTTGTCCAGGTCTTGTTCGGTGATAGCCTCATCCCCGACCTTCGACTTTTCTTCGAAGTCGTCTTCGTCGGGTGGCATTCCCAGCCCTTTTCTGGGCACCTTGGGTACCTTGGGGACTTTAGGGAGGTAGACCGGATCGTTCCAGTCAGCCTCCAAGTAATTTTCATCTTTTAGTTTTCCATCAATTTTTTCATTCATACACATAGGATCAGGACCAAGGTCCTGATCCTTTCCGGAACTATAGCAAGACCTGCTATAGTCCCGATCGGCTCCGGTGGGAGCCTTTTGGAGAAGAAAAAACTTATTAATTCCGATCTGGTCCTCCGCCAGGCCAGATAGGACATCACCATCTTTATCAACAACGAGAACGTAAGGCGATAGCCTTTCCTTACGTCCTCTCCAGAACGACTCCATAATCAAATCATTCAAATCTTCGAATCCAAATTTTGATGGAATATCAGCACGGTGATATCCACGATCACCAAGTGATCCGGGCACGCGCACCATTGTGGTGGAGTCAAGTTCGAAATCGAAAACATTAGCATCGATAACCTGACTACCACCATCGCGCCCAGCCTTCCAACTTTCGGAGGGGGTACTCCGTGTCCATCTCACCTTGTGTACCCGATGGAATGGGCTAGTTACACACTCGGTGGATCGGGATCGCAGATTGGATCGAACCGGTCTTGAATAAAGAAGACCGATCTGGGTAGGTATCTCTGGGGCGGAACTCTTCACCCCAGACACAAACAGACCAAAAACACTTCCAAGAGATAACTTCCAATAGGTCGATCGTCCAAACGATCAAGACCTGAACAATACGAACTAATAGAGGGTAGACCGACCGTTCCGGTCTAGCCCCTGACCAATACGAAATAAGACCAAAACCGGTCTAGTTTCCAACCAATATTATAACAAGCCAATATGTCCGCGTAAAGACCCAATATGCTCGTGAAACTCCACAAACGATATCTCCACGCCAAGACCAATCCAGTGAATAGCACGTTCCAAACGTACTTGAGTTGAGGTGTTGAGATCGCCAAATCGTACTCCCGTCGAGGGACTTCCGGTGGGCCAAAGTGCGCGTGCGGCGCGTCCAGACCGGGTATAATGGGCGAGAGGGGATAATTCAACCCTCTTCCCCCAAACACTCCGCGGCGGGCGGAGGCGACTAGTGTAAGGAAAGGGAAGAACGGCGACCCCTAGCTGTGGTGTGAACAATGACCAGAAGAGGTTTCATCCACTTATCCGAAAGCTAAAAGATTTCCTTACTTAAAGGTGTAACCTCTGTCCTAAAAGGTAAAACCACAACTAAAATACTACTACCCTATAGTCCCTAAATGTACCCCCACAAAAATATGTAAAATACCCAAAGTCGGGTGACTCACCAAAACTTGCGTTCTTGACACTTCTTGAGTCTGATAGGCTGAAAAGCCCCCCTTGTTTAAACCAATCCGAAATTAGACCACATGCCTTGACAAAACTTGACCAGAAGTGTGCCAAATTTTGGGCACGCTTCTCCACAAAAGCAAATAGAATATTCGCTTAAGCTTGAGAACGCAAAACTAAGAGTGTTTATTAAATGGGTGGTTAGCGGCTAATAGTATAGTAATTACCTAACTAATATAATAATATCAAGTATTAAACTAACTGTACTATTAGTTAACCTGCATGATTCGGTATTTATACCGAATCGACTTTTCCTTCGTAGATCATAATAACTTATAATCTATTATTTGAATTTCAAACAACGCGTCTGAAATTCAACTGTGATATTCTAACTTGAATATCAATTATGTAATGGCACCCCATTACACACCGACTCCGCTACGGAGTATCCTACGGGATCAAACACCTATTTCCCGGGCGTTCCGCATCAACATCACGGCTTACAACAGCGCGCTGTCGTTCACTTCCCTAAATGCGAAGTTGGATGAACAGTTTATGCAGGTAGGGTATACGCCTTTCGACTCCATGGTGCCCTGTACCACCGAACGGGATCGCTGTGGCGGAACCCGGTCAGTCAAGGAAGTACTCGCAGTTCTATATCACTGACAGTAGCATGGCGCTTGGTGGACGCATGAATGTATTTCCGTATCTAGATTGGCGCATCATGGAGCCATGTTCACACAGCTGAAGGTACTACGCTATTCTATTAGACTATACTAGTGATCGTACCCATCGTTCCGACGAATTGTTTCATTGAAATTTAATTGAAAGTAGAGTATATATAGATTTACTTTAAACAAAAAAATGAGTATTTTTTCAACGACTTTGTGTGCAATCTAGGTCATTGACAGCTCCCATCGTGCAAGATTTTACAAACTTATTCAACGTAGTGCTTCGTCATAAACGACATTGCGCATTAGTCCTCGTTCTAGACTCATCTTCCAAAAGGCCGAAGATATTCTCCGGTGCTGTAGACCGTGAAAAGTCGACGTACAACTAGCCATTCGAGAACACGTCCCTTGTGAGACATATGCTAACCTTGGAGCAGTGTCTGTCCCTGTGACTTGTTTTATAGTCATTGCATACGCCAAGCGCACAAGAAACCTCTTCCGAAGGACCATGTAAGACAGGTCCAATAGCTCAGTTATTATTGCAATGCGCGGAATAAAGCAAACGGACCCTCCATGATCACCGGTCGTTACACTTCAGAATAACGTCACAATGGGAGACACTGCCGTCGTAACCTCCCCCACCGTGATTTCGCAGACCTCGTTGGAAGTCGCGGTGTTGTACCTCCTTCGGTAGTTATATTGCAGGCAAAGCATACCGAGTTCCATATTCACTACTCCATCCCATCTGCTGCCGCACGTGTTTGGTACAATTGCAAGTACGGGTTGTGCTCGACTATTCATTGGTCTGAAATCACAACAGAAACTCGACAGTTTGTTGAAAACTGCGACAAGACGCAAGGAATAACAGAGAACTTCAAATAGCTTAGTTTGGCATGATACGCACCTTGATTCACATGCGATCCAAGTTACTTATCCGACTCCACTACTACTTGTGCATCTACACTCCCTCAACAGGTTGCAAGTGCGGATTTTTTCTTAGCTTGTGAATGGAATTGATTTTACACGATTTTATTTCTGTTTTACGACCAAAATATGGGGTTCTGTCATTATCGCAATCTCAATACGGGTTTAATACCTCACATTTTGCTAACATCACCTTTATGGATTGTTACATATGATCTACTTGCGGACTTCTTATTTTGCCGGCTATCATACACGTCGACTTTTTGGAAGTAACCACGTCTTCCAACTCCAAGGTTCCTGTAGTAGCCTCTGTCGTTTCTCTGTCATGGAGAGCCCTGCTGTTCCGCCTTGTTTTCTTGACCATTCGCCTCGACCACCCCTGGCGCTCCGGCTTTGGGAACTGCGACCGTTTCTGACCACCCTTTGGACCAACTGAGAGCCTCCCGTCGCTCGGATCCTGCCGAAGCTCCTGCTCACGGTTTCCGTTCTGCTCTCTCCGACGACGCTGAGGACCCCACGCTTCCTGCTGTGGTGACTTCCCCGTCGTCACTGCTCATGCCGCCTCCACCCCGCCGTCGACTACTCTTCCTATCCCATCCTCTGCCATCGATCGTACCGCTGATGGATCTAACGGGAACCAGCGCAGACAATCAACTGGACCCTACCGCTCCGCTTATATCGTCTCCTAATGGCTTCAGTGATGAAGACGATGAGATGTCCACTCCGCCTCCTAACTGTGACGAGCCTGACGGCGAAAGGCCGATGCCATCTGCCACTGCGGGTGATGGCGCCGCTAGCGTTAACGCTGGAAATGTTGCAGACAAAAGTGTTGGGGCTGAAGATGCTGGAGATCCACGTCCGATGATGGCGACATTGCTCCGCCAGCAAGAATATATCCGTCACGACAACGCCGAAGTCGATGCCGCTCGACGCCGCGTGGGGACTTCCAAACCGCTCGCTGCCGACATCGAAACGATCGAACGCCAGTACGCTGCCGGCGGCGACTTGTCAGACATCGCTTCTTGGATCCAACAGTCTCGCCAATATGAGCGACCCCGTTCCAAGTATGACATGGTGATCGAGACAGGAAAGGCGTTCGCCAAGACGCCACAGACCAAGATCATGGCCGCACTTGTGGGGAAGAGTTACCGCAACCGAGCGCTTGACCGTCTCTACGAGCAGAAGAGAGTCTGCCAGGTGTCGCAGATGCCAGGTGGTAACCTGCGTCTCAAGCTCAAGGACCGCGAGGCGTGTATAGAACTCGAACGCATAACCGTAAGCATCCATGGCGGTGTGTATCTGTTCAAGCCATTCGACATCCTCACGAGAAAGTTCTTCTTGGACGTATCTAACGTCGATTTGAACACGGACACGGATCTCATGCTGCGTCGTCTGTACCTACTTGGTGCAAACCAGTGTACGCACGTTCCGGGACGTGAACGTGTCGACGGGTCTCACTTTGGCGACTTGGCGGGTGTACTTCCTGTCGAGTGAGTGTCCACCTCCGCTGGTGGTGAATGGATCAGTGTGCGACCAGCTCGTGCTCAGCAACAAGTTGTACCCAGCGTACGGCAAAGATGCGCCAGTCGGGGCGCCTCCCGTTCGGCTTCCGCTCGCACCACAGCATCGAATTGAAGTCGCCTGACTTGTTGAATGCAGGGTATGCTCGATCTGCACCAAGGCAGGCTGCGGAGCGTGATTCCCAACCGAAGCCATCGAAGACCCAGTCGAAGTCGTCTCCTGCTCCACCGAAGACGTATGCGCAAGCTGCTCAAGCCGTACCAGTCTTCTCCTCGCTCGACAAAACGCCCGAAAACGAAGAGACGAAACTGGATGGTCAGCTCCATCTTGGAGCTCTGCATGGACAGCAACCTGCGGCCTCAACTCGCAAAGAGAGTCATCGACATTGACGACGCACTGTCGATATCGACGTTCACTGGATCCAGAGGTCGTCTCTCTCCGCCAGCGAGTCCAATGGCTCCACCTAAGCCTTCTCTGATGCTGAGGAACGGTACGGACGGCTTCACTACTTTCACGAACAAGAGGAAGCGCTCACGAGGAGGTATCAACTTTAGCAACATTCTGAAAAAACAGATGCCGAAACCTCTGGATGGAGGCGCGACCGCGAACTACTTCCAGGCGCTCCATACGATGGAAGTAAAGTTCGAGTTTAGTGATGCAACCTCTGAGAACAAGTACGGCATCCGTCACCACGTGCGTCCGGTCAACGTGGAGCGTCCTGGGGCGCTTAAGTAGTCCGCTGAGTCGTCAAGAAGCACCACACGAATATCCGCAAGGCGTCGCAGCCATAGCCTGTCGTCGAGGTAACAGAGGCGATGATCAGCGACGAGAATACGACGCCGCTAAACACACTCGATGACAGTCTTGAAGACACGGACAGGAAAGTTGAGGGCATCTTCAAGATTCTCGGGAACGCGACGAATCCGGAACATATTCTGAAGAAGCGGTCGTGTCTCCGCTCGTGTTTAACAGCGCGCTATCGCTCAAGATTTCAGACAGCGGCGACGAAATCGAGCAACTTGTGCAGATGCACAGGATCAACCGAGTGCTGTGTACGAATAAGCCGGATAAGGACACGACGTTCGCGACAAAGTGGAAGAAGCTTACGGGGACACTGGTTCTGTCTAAGCGTCAAGAAATCTTCGTCGCGTGCAGCAAATGATGGAAGGTAACGCCGAAGATCTTTGAGCTAGCGCGTTTCACCAAGGTTTCGAGCTATCGCTCATGTCGATCGAGCCGACGCAGTTTGCGAAAGACCATCCAGTACGTCACGGGTCATCCGGTCGAGTGAATCCCCGCCCACCACACTCGCCTGCTGCACCCAAACATACTGTTGGGTTTCCTGTGGTCGGAACTTGGCGAGCTGTGAATGGCGCATTGGCGTGAGATTCAATGGTAAGGTCACCCGTTCGACGAACTCGAATAACTAAGGCGACTTGACGATCACTATGCAGCGGAAGAGTCGGTTCTTCTGCTCCAATCGCAGAACACGGATCCGTGACGCCAGTAGCGGGTGGCGTAACCACTTCGTTGCTAAAGGTCCCTGACGTTGCAACCAACTAGGAACAACGCAAGCGCGTTGACCGTGAACATGAACGCCGTAAAGAAGAACGGATACCTCCTGATAGACAACCTACTATCGAAATACGAGCTATCGTGTGTCCAAGAGACCAAATTCGCGGACCTTCCGTACCTCGCAAACTTCAAGTTCCACCTCAAGTCATCCTTTGGGCACAACTGTTCCTGAGCAACGTAAACGTGCTCCTGGATCGACCGACGCGCGATCGGAGCAACGGAGTGCTGACAGCGCTCCGCTCCGAATTTCCAGGCTTTACATTGGCAGTGGAGCTCACCCGCATGACCGTGCCTGGTCGGCACCTCGTCCTGCGAGTGATGGTCGATCTTGCTCGCGTCTACATCCACAACGTGTACTCTCCAGCGGTTAAACAACAAAAAACAAGCGTTCTTTTCCAGCTTAGATACGGAAGAGTTCGAAGATGACACGACGCACTTGGTTCTTGGCGACCTCAACACTCCGCTATACCCGAACCTGGACTGTTCGACAACGAATCTGCGCTACGACCCAAATTGCTCGTGCTGTCTCAACTGGTTGGCCCGCCTTTGGGTCGTCGACGCCTGGTGGATCCACCACGATGAAGCACGCGTGTTCACGGGGCCGATGCCTCGCAAGAACCGCCTTGACTATATTCTTATCTCGGACGCTTTCTGCAACATCCTTTACAGTGACGCCACGTACCTCCTGCCGTCACATGCTGGAGACCCCTTGGTCATAGCGTGACGTTCAAGTCGGGATCCCAGCTGCACGGTCGAATGTACTGGAAGTTCCCGCACTATGTGTTCGAGTACCCGCTAGTGGTGTCGGCGATCCGGTGTGAGGCTGAAAATATCCTGGCGAAGCTCCGCACTGCATCCAATTCAGGGAAGACGTGGGAGCGGTGGAAGTCGAGCATTAAAATACAACTACAAGACCTGCAGAAGAAGCTCCGCGCACAAGACGACAAAGCTGTCGAACACGCTCGTGTCACGCTGAGTCTCGCCGCCACGCGACACATAGTTGCTGTCGACGACGCCAACCGTAAGGTATACGAGGAATCAATGCGCGACTACAAAGAGACGGTGACCTGGTTGAACCAGTATCGTTAGGACAACGCGTTCGATTTCGAAGCTGCAAACTCCGAGAAGTCGACGACTCACTTCTTCCGACCGCTGGACACAAGCTTGCGGCGGGTCTCGATTGAGGAATTCTTGCTACCGAATGGAAGTTCTCGACGAACCCGCACGAGATCAGCCCTCACTTCCTCGAGCACTGATGGGAGACCCCGACAGTCCAACAGGAACAGCTACCCCGCCGAACAACACGGTGCATCGAAAGCTTCTCGCCTCTGTCGTCCGCGTCCTGTCAGATCTCGACAGGCAGGCTCACGACACAGACGTTACCGCCCTCGACTTGACGGAAGCCATCAACACATAAAGGCGACGTCATCTCCAGACATGGATGGCTTAACAGCAAGATTCTACCAAGTCGCTCCAGACATGTTAGGGCAGTGCCTCGAGCTGGTCTTCAACGAAGCGCGTCAAACTGCTCGCGTCGCAGCGCAATTCGGTGGTGGCACTACTGCACAAGAAGGTGTGGTGAAGTGCAAGTGGAAATTGTTGACCAGTTTGTACCAGTGTACCAGTTTTCAAGGCAGATCGATCGGGTTGGCTGAAAGGACGGAGTATTTAGGGCCAATCGTGTGCCTGGAGGGTTTTGTACGCAGATTTGAGGTAAGGCACACGGTTTACATATAGTTTACATATTGGATTTTAATTGGTTTATTCACTATAGTGTTCGTATTACATTGGGTTGCATAAGTCGCCAGTGGCTCCGTATGAACCATTGGGAGCAGAGGGCTAACAGGGTCCCCTCTCGCTCATTAAGCCCGGCCAGGACAGAGCTCCACCGGAAGCCCCACGACAGGGAGCACTCGCTACGTTCACTCACCCCCTCACGTTCGGCCACGTTCAAAGGAGACGTGTTATTTTGGCTGGGTTACTCATCGCGATCTGCTGCGATCATGTCCCAGGAATTGGCTGGATTACTCATTGCTCTTCAATCAAGTGCAAGGATTTACTATTGACTGGATTACTCACTGCCACGGGCGGTCAAGTGCCAGATTTAATTGCATTCGGAGTGAATATTTCCGCTTCGTTTGCCGATCGGCCATTTTGAATTACCTTTCGTTGGAATTTTGGATCAGTACCCCAGAAGTAGTACATCCATATCGATCTTCACTAAAGTCTCCACCAAGAAACGGTCCACCGAGTGTGTAGCCACCCATACCAATGGGTACACAAGGTGAGACACGAGACGAATTGGATTCGGCGTCCTGCAATGCCGATCGGGTGACCGTTCGGCACCCATGCGAAGGTCCGCGGAGTACCCCCTCCGTTAGTTGGTCGGTTGGGCACGATGGCGATTAAGTTCCGGACACTTCGGTGTTTGATTTTGAACTGGACTCCACCACAAAGGGTTCGAGTGCAGATCCAGGAAACTACCGACCTATCGCACTCATCCCAGTTGACGTGAAGATACTGTCGAAGGCTCTGACGTATCGGCTGCAGTCTGCCATCCTAAAGCTGATCCACCCGGACCATTAAGGCTTTGTCTGCGGTCGATCGATCCACCACCACGTGCGCTTCCTGGCCGATATCCATGACCTAGTCACAAGTCGAGCACAAGAGGCGTACGCGCTGTTCTTGGACTTCCATAAGGCGTTCGATCGAGTCGATGGGGGATCGGCGAAGGCTTCGCGCGTTGGTTCAAGCTACTGTACACGGATCCGCAGCCTCGACCGCGGATCAACGGTGTCATCCAGACGGCGTTGCATCCAAGTCGAGGAGAGAAGCAAGGCGATCAGCTATCCGCTCTTCTCTTCCTCCTGACTATCAAGCCACTCGGGAAGATGGTGTGGTCGCACGAGGAGTACGGTGTGCGTCTGAACGACGACCACACTGCGACGAGCATATTCTTTACGGACGACTCGACCCTGCTCGGCAGTTCCATAACGAACCTGCTGGCGCATCTTGAGACCGTGGAGGAGTACTGCCAAGGTTCAGGCGCGCAGCTGAACCTATCGAAGTCAGTGCTGCTGGCGCTGAACCAAAGTCAAGACTTCCCGCAGATGCCTGGTGTCCAAGTTCTCGGACGCTCGGAGTTGGTCCCGTATCTTGGTATTCCTATCCGCCAGTCGCCCGGAGACGAACGAATCCTCGGGTCGCTTGACCATATGACGGCTTCAAGAAGATGTATGGTCGCGCTCGGACGGTTTGTGGACGTCTCCTGGTCGCTCAGACCATGGTGCTATCACGCTTGTGGCACTACACGCAACACGTCTCGGTTCCGTCGGTTGTCGTCAGAAGATAGCATTCGATGCTAAACCGATTCGTGCTGAGTCGCACGCACGACATTGATGCGACACACATCCAGCTGATCCCGAGCGAATTCATGTGTCTTCGACACGCAGACGGTGGACTTGGTGTTCCGAGTCTCTCCAAACAGCTGAAGTGACATCGTCTCACGCTCCTGATGCAGTTCTTATCCCAGGATCGAGAGACGTGTGGACGCTGGTGGACGACTACGAGCACAGAGTTACTTTTGTCGATCTTTTCTAGGTACCGCGAACGCCACGCGCTCGACTTGCTCATGATATCTCCGCAGCGCCACACTAAGATGATCGAGTGGAGACACACGTCAATGTGGTGGAAGAGACATTGATGTGGTGGCACCGGAAATGCTGGAAGAAGACTTGTCGCGACTTAACCTCTACGGGCGCGTCAAATATGCGCTTCGCCAGCCGCCCTGGTTTTACTCGGACACCGATCTGCACTACGAACAGAGGAAGCGTGGTGGCACAACAACTGCTCATCGACGGTGCATATGCATGGTGCCAGAGCCGCAACGAAGCTTCCGTCTGCACATCTCACGCTTCTTCAGTCTCCGATCGCTTGTTGACTTCATACTCGTTGGGAGCGCATAACCAACGCAAGTCGACTTCGTGAATCGGTAAATCGAGTTCACGATGATGGACTTCGCGCCAGGACAGCAAGTCAAGTGGCTGTGCACGCTGTATGGTGAGGCGACGCAGATTGTGGATCGGCTTAAAGCAAATGATGTTGTTCATTCGACACCTGACGGGGGAGCCGGAACTTGGTACCGGAGTCTTGAGCAACGAGAAGTTATGCTTATTCCCTGCGATCCAAAGCTCGGCGGTCCTGCGCATCATATGGACGACGAAGCCACCTACGAAGCCGCACTCGATGAAGGTCCACTGGGATCGCATCGATGATAACCGCATCAAAGCACACGTGAAGCTCATCAAGCGTTTGCACAAGGTGCTTCTCCCGATCTTTGAAGACCTTCGGTTCAGACTGGCGTTCCGCCTGCTGCCTGTCCGGTCACATTTCTGGTTCCTGGAACACATGAACCCCGGTATCCACCAGTGTGTGTGTGACGGCAGTAACGCAATCGATACTGAGCATCATCTGTTTCTCGACTGCACCTCGCGTCAGGCTTGTGGCGACATGTGCTCGTCAAGGACGCTCTTCAAACACAAGCCGACGTGGCTTCACATCGCTCTGGCGCGGGAGATGCGCGTGTGCGATGAGTGGACGGACCACGAAGTAATTCAAGTCGACGTGTGGCATTTCCTCCGCTCGGTGGCGCTTCATTTCGTGTGGTCAGATCGAAATCAGTGATTTTTCGACGGAAGACAACCGACACCGACGCTCGCCGCACTCCAAGTAATCCTGACGACGTTTGCTGCGCACATCCGGTACTTCCAGCGTCGCCTGTATCCAGCAGACCAGCTGGACCTGCTACATGACGTGTTCACGCGGTTGGAAACGCAGTCCGGTTTTGTGGATTTTGTTCACCGCCATCCCGGTTTTACCAGTGTTCGCACAACTGCCCAACCGAATGCTGGTGGAGGTATAACGGTCAAATGGCGTGGCAGGCACGGACACGACTTTTTCTTTTTGCAGAAGCGGACGCCTGCGAGGACAGACACGACTTCAAGAACCATTCAAGTAGCAACCAAGAAACAACCCAGGTACAAACCTAGCAATAGTGTACACTAGTATTTATATCAGTAAGGTTATTTAATACGCGGTAGAGTGAGAATCTACTCAATCTGTTGTAATAGACAAACTTTCAACTGATCTACTTGTGTTTTTTCTCTCAATTCCTCAAGGACATTGCACTTACCGCCAGAAGTCGAAAGCTGCCTATTTACGAGTCAAATGCATACCCATCAATAGAATATTAACCCGATGATGATCAACCAAGGTACACTAATAATCTTCAGCTGCTTTGAAAAGTCCTCTAGCTTCGTCTTAGTTGTCCATGATGTCTTGAGTGCTTTAAAGCTCAGCATGAAGTGAAGCAGTTCCATACAAAGTGCTTCAGTCAAGGTTGCTTGTGTAGGAAGACGCAGGTTGTAATGTCCTTTGTCTTGTAGTGTGTATGCGAAGCTCGCGGACAGATTGGAGTCCTGCTTGTGTCTTGTACTCTGGCGCTGTAGCCGGTGCGTACACGCACGGTGCGGCTAGAGCACAGAGGAAGACTTTCCTTTAAGCGGCGTTCGCCGCTACTTAGCCGATACGCCCTTATAAAAGGGCTTAGTAAGAGAGAACTCTCTTACTCGGGGCCAAGATTCCACTTTGGTTTACTAGTTAGCACAAGCTAACGCCTTAACACAAGGCTCCCTTAATAATTGGATAGCTAAGGGAAGAACTTCCCTTACGCTACTGAACTCACTACGCGCGCGACCGGTCGAGGTCGAGCGTCCAGTAGTCTTTGAGTGAAATGTAAATATATTTAATGTGTAATTAGCCTAAATTAATTTAAACTAATGTAAACTATATGTAATGCTAAGTAGAACTTACTAAATTCGTACCTAGCTAAAATGTAGTGTACACCACCTGTGTACTAACACGTGGCTAGCTGCCACGCCTCCACCAAGGGCTCCTGCCTTGATTGGTTAAAGTAACCAATGGTCCAAAACCTTTCGAACCGGTCAATATTGACCCCAACCGTAGTGTACTCACGTACACCACACATACTAAATGTAACTAGAATGTAACCCCGTTACATCCTCCCCCATCAAGAATATTGCTTACGCAATAAATCAAGTTTAGTTGGACAACTCCAACTTCCAGAACCACAGGCTAACCATGAGCACCATTAGTGGTGCTAAGGATGGAAACTATTCCGATAACTCGGAGGTGGATGCCCTTGGGGATATCTCCCCAAAGGCTGACCACTCCGACAGCGCCGAACGGCGATGTCGGTCATCCAATCCATTCCTCACACGTGGGGGAAACGCGCTAACTCGTGCGCCACCTCTACCAACTACGGATGATGCATCCGGGTCGCCGAAGGCGACCATCACCAATCAACCGGACACGGTTCATGAAGCCCGACATGCCGTAACGGCACGGAAGGGACCTCGTGACCCTCAAAAGAAGGCTAAGAACGAGGTCAAGAGGGGTTTAGCCTCCTATAACCCTGGTCCAGCGGCTGTACTGCCGCGTGAAATTGCGCGCCGGAAGCAACTTCGGGCCAAACTGCTAACGCCTAAGCAGTTCACTGTCAAGTCCTACGGAGCGCGCCTCGGGATACAGGCACGCGGTGCCATCGTAGAGATCCCCCGCGAGGTTCCCTACGTTCTACTACGGGACGAGAGTGTCGAGGACGCAGAACGGGAATTCCGCGCTTGGGCGGAAGGGGAGAAGCGCCTCCCCAACTTCGATGCGCTGTACAACAGCTTTTCCGAAACCGACGTTCGGGTAGAGAGGGCGTTACGCTTGGCATATGCCCAAGCCAAAGCGCAGGAGCAATTACCTGCCTCTTACTACACGCACCCTGCTCTCGATGTGGTGCCGGAGAGAAATGCAAATTCTGCATCTGCCTCCGGCAAAATCCCAGCTACTTGGAATGAAGGGTCTTCTTCCGCCCCTTTGGTCGTTGACTCTCAGCGGGGTTATCCCGCTCGAAAGCGTCAACGACGTCACGTCAATCCTGCCGCAGGGGAGTATCGGACTCCAACGAACTCTGGGAATGTGGGTAACCTTTCCACTTCACCAGTACTGGGTCTCACCCCGGTGATGGCTTCGTGCCATCAGACGTTCCACATGGTAATGTGGAGTACCCTCCGTATCGAGGACTGGAGGGGGAGGTCGCGCTATTGCGACTTGAGTTCCACGAGCGCTGTGATCGACACAGCCGTCGCATCCAAGATGCCCAGGAGGGACTCCGCGACGAGGGGAGTGCGAATGAACGCATCGAGGGGCGGCTTGCCTCCCTCGAGTCTCTCGTTGCGGAGCTTCAGGGTCGCATTTCGACCCTGTCGGAAAAGTTCCGACCTGTTGTGCCTTTTGGATATCCGACTTACCACCCTCCTCCAAGAGGGGACCCGCATCCGGGTTCTGGTATGTCTTAAGCATACCCACATAGAAGGTTGGATGCGTACGCATCGCCTTCGGGATGTCCAAGGTATACGCCAAGCCCTTTCGGGATAGTACCTTAAAAGGCCCCACAAACCTGGGGCGCAGTTTATTCCGCAACACGTTGGAAACTGCATGTGTAGGAAGGTTTTTAGCGTTTAATAAAACACTTACTCCTACTTTGTACACCTTTTCATTACGCCGCCCTTTCCGGTCATCCTGCTCCTTCTGCTTGTCTTGGCTTTCCGCCATGGCATCGCAGATGTGTCGTAAGACACTAAGTGTAATGGGGTGCCATTACATAATTGATATTCAAGTTAGAATATCACAGTTAAATTCAGACGCGTTGTCTGAAATTTAAATAAGAGATTATAAGTTATTATAATCTACGAAGGAAAAGTCGATTCGGTATAAATACCGAATCTTGCAGGTTAACTAATAGTACAGTTAGTTGAATACTTGATATTATTATATTAGTTAGGTAATTACTATACTATTAGCCGCTAACCACCCATTAAATAAACACTCTTAATTTTGCGTTCTAGAACATAAGTGAATATTTATATTTACTTTTATTATAGGATTAGTTGTTATCAACTAGTCCTACCCCTCTTGTATTGCGCGCTTCCTCGCAAAATACAGTGTAAGGCTGTAACAGGATCAGTCCTGTTACATCTGGTAGCACTTTGTTGTTAGTCTTAACTACCACAGTTCCGTTCCTCTAGTCAACTAGCGGAGCGAAGATTAAGAGCCTCCCGGCATCATGTCGCGAGACATGACGCCTGCCGAGCGAGAGAGAACGCTGGAATAGTCACGAAACACTTCCCCGACTTCTCGTCGCGTAGTAAAGACGCGACGGTGGAAATGGTTCGGTCCATGGGGACCTACATCATTACCTTCCTCCTGGGTAAGTCCCCGGAGGAAGTGATAGAGGTGGTGAATCGCTTTAGGCGAAACCACCTAGAAAAGCCAGTACGGACCGCGACAGAGTCAGCGCGGACCGCAACTGCACCTGCAACGCATAGCGTTGAAGTGGTAAAGGCGCGAGTACCACCCTTTATAGGCGAAGGGGGCGAGCCCCTTCGTAGATGGTTCGCAGAGGTGGAAGATGCCATCTCTGCGCAAAATATTGTTGACGAACGTCAACAGGCGTACTTCGCCACAACATGTCTGGGCGGCAGAGCCAGGGCATGGGCGATGAGTCGCAGAGCCACTGATGACTCTGCGTTCCTGACTTATCAGGAATTAAAAGCTGAGCTAAAGCTCAACTTTGAAGCTACAGAAATGGAGCTAAGTAGTCGGCTGGAGTTCATGGAACTCCGGCACGGTAAGCTTGACCTTCAAGCTTACGCTCAGAAGACGCAATATTTGCTGTCAAATATTGTGTATGAGCTGGTGCCCCCTGCTATGCAGGTCGCTGGCTTAATGAAGGGACTCAATGATGGTCCCGTCAAACAGAGTCTTTACCGGCACCCGCCAAAGACTCTACAGGATGCCATTGATATGAGCATCCGTAAGGAGTTCAGCATGCGATCAGCGTCATCGCATGCTGGGTACAGCCGAAGGGATCAACAGCCCTTCACTTTTGACATGCCGCAACAGCATGTAAACAGCAGCAGTCGGGCAGACGAAGTTCACACTTCGTCTCAAGAAACAGCCACCCGCGCCAGAGCATGGGCGGTGTAGGTCCAGAGCCGATGGACTTATCGGTTGCGGTTGCTTCGAACACGAAGCAACCGAAATTTAAGAAGAATATTCGCTGCAATCGATGCGTGAAAATGGGGCATTTTGCCTATGAGTGTATGGCACCGCGTCCGGTGCCACGCAGTCAGCGGACGGAACCGTCCGATGCACGGCGACCCAACAGGGACATCACCCTGTTGATGCAAAAAACGTAAATCACCAGTAGGGGCGGGGCGCCCTACTGGGAATGTTATCCCACATGCCGACATAGGGCATGTGATGGTAATAGCCCCAGACGGGACTATGTCCTGTCAAAAGGTGCAGGGTGATGATAAGCCTCTTATCACCCTGGAGGTTATTCCGCACGGGAGCGATGTCCCCATGCGAGCTTTGTTTGACACAGCAGCGTCAAACAATTTCGTTAGAACTCAGAGACTAGCGCTGTTGAGCTTCGTGGAGGTAGAAACCCCACGAAGTATGTTGTCAGTCCGGTTAGCAACAGGTGCAACCGTGACTATTCCAAAGCGTGTGATTAAAACACGCTTCGAGTTGAATGAACTGTCATTCGAGGATGAATTCATCGTCCTCGATTTAGATGACAAGTTCGATGTGATACTTGGAATCCCATGGATGTCCAAGTTTAAACCTTCGATCGACTGGGTTAACCTATCGATCGACTGCGGCGGACCCACAGGATCTGATCACCCTGTGTGTAATCCGGCTGTATCAGAAGATACAACCGCAGCGTCAGACAGTCTGGTGGATAGAGATGGCACCACCAGGTCTGTTCTGACACGATCCGCGGAAGGTACCTCCGCTGGTGAGAGTCCAGAGGGACTACCACACGCAACAGAAGTGTGCTGGAGTCAAGTTCGAAATCGAATACATTTGTATCGACAACCTGACCACCACCATCGTGCCCAGCCTTCCAACTTACGGGAGGGGGGGGTACCCCGCGGACCTCCATTCGAAATCTGGTCCGATCGTCCGCTGCTGGCAGACGACCGGTCATCATCCAGAGACACTTGGTCCGATTCACTTAAGACCATCTCACCTTTTGTACCCATTGGAGTGGGCTAGTTACACACTCGGTGGATCGGGATCGCAGATCGATTTGATTCGGTCTTGAATATGAGACCGTGCTGGCTAAGTGTACCTAGGGTGGAACGCTTCACCCCAGGTACGTACAGACCAGAAACACTTCCGAAAGATAGATTCCAATAGGTCGATCGTCCAAGCTATCTAGACCTGACCAATACGAAATAATAGAGGGTAGACCAATCAACCGGTCTAGCCCCTGACCAATATGAGAGAAGACCAAAACCGGTCTAAACTCCAACCAATGTTAAAATGAGCCAATATGTCCACGTGAAGACCCAATATGCCCGTGAACTCCACAAACGATATCTCCACGTAAAGACCAATCCAGTGAATAGCACGTTCCAAACGTACTTGAGTTAAAGTGTCGAGATCGCCAAAACGTACTCCCGTCGAGGGACTTCCGGTGGCCAAAGTGCGCGTGCGGCGCGTCCAGACCGGGTATAATAGGCGAGAGGGGATAATTCAACCCTCTTCCCCCAAACACTCCGCGGTGGGCGGAGGCGACTAATGTACGTGCAAAGAAAAACGGCGACCCCTTGCTATAGACCAAGACCAAAGGACTTCTACTTAGAAAAATCCTGCAACCAAAAGACTTATATTCGGAAAAACCACAACTAACCAATAATACTACCTCCCTATGGTCCCTAATGTACCCACACAAAATTATGTAAAATACCCAAAGTCAGGTGACTCACCCAAGACCAGCGTTCTTGATACTCCTTGAATTTGATAGGCTAAAAAGCCCCCCTTGTTTAGACCAATCCGAAATTCGACCAACTGCCTTGACCAAAAGTGACCAAATTTGTGGTACACT
>CM047582.1:1543865-1555086 GCA_026184515.1 Peronosclerospora sorghi
AAAGAAGGGTTGAACTGTGGTGTCCCTTCTTTGATGCAAGCAAAATGGATGTATTCCATTTTGCCTGTTCGCGAGTGGTTCAAAAAGCGCTCGCGCATTACGTGAACTCTATTCACGTAATCATCTGGGCTTTTGTTGTAGTTGTCAACAAAAGCGTTCCAACTCTGAGTCAGGGCGGCTTTATCGTCCCTGTTCCTCCTTGACCCTTTCCGGCTCGAATAATATCGAACCTGGAAAAAGAGTTAAATAGAGTACAGACGTCTATTGTCTGTACTTCGATCGAATCGACGAGACTGGATGTCTTCGCAGTCATCCAGCACGTTGATACCGAACAACGCATAATGGCATTCCCGCTTACGGTGACCGCCACTGTTGGGGGCAATAGCCCATCCAGGGGTCCAAAACCCCACTTTGTACGGAACATGTGGTTCCGTACGATGATACGCTTCAGAAGCGTCAGGCGCCGCTTCTGCTCGAGCTCTTTTAGCAGGCGGAACACCGCCTGCTTCAACACCACGCGCCGGGGTTAAATCACACCGACGTGGAGAAGTACTTGATCCAGGGGGTCTGCGTTCCCGCAACCACCTGTGATAATCATTGTCGCTGTCATAGCTGACAGCGACATCAGAGTTATCATCGCTGTTAGGCGATGATCACCTAGCGAGTTTCTACTCTCTAGATCCTTTCGTGGGGACAGCTGTGCCCCGATCACTTTGTCCGGAGTCAGAACTGTCTCCGAACATGGAAGAACCCTTCCTGGCAACACACCATTCGGGGGTTGTCATCGTGCGAGATGTTGCATTAGCAACATCTCCCTGTTTCTTGCCATATGCCGCCTTAGCAGCATCTGTGGTCGAAGACGGTACGTCTTCCGACCTTTGCGTAGTTGACGCTGCTAATGCAGCGTCACTGTTGTCACTAAACATATCAGCACCTAGTGCTGAGGCGGAGGAAGAAGCTCCTTCGATGTTTTCAGCAGCGCTCTTTAGAGCGCCGCCGCGTGCTTTGACCATCGAGTCGATGGTCAATCAGTTGGTAAATGAGAAATTCCGACCAACAAGTGCCACCTATGATTGGCAAAAATAAGAATTATTATTGGCCAACCACCTTAAGTGGGGGGGGGGTGATGTAATGGGGTGCCATTACATAATTGATATTCAAGTTAGAATATCACAGTTAAATTCAGACGCGTTGTCTGAAATTGAAATAAGAGATTATAAGTTATTATAATCTACGAAGGAAAAGTCGATTCGGTATAAATACCGAATCTTGCAGGTTAACTAATAGTACAGTTAGTTGAATACTTGATATTATTATATTAGTTCGGTAATTACTATACTATTAGCCGCTAACCACCCATTAAATAAACACTCTTAATTTTGCGTTCTAGAACATAAGTGGATATTTATATTTACTTTTATTATAGGATTAGTTGTTATCAACTAATCCTACCCCTCTTGTATTGCGCGCTTCCTCGCAGAATACAGTGTAAGCCTGTAACAGGATCAGTCCTGTTACACTAAGGCGCGTCGATAAGAACTTATAGATGTGTTTTCGCACAGATACAGGGCTGACATCGCGGAATCCTCCCCCTCCTCAAGCCCTGGTCCACACACACGTTGCGTTAACGGAAACCTCCGATTCACTAATCCGTTCACGTAAAACGGGGTAAACCCCGTAGATGCATGGACCTAATTGTTGATAGCAAATTCGGCCATAGGAAGCATCTCACTCCAACTCTTTGAGGAGAATCCGGACATTAAATCCGGAGAATATCTTCAACGACGCGATTAACGCGTTACGTTTGCCCGCCGTCTGCGGATGATCCGCAGTGGACATGAGGAGTTTGGTGCCCAGCACCCTAAATAACGCTCCCCAAAACTGTCCCGTAAAAGGGGGATCCCGATCCGACACAACGGAATCGGGTAGACGATGCTGTCGAAAGACACGGTCTAAAAACACTTTTGCTGTTCCTTGTCCATCAATGGACTCTGGCACCGCCACCAGGTGAGCCATCTTGCTCAAACGGTCTACAAAGACCAATATACCGATGTTTCCGGCCTTATCATTCGGAAAACCGAAGATAAAATCCATACTAATGGATTTCCAACACTCCGTTGGAACGGACAAGCTCGCCAAAGGCGCGGCTGAATCAGCAGAGGGTTTGACCCTCTGACACGTCTCACAGGTTCGAATATACGCACCGACCCACTTATCCATTTTGGGCCACCAATACAAAGCGCTTAAAGCGCTTTAGGTCTTATCCCGACCTAAATGACCCCCGGTAGGGGCGTCATGTGCCTCAAAGAGGACTCTATACCTCAGTTCCTCATCATGAGGAACAACCACCCGCGGAGTGTCCTCCGCGCTCGTGCTATAATGTAGCAAACCGTCACAGTAACTGTAACGGTGTAACCGAGCTCTAGATCGACTTGACAGGGTTGTCTCAGACGAGCCAAGTCCCTTTCCACGCAACGCGCTGATAAGCGCCGTACACTGTGGGTCTTTATCATACGCCTGGCGTATGAGATCCACCACAGACGAGGTGACGAATGTCGCGTGAGCGAGCTCGTAATCGGGACGACGCGACAGCGCGTCTGCAAGCAGGTTCTGCTTACCAGGTTTATACTTAACCTCAATGTTGTACTCCGCAAGAAGGAGAGCCAACGGGCCATCAGTTGCGAGAGATGAGGCGACTTTGTTGCTGTCCGTAAGGACGCGTGGTCAGTATAAACCACGAACGGCTTCGAGCCGAGTAGGTGAACCCTAAATTTTAAAAGAGCATACTTCATTGCAAGTAGCTCCTTGTCATGAACGGGATAATTCCGTTCCGCAGCTTTAAGCTGCCTCGACTCAAACGCGATAACGCGTTCCCTTCCTGCATCGTCTGTTTGTAACAAAGCACATCCGATTGCTAAATCGGAGGCGTCGAAGACGACACTAAATGGTTTCCCAGAATCTGGGAGAGCAAGAACGTGAGCTTTCAACAAACTCCCCTTTACCGCTTCAAAAGCGTTTTGGTGTTTGGTTTCCCAACACCTATCAACGTCCTTCTTAAGAAGGTCGGTTAATGGCTTAGCCATTTCAGCGTAATTCTCGCTGTACTTGTGGATATAATTGGCTAATCCAAGCCAATTCCGTAAATCTCTAAGATTTACAGGCGAAGGCCACTCTACAATGGCTTTCACCTTCGCGGGATCTGCCCGCACTCCATCCTTACCGATGAAGCATCCGAGGAAAGGAATTTACTCAACACCAAAGATACATTTGGATGCGTTCGCATACAACTTATGCTCCCACATACATTCGAGCACCGCTCGAAGGTGTATCAGGTGCATCTGAACATCAGACGAGTCGCCTTCCGCACGACTATGAACGAATATATCGTCGAAGTACGTCTGAGCGTACTTTCTATGAGGGCGGAAGAGTTGAGTCACCAAGCGATTAAAAGTCGCTGGTGCATTCGAAAGCCCTTGTGGCATAACAAGCAAGCCACTCCCACAGCATGCCACTAGGCGTGGTAACCGCTGTCAGCGGAATGTCGGACGCTCGCATGAGCACCTGATAATAACCGTCCACCAGATCTAAGGGACTGTACACCGTACAGCCCGCCATATTTTTCTGGAGGACATCCTTCCGAGGAATCGGAGTCTGCATGGGTACAGTAGCTGCATTCAGCTTGTTGTACGCATGCACGATGCGCCACTTTCCGTTTGGTTTACGAACACAAAAAGTGGGAGATGAACGGGGAGACTTGCTCTCCCGTACAATCCCCGCCTCTTCTTTCCCCTTGAAGAATGCGTCGATGACGTCGCATTGCTCCTTGGGGAGAGGCCACTGCCTAGTGACGCAGTATTTGGTTCCAGGAACCAAATCGATTTCATGTCGGACTCCCCGATCCTGTGGTAACCCCATCGGCTGGTTGTCACTAATGACATCTCCGAATTCCTTAAGTAAGGAATGGTAAGGGTCCTCAGGATCCGCAAGGATCTTGAGACCGCTTCGGGCATTCAATGCCTGTTTGGTTTGCACCAAAACTGACTCGTCCATAGTGTATGAGGAGTTCAACTCCTCTTCCGGACGCAATACGACAACCTCGTCGTTTCATCCGCTTTCAAATCAGTTTCAAACTCGTTGAAGGACATCTCCTCTAACGAAAACAGTTCGCCTACCCCAGGCAACTGTTCAAGGCTTACGCCTTCTGTTACAACACATGTCACACTATTCAGCATCCTATAGGACTGCTGACTACTGGACTCGGGACTCATCCCGGGACCCAGATGGGGGGCGTCAATTGCCCCATCTATTGGAAGAGCATCGCGCCTATCCACAGAGGTATATACCTCTACCACCGGTGACTCGCCGGTCTCACCTACAACGGCGTGGTCGGAATCATTTCCGACGTGCGAAATAGACGAACTACGGGTCTCTTCGCTTGGAAACGCCTCGCGCTTAACCACAGCGGCCTCTACCCCTACCACTGGAGTCGCAACTTGTTCGCCGAACACGGCGTGGTCGGAATCAGTTCCGACCTTCAGAAGAGACGAACTTCGGGTCTCTTCTCTAAGCGCCTCGCGCTTAACCTCAGAGGATTCCACCTCTATCACTGGCGACTCACCAGTCTCGCCTATATCGGCGTGGGGACTAATCGCCGAATCCCTTCGTCAAAGAACATTTCCTTGACCCCATTGGGACTGATCATTTCAGACATCCCAATCTCTGGCATCTCCCGCCAGAATCGCTTTTGCGATCGAGCAAAGGTGGGCTCATGACTCGCCAATGCTTTACCCGATCACGGGTGCGTTGAGCCAATGGACTTAGACTTCCAGTCTATCTATGACTCGTGGCGTTCCAGCCACTTCATGCCCAGAATGAGGTCTTACCTCGAGTCTAAATTCAGGACTAGGCAACTTTCTAAGCTGTCGAAGTCTGAAAACTTCAGCTTAAGGTCAATCGAGACCTTGGGTACAGAAACCTGTACGCCCGTCGCAAGACGGACCGTGACAACGTCACGAGAACGTGCCTCTAGAGACTCGGCATAAAGCTGACTCTTCTACACAGAAGCTCTTCTGACATAATTGTCAGACGCTCCAGAGTCTATCAAGACTCTCCAAGGCTTATCAAAGCCTTTTACGTCCGCAAGGACTACCAGCAAACCTGGCTGGTACACCAACTCGGTGCTAGAAAGCACCGCTTCCCTCGGGGCTTTGTGCTGTCGTGCCCTACCCTGGGGCTTAACAGCACTGAGGGGTCCCCCAGTAGGGCGCCCCGCACCTACTGGGAGCCGTCGTTTCCCGACGGCTTGGGCAAGGGCTTTTTCCCAACCCTTGGTACCTTATAGCGAGTGTCTCGCTGGGGATTTTTCGGACATCTGTTCCGAAGATGATCCTTGCTTCCACACAGGAAGCATCTCAGCGGCCCATGCCGCTGCAACATAGCTAAGAGCTCCACCTCGAAGCTCTGAGAAAAGGAGTCAGAGTGACTCCTAGCGGGAGGTTTCTCTTCCGCTTCGACCTGACTCAGGTCCATGGGTTCGGGACCCACCTTAGAGGAATGACAAAGTTCCCCTCGGCGTTGAACGCCATCTTAAACGCCTCCCCCAGGGATTGGGGTCGGCATCAGAACAGTTCCGAACGTGCTGGACCTTCTTTCAGGCCTCCCATGAAGACGGGGATGGACACATCGTTCGAATACGCTTTCGCGTACATCTCTGCCAACAGGGTCTTCAGTTCTTGGACATATGTCTCCAAGTCCCTAGTGCCCTGACGGCACCTCAAAAACGCCAGCTGATTCTGGAAAACCAGATCAGCGTGGCATACAGGTCCATAAGCTTTTGCTTAAGAAATTCCCAGGTTGGGAACACGTTCGTGACCGCATCCGAACACGTAAACGCCCATTTACGGGCTTTGCCCGTAAGATGGGTTAATGCAAGTCCCACTTGCAAGTGATCAGCGATCACATTCGCTGTGGCGAAGGCCTTTTCGACCTCTCGCAGCTATAAATAAAGGTTATCACCCTTTTCACCGGTGAACTCCTTTATCTTAAAGGATAATGGGGGACGCACCCCCGTGGAACTACCTCCACTACAACTCGCCTCATGGGCGATGAGGGAATTGACCCTTGCCCTCACGGCTTCAAGGCCCTGCTCCACTAGGAGCTGCATGCCTTCGCCACCTAGTAAGGGTAACAGCCTGTTAAAGGCTTCCTGCTGGACGAGGGTTAAACTTTCCCAATCGTCCTGATTCATCCCTTGCAGAGGATGCCGTAGCCTACCAACACAGGTGTTGGATTGACTACAAGTGCTACCAGATGTAGCTGGTGCGTACACGCACGGTGCGGCTAGAGCACAGAGGAAGA
Organism: Peronosclerospora sorghi; assembly: GCA_026184515.1. NCBI lineage: Eukaryota > Oomycota > Peronosporomycetes > Peronosporales > Peronosporaceae > Peronosclerospora > Peronosclerospora sorghi. The sequence continues at coordinate 1,550,223 of CM047582.1, forward strand.
CTTTCCTTTAAGCGGCGTTCGCCGCTACTTAGCCGATACGACCTTATAAAAGGGCTTAGTAATAGAGAACTCTCCTACTCGGGGCCAAGATTCCCCTTTGGTTTACTAGTTAGCACAAGCTAACGCCTTAACACAAGTCTCCCTTAATAAGGGGGTAGCTAAGGGAAGAACTTCTCTTACGCTACTGCACTCACTACACGCGCGACCGGTCGAGGTCGAGCGTCCAGTAGTCTTTGAGTGAAATGTAAACTGAATGTATATTTAATATGTAATTAGCCTAAATTAATTTAAACTGATGTAAACTATATGTAATACTAAGTAGAACTTACTAAATTCGTACCTAGCTAAAATGTAGTGTACACCACCTGTGTACTAACACGTGGCTGGCTGCCACGCCTCCACCAAGGGCTCCTGCCCTGATTGGTTAAAATAACCAATGGTCCAAAACCTTTCGGACCGGTCAATACTGACCACAACCGTAGTGTTCTCACGTACACCACACATACTAAATGTAACTAAAATGTAACCCTGTTACAGGCGCGCTATTTCCAGGAGACCGTCCAGTCACTAGGTACACGTGGCACCTTTATAGTAAAAGTAAAAGTATATTATGTAAAGTTACCTAAGTGCTCAGTCCACTTATATGCAACTTGATAGTCTCGAGATGGATGCCGTCGCGACCCTCTGTAAACTGATTGATCAGATTGGCCTCGCGATATGGCCGTCGCGATATGGCCGTCGCACTTGACATCTGATTGGTCAAAAGAAAACAATATATACTCCAGTATCAGCCAATGGGGTTTGATCATCATGGTAAAACGTTAAAGCTAAAATGGCTATACGTATTTCCAACACTCCTCCTGAAACACCGGAGGCTACATTTTCGTCAATCCAACTCAATACTCAATCGCAATCCTTTTGACCGATGCACAAATGAATTCCTTAGTGCTTCTCTAACCTCACGAAACCCCTCCTTTTCTCCATCAAACAAGAAAAGCAATGCCATGTTCGCGTATTCGAATGCTTTATCCCTCTCGGCAACATTCTTGCTCACATCCGTGGTCCCATCTTCCACTAATTGTTCGACAATGACACCCAGCGTCTTGCACAGGTTTGAAAGCTGAAGATTTTCAATATTCTTCTAGCTTCCCAAAGTCAGTCGCTCTTGTTTCTTTCTCGCCCAGGACATCAGTCATGTAGCAGGTGCGTACACGCACGGTGCGGCTAGCGCACAGAGGAAGACTTTCCTTAAGCGGCGATACGCCGCTACTTAGCCGATACGCCCTTATATAAGGGCTTAGTGAGAGATCGCTCTCTCACTCGGGGCCAAGATTCCCTGAGTTTAGTTGTTAGTAAACACTAACTCCTTGTTACAAGGCTTCCATTAGAAAGGGAAAAGCTAAGGGAGGGGCTCCCTTTAGCTTAAACACTCACTGCGCGCGCGACCAGTCTGGGTCGTGCGCCTAGCAGTATTAGATTATTTTGTAAACTTATTTATATTTAATATGTAATTAGCCTAAATTAATAAATTAATGTAAACTATATGTAATACTAAGTAGAACTTACTCAATTCGTAAATAGCCGAAATTTAATGTACACCATCTGTGTACTAACACGTGGCAGGCTGCCACGCCTCCACCAAGGGCTCCTTCCCTTATTGGTTAAAATAACCAATAGGTCCGAATCTTTCGGACTAGTCAATACTTGACCTTAACCGTTGTGTACTTACGTACACCAACGTAACCAAGTGTAACCCTGTTACAAATCAGCTGCGCTTGAGCCTTTTCCAGCTCGTCTCGAGTTTTACTGGCACTCAAACCCGCGACTTGAAATTTACCCTCCAGCTCCACCTTTACACTAACCAGAGCAACGTGCTTTTGCAACTTGGAATCTGCTTCCTGACTTCCTTGCTTGACATTGAAGCGCTCTTAGTCAAGTTCGGACTTTATCTTGGCAATTGCCACATTGTTTTCTTCAGTCAACGATGCAATGGTTTCGGACAGTTTTTTCTGCATGTCACAAAGCTATTGGTTTGTCTTGTGAATCTCTTTGGAGCGAGTAGCCTGCTCCTCCATCTCTTCATCCTTCTCAATTATCGAACCATCAACGGTATGCAACATATCTTACATCATGTCCTCTTCTTTCGTGTTTACGCTGTCTACTCCCAGCTCGGCTACAAACTCAACCGCTTGCTGTCACTCGTCGTTACTTCCATCTCTCCTATCTTTTTCTCCTTGTTCTTTTGTTCCTTTTCTTTGATTTCACCTCCTTTAGAACCGTTTGCTCGACAAACTCGATTTTCTCTTTTGTTTTCATCAAACACTCTAACGCATTCTTTGTTTGTTAAATCTGCGGTCTGTTTGTGCTCCATTGGTCCATAAGCTCACGCGTGAATTCATTGCGTTCACTAACTTGATCATCCACTTTGGCACGAAAAAACGCTCGATCTTCTTTACAGAGCTTTAGTATCTCGGTCGCTTCCGTCAGTTCATCTTATTTAGCTGCAAGAAGAGCCCTCGTCTTCTCTAGCTGCGTCTCAAGAGATCCGCGCTCCTACATCGTCTGCGTCTTTTCGCGGGTTAGCCGCTCAACTTGTTCCAGAAGCTCATGCAGCTCTTCAATTTCACGCGCATGCGACTTCTCAATAGTTTCCACCTCAGTAGAATGCAATTTAACTAGGCTCTCCTCCTCTTTTCTTAATGCATCAATTTGGTCTGAAATAAATGCAGCTTTCGTGCATTCTTCTTTCCACCCTTTCTTTTGTCGTGGCTGCGCTTCTTTTCTTTAACCGATTTCATTTTGTACGAAGTATGTGTCATTCTCGTATGGAAATGATGAAGAGATCCATTCTGCACAACGTTATCACCAGTTTCCATGATAGCATTCACCATTTCTTCAGAAAAAACTGCTTCAACCATGATTTTCCATTCGCTTCGTATGTACATGAGCTACAAACACATAGTAAAACTATTCAACTGCGAATAAAGCTTCATTTCCCAGTGTGACAGTCATTTTTGTTCCTCTGTACTTCAATCGTCAGCCTTTCTTCCTCAATTCTCCAAACGATATCAGGTTTCTCGCTAATCCTGGTGCGAAAAATATTTCGAATAACGTGATAGTCGTGTTTCCAGTAGGGTCCAGGTCGCTAACGAGCCTTACTTTACCCATTCTCGTCACTTGTAATTGATCGCCGTCAGGTAGGTTCAGGGAATCCTTTCCGTCACATATTTTAACGTAAAATAGTGCATTTTTATCAGACACTAAGTGACAGCTTGCTCTACTATCGAGGATCCATGAATCCTTATCAATGTTACAAGTTTTCTCCATATTTTTCGTCCCGAAGCGAAACTTTTCATGGCCGACAATGCGTAATCATCTCGACCTGCACTTTTGCGACTTCCTTGATCATTCTCCATGGGTTTCTCTTCCGGTTAGGACAGTTTCGACCAATATGTCCTTCATTTCCGCAGGAATAACAGTAAAATCTCCCTTTCGCTTCACTTACTGCATTTGCAGTGAATATTCCGCTTCTTCTGCCAACACGCTGGTCGTCGTCTATCTTTTGCGCCCAAGCAATTATTTCCTGCGCGTGTTGCAGGTAATCCTGTCTATGGGGGTTGTACCTCACCATTAACGCCAAGTTAAATTTCGGCGCGGCATATTTTACGAGGTTTTCGAGAATTAATTTCTCACTCAAATCCTTCGCAAGCGCCACCAAGTAAAGATAGTGCTCGGTCCACGAGCGTCTTGGGTCTTTTTAAGCGGCAAATAATGTAGCTGCCTGCTGATGTGAGATGTGGACCTTAAATGCATTATACATTTGGTCCATGACGAAAAATAGTTGTGGCGTAATTTTCCACCAACTTCCAATGTTTGCGCGAAAGTAGTTAGCTGCCACTCCATCTAATGTTCTCCAAGTTTGTTTACTTTCATTCGCTCATCCCAAACGAAACCAGAGGCAATTCCAGCTACTTCCAATGCCTCGTAGAACAGTATCGCCCACTGCTTAAATCCTGATACCAGGCCAGGATATATTTCGGCCCCCGTAAAATTCTGCACATTCAACTTCGGTATCTTGTAAATTCTACTTGTGCATAGTGGTTTCCAATTGGAATTCCACCGGGAGGCATTTCCCGCCTATATCGCGCATCGGATGCGGGTTTTTCGGTGGTTCGGGGACCATCCGGGGTGGAGTCGCACGATACTTCACTTCTTGATCGGGTGACGCATCTTCACTCAATTCGTTCAGCGTCATTTGCTTCCCGAATTCCCCATATGTATGTATCGCGTCCTTGAAAACGCTGTTTGCAGAGTCATCTGAGAGTATTCTTGCCCAATCCGGCGTACTTGGCGGAGAGATTCTGCTGGTACTTTTCATAGCCTCAATCTCGGCTTTTAATCTCTTGACCTCCTCCTTTAGCGCTCTCGCCTCATCATGCGAGGTCACATGTCTTCATCCATGGTTAATTGTACTTAAAATGTGAAAATTCGTGCGATAAACTCCAAAAAATCCTCAATAACGTGATAATCAAAATAATTTTCCTTCGTGTCCAACCGAAAAAACACGCGAGACTGTTACACTGTCTAAGGGGACTTATCCTTTAATTTACTAACTTGGGACTGCACTTGTTCACACGGAGCTCCCTCGGGCTCATAACCTGTAGGAAGACGCAGGTTGTAATGTCCTTTGTCTTGTAGTGTCGACCCTTTGTAAGCTGATTGATCAGATTGGCCTCGCGATATGGCCGTCGCGACCCTCTGTAAGCTGATTGATCGGATTGGCCTCGCGATATGGCCGTCGCGACCCTCTGTAAGCTGATTGATCAGATTGGCCTCGCGATATGGCCGTCGCGACCCTCTGTAA